>WOVY01000192.1:0-343553 GCA_013436015.1 Rhipicephalus annulatus
ACCCACCCACCCACCCACCCACCTACTACCTACCTATCCTACCTACCTATCTATCTATCTATCTATCTATCTATCTATCTATCTATCTACTTACGTTTGGATGCTCTTGTGGTCACCCCCTTAGCTTGGCGTGAACCGAAATCAGCATGGGAGGGAAAGATGGTTTGACGAAAATGACGTGCTGGTCAAGACATGAATAATGTCTTGACCAGCACGAGTGGCACAAGTGACACATCCCCATTGGCGGGTATGTGCCATTCGTATATGCGGGTATGGGCCACAGGTGATTGACACTTGGTATCTATCCAGGAACGACGAGGACACACATGGGTAATTTCAACGCGCGAGTGTTAAGAAGCACCCGACATCGGTAGCGTCGACCCGATTAATGCAAAGAATAAATGTCAAGGTCCCAGCTGGAATCGAATTCAAGCATTCTGCGTGGCAATGAAGCATTTTACCATAGAGCTACGCCAGGTCCCGGAACTACTTTTCAAATAGACGATAATATTCCTTAAATGTCAATAGCCATGGTAATAAGGGTCGCAGCGCAAGCACGAAGGTGCTAGAAGAAACGAGCAACAAAAGGCGAGCGAAGGAAAGCAAAGAAGACAACGCGAGCACTGACACTACCATCTGATTTTATTTTTCGCGGCACACATGATAATATATACAACAGGCAACCTTTTAACAGCAAACGTGAGCAACGTGACATAGTTCTGGGGAAGTGCCCAATAAAAAGAAAGCAGAATGATAAAATGGCTAACCCCTATCTAAAAGCGCGATCTCTTTGTCATGCAAGGCCACCGAAGGCTGGCTCACTCATATGTCACCACGTTTTCTAATATGATACGCCTCGGCTATTTCACGGGTTAATTTGTCCACATGGCGTACCAGCACACTCACGCCCGGAAATCGAGGCTGGCACCCGCAGCTTTTACAGTGCAAAGCAATTAAGGTTTGAATTTATTTCTTTGCATTAATCGTTAATATGCTCTCCCAGCCTTTTATTAATGCATCGCCTGGTTTGGCCTATATAACAACGAGCGCACGTTAAAGGAAGCATGTAGACAACACCAACTGCGCAATCTATAAATTTACTCATGTGTTTTACGGCTGTCACAGAACGAGCGCTAAAAACGGGCGCGCCGCCAAATTCTTGCGATAACGCGCCCGAGAAACGCCGCGAGGTCAAAAGAAAAAAAGAAAACAAACAGCCAAGGCTCCCCGGGCGCGCGCTCTCCCCGCAGAAGCGTGGCTTCACCGACGAACCTCCTCACCCCACAACGGCGGCCGAGCAAGCACTCGATTTTTCCAGAACGAAAGGGGCGTGGTCATACCGAGTTGACTCATCGGCAACGGAGGGCTTTCCAACCGTCTCGCCCTCGTCCCAGCCTTCGCTGCGTATCGCGCCGACGAAATGACGAGAAGCGTCTGGAATGTCGCGCGCAAGGTATTTAACCGAGCAGCCGAGAAGAGATATCAGGAGGAGACGGAAGTGAGCGCCAGAGCGCGTAGGGATTCCGCCGTGTAGTCGGCGAAGGTTTTGGTCCGTAGGGACGAAGCCGGAGATGAAGAGGATTTCCACCTGAGGGGTGAAGGCTCGAGCTTCAGGCAAGAGCGTGTGTTTACCGCTATCGAGTGAAGACGCGTGGCAACAGCTGCGGGTGTGAAGCCGACGTGTTCCGGCGAAGAAGTTGAAGTTGGAAGAGTGGCCAATTGAAGACGGGAGGTTTCCTGGAAGAGAAACTTCGAGGGCTGCTGGAACGACAACAACGCTGGACTTTGAGTGAGTGATTCTCGGAAGAGTATCATCTAGACTTTGGTTCCAAGAACTTTGGACTGAATAGGTTTTCTATCTCTTTAGTCTTTAAGTGTCTTGGTTGTTCAATGCATGCGACTGCATTGTAGTGCGTATTGTTGTCCGTGTCCGTTGTTTCAAGTGTGGCTGATTGTATTGTGTAGTACGTTGATTGATTGGTTTGATTGGTGACATATTGTATGCAACTATTGTGGAGTGTGCATTTTTGTGTATTGTTTTCGATCTGCCATTATTGAGAATATAATTTGTTTGTTTATCAACTCTCGGCTCTGACTTGTTCTTTGGGCCACAGCCGGCGTCCGCTGGCGCTCCAAAAAGGACCACTTCTAAATTTTCCACGCTTTCGTGGTGCGGTTCGGGGGGCCGATACTTCGGCCCTTGGAATTAGGCCGGCGATTGCCTCCCTAATAACGGGACATGTGTGACAACGGCGCATGTCCAACTTATTGTGGTGATTCCACTGAGGCGCTCAACCGTCATTCTGCAAATCTGGCCTACTTTGCACGGGGCTGATAAAACTACATCCACACCATATCTCGAGCCTACCCTTTTCAAACCATGAGATATATTGTGGAAGTATGGAACGACAGCAACTCTTTTTGCTCTTTTTTTCCTCCTGCCTTTTCTTGTTTTGTTTGATTTTCTGCAGCAAAGTTTCGCACACTGAAGAAATTACAGATTTCGGAAATCTCGCTGACAGAAGTCTGTTAATCTGCATCGTTACACTATCAGTCATCTTGTGTATATAGGCATGACTTAGATAAGCCAGCATTTACAGCCGATGAAGCGATAGCTCTCTTGACCAGTTTGGTGTGGCAGGAAGCTTAAGTTAATTAGTTTAACAAGGGTTTAACACTTCGCGGTTGGTATTTCAAGCGTATACGTGATTTGAAAACAATGTAATATTAATATCTAAGAACCTCAACAATCCCTGTTGGGGAACTTCGCAAGTGAAGTCCAGCCCACCCCCATGTGTTTTAAGAGCACTCATTACAAGTTCAGCCGGGTTTTTCTTATTCGTTATGGAAAGTTGCAGAAAAATTAAATAGTCGTCCAAATATCTGAAGGTAGTTTGTACCAAATCTACGAGTTCTTCATTGAGGATCGTGTCACTCTTGGCAAAAAAAAATGAAACTCAGAACCGGGGCGACCCTTGACCCAATGCAGACTCCCTCACGTTGTCTATAACGAGACCCGCCCCACGAAACAAAAGTGGAATTCAAGTAGAAAAGCAAAAGTTATATGAAATAATTACACTGACGCCACTTTCATTGATGAACAAATCATCATGATTATTCTTGGTTATACAATCTCTAACATAATTTAACAATGTGCTCTGAGAAATAGAGTAATACAACTCTACAACGTCGATACTTAAAACAGGGCACCCAATCGGATTGATCCATGAGGTATCTTGAAGTTTGAAGTTTATTTCACCACAGTGTTACACCATACAATGTGTGGTGTGGAATGCGGGAAAAAATCTGCGATAAAAACGCAGCTTGACTAGCCCCGCATCCCATCAATACAAGGCAGAAAAAGTGAAAGCATTCATACAGCCCTGGAAACAACTAAACAGACACAAATACATAGTTTAAAGTGGCACCAATAAGAAATATTGCATACATAAAATTTTAAGAAATGTTGATAGGAACGCACTCGTTGAGGAAATACGAAAAAATAACAATAAGCAGAACATAAAAAGAAATCTTTGGAAGTGGCTAAATCTCTCTTGCGTCATGAAAGTAAAAAAAAATATTCGACATATCCTGTCGCGAAAGAAGGCGCAATTGTTCCAATGATAAATTGAATTTATTTAGTATGTGGGAGTGAATGTTTCAGAATTTGTAGACCATAGTTTGTTTGCTATCGAGGAACCTTCCAATAATCACCGTCTAGTAGGTCAATACAAGGTGCTGTGCTCTAAGCATGCTATGGAGATAAGATTGTTACTTCCTTTGTTAATTTCAGTTTTTAAAGACGTTGTAAACAATATTCATACATGTTGTCAAATCTTATGACTGAAATTGTTGAATAAAGACAAGGTATGTGCATTATATTCGGCATTTGCAATAAAGCGTAATGCATTTTTTTGTAGTGTGCGTAATTTCTGCTTAGAGTGAAAGGTGCCAGTACCCCACACCGAGAGACCGTAGCGTAACTGAGAAGAAAACAGCGTGTTGCGTATTATTTGCATCTGAGTAGTCGGTAAAAATGACTGACATCTTTAAGCATGCCTAGTACCTTACTTAACTTGTTTCTTACCCTTTCGGTTTATGAATCCCATAACATATTCTCAAGAAAAACAATTTCCAATGCTTTAGCGGTCGAAGAAAAATCAATCACAGAATCATGCAGGTGTAGTTTTGAAGTAGCTTCGTACGATGTTTCTTTTGAACGAAATAAGACGGCTTTGGTTTTTGAACAGTTGCTTTGTAGGGAGTTAGCAGTCGCCCATGCATACAAGTCAACTAGTGTCGTGTTTGCTGCCTAAATTAGGTCATTTACATCCACACCTGGGAAAAAAGGAAGTGTCATCCGCGTATATGACATATTTAATTGTGTGATTTAAGTTTATAATGTCGTTCACATAAGTGATAAAAAGTAACGGCCCCAATATACTACCTTGGGGCACACCTTGAGCAAGTTTTTGCAAAGATGATTGTTCTGTGTTTATACTTACACACTGTAGCATATTGCTCAAATAACTGGTGATTAAGTTTAGCGCATTTCCTCTAATGCAATAATACGGCAATTTTTGTAAGAGGGTATTGTGATTTATCCGGTCAAAGGCTTTGGAGAAGTCAACAAATATGCCTAGCGTAATTTTCCTGTCCTCTATATTACCTAATATAATGTCCTTTTGCCGTAACAATGCTACCTCTGTCGACAGCCCTGACCTAAAACCGTACTGGGCTGGAGTAATTATCGAATGTTTCGCAAAGAAGTTCGACAGTCTTATAAATATTAACTTTTCTATGGGCTTTGAAAAAAAAATGGTAGAACAGATATGGGCCTATAGTTCTTCAAATCATTTTTGTCTCCTCCCTTAAACAGCACTAACTTTTGCATGCTTCATACGTTCTGGAAAGATACCTGTGCCTAAAATTAGGTTATAAATGTATGTTACGGGCATGACTAATATATCTATGACAGGACAGACTGGGGCCATCTTTAACCCATCAATATCTTCCGATTTACATTTCTTTAGTTTTTTCAAAACACCCATTACCTCGTATTCATCTGTTGAGGAAAAATAAACTGACGGAGATACTGTCTGCGCGGTCATGTAATGTAGTGCGGTAGTGTCACTGACACTGTCTACTAACGAAGGGAGGTGTTTATTGAATTTCTCAGCCAATGCTTTGCCCCTGTATGTTCGATCGCCTTCAGTTATCTCTTCTACACTAAAATTACCTTTATGTAATGCAATAATTGAAATTAACTTGCTCCCAATCTCCTTGACTCCTGAGACGCCCTCGAACATGCAAGAATAATAACTGCGTTTCGCTTTTTTCATAACTTTAGTTAGATTATTTCTATATTTCCGAAAGGAATCCAATGCGTCTGGATCACGATTCTTCAAAAATATTTGATACATACTATTTTTCACGTTTATCATTTTTATCAGGTTCTTTGTGACCCATGGTTTCCGCGAACGTTTAAACTTTATTTCTTTGTAGGAAAACATCGCTTGTAAACACGGGAAATTATCTTTATAAAACTGTTGTATGCTGCGTTTGCTGATGAGCACGAGAGCACTGCTGCCCAATTTATTCTGGAGATTTCATCTCTAAACTGTGAAAGAGAGTTTTCAGTTATATTCTGGCACCGAAATTTGTAGGTTTGGTTTGATACGACACGACACTTATCAATAACCAAATATATCGGCAAATGATCACTAAGTGTAATGTTGACTGTCCCAGAAAACAGACTTTCACGTGGTAAGTTGGTAATAAAAAGATACAGTAACGTAGCGCTAGTTGTTGAAATGCGAGTTGGTTGCAGTATCACATTTGATAACAAACACGAATCAAGAAGCATACGAAATTCGGACTGTTTTGGTGTATTTGAAAGCATGCCAATGTTTAGGTCGCCACCTAGGACTAATTTATACTGATGTATATTAACATGAGAGAATATCGCGTCCAGCTGCTCGAAGAACTCACCTAAAATAACATCAGGTAGATGGTATACCACCGCAAAAAGAAACTTCCCGCATTTCAAACACATTACCTCAATATCTGACGTACATAAAGACAGGTCATCAAGCAGTTCATAATTAATACCTTGTTTATTAAACATACATACGCCTCCATCTCTTCTAATGGGTCGGTTCAAGAAAACTGAATTATAATCTTCTAGGTGCATGTTACCGTCAGCCGAAAACCACGTTTCTGTCAACATAATTACAGAAAACGAGAAGCCGAAATCACCAAGAAATACACAGAATTCATCCTGTTTGCCTCGTGCTGACTGCATATTTAAATGAATAAAAGTAAGAGGTGAATCGCATTTCTCGACCGTATTATGCTTTAACTCTGACGGAGTAATACTAGAAGTGTTCATTTCAGATGCTGATGGCCCCGCCGCGGTGGTCTAGTGGCTAAGGTACTCGGCTGCTGACCCGCAGGGCGCGGGTTCGAATCCCGGCTGCGGCGGCTGCATTTCCGATGGAGGCGGAAATGTTGTAGGCCCGTGTGCTCAGAATTGGGTGCACGTTAAAGAACCCCAGGTGGTCAAAATTTCCGGAGCCCTCCACTACGGCGTCTCTCATAATCATATAGTGGTTTTGGGACGTTAAACCCCACATATCAATCAATCAATCAATCAATCAATCAATCAATCAATCAATCAATCAATTTCAGATGCTGATGGGTCAACAGGAAATCGTGCATTGTAAATTTGATATTCATTGCGACATAAACCGTGCGTCGGAACGACAGGTCAACGACGAAATTCGCGACAACTGTTCTTATCGAACAAATATTATAGCCGCAAACTGGATAGCCAGCATCAATGAAAAATAGTACCGAAAGCAAGCCACGGCAAGAGCACTGGTGCATCCCAAGGCAATAAGAGAGAGTGAAATATATTCCCTCAAATAACAACTCACACGCCCAAATTATTTTGTGATATCGTGAAGAATATATTTTATGATTAAACATAAACCCAACTTCATGAGCATGCGTGGTACTTGACCCACTTAGGAACAAAAAATAAGCATGAAACAAACAACCGAAATCCTCGTTTACAGCGGCGCTGCAATATCTGTGCCCACAACACAAACCACCTTTCAAGTGTGAAGTCACTTTATAAGCGACCCCAAACCATCCACCGCCGTCGGCGGCGTCCGCAGTCTTCTCTCTATCTTTAAAAGACAGAGGACTTGGCGGGCCGCATCGTGACGCTCTACCGAATAAGCCACGGACGCGACGCTGATATCGGCGTCAGTAACGCGCCTTATACCCCCTCCCCCTTCACTCGCTCTTTCGCTATCCTCGCTCGCTGCAGCTGCGCGCGCACACCTCTTTCTCGCGCGCCCGCCTTCTCTCTCAGTCTCCCGTCGAGAGCGGGTCGTGCGATGGATGTCCCGGAGGCAACGCTACCATCAACAACGAATGCAGTACAACCGAATGCCAGCACTGCACCCGTCGTTGGAGGTGACGGTACCGCGGTGGTTTCGCCGACGTTGGAAGACAAGGCGGCGCTGCGAAGGGCTCGTGAGACCGAACGTAAGCGGGCGAAGCGAGCAGCGGATGCCGAACTGCGTGCTCGCGAGGCCGAGTGCAAGCGGGCGAAGCGTGCAGCGGATGCCGAACTGCGCGCTCGCGAGGCTGAGGACAAGCGGGCGAAGCGTGCAGTGGATGGTGAACTGCGCGCTCGTGAGGCCGAGATGAGGCGTCAGCATCGAGTCCCGAACGCGGCCCAAGAAGCGGAACGACAACGCAAGCGTCAGGCGGAGAAGGGCCAGCGTCATGAAGGCCGGCGTCAAGACGCCGCTCGCAATCGTCAACGGCGAGTGGACGTTCCCGAAGCCGTTCCAGCCAGTGAACGTGCCGTGCGGGAGAGGGTGCGAGCCCTGGACTTTGCTCGTGTGGACGCGTCGTGAAGTGTAAATAAATGATACTTCGTATATAATGTATCTGTGTACAAATGCTTCATGACAAAAATTAAACGACACTTAAATTCATTAATTACACTTTAATCATCATCATCAGTAATAAAACTCCCAAGCATTTCCCCGAGGGTGAACATGGTTAAGTGCGAAAGCACGGGGTGATGCTATGAGGGGGAGTAAAGTTAAAATCCGTTGGCATTCGAGAGTGAGTTAACGTAAGCTACCGCGTGTGATCAAATTGCGATTCCCAAGAACCATTACACCATAAAGGCACCATAGTGTGATTAATAAATATAATAGTGCGAATTAATAAATACCCCTCATAGCATCACCCCGTGCATTCGCACTTAACCATGTTCACTCTTGGGGAAATGCTCGGGAATTTTTTCGCTGCACTGCTTTCACAAAGAACTATTGATTTTGTTTACGTCATCACTGCTTTCGATTTTGATCTTGGGTGCGTTTTCCGTCTGCCGCGCAAAGATTTTTCCATCGTGAACCCAGACATATTTCCAACCAGTCTCCCTGCTTGCGTGCCGTAGCCTGACCAAGAAGTCGTTTCAGGTCTGGGCACAGATGTTCATTTACGAACACCGCTGACCGAGAGTCAATGCCGAGATCAGAACACTTCAAGCTTGCTGCGCGGGCATTCATGAAAAAGTTATCCCGCCTTTGTCTCTGCTCGAACTGCACAACCACGTTTTTTTTGCCTGGGTTTTGTGCCATTGGAACTCTGTTTGCTCGTCCGATATCAGTCGCGACAAGTGGCACGCCCACCTTTTTTTCCAATTTTTATGACCATTTCAACTAGGTCTTTGGAGGATTAGTACGGAATGCCTTTAATTTCGACATTTGCCCTCCGGAAATACTGTTCAGCCCGAAGCATTCTATTATCATGGTCATTTACCTGCCGTGCGAGATCTGAGCACTGTACCGTTAACTCAGCATTTGAGGCTTTCAGGGCTTGGTTTTCATTTATAATTTCTCCATATTTCTTGTTTGCCATAGCCAGAAAGGTTTTAATATCCCTTAGTTCCTTGCGAAAGTCTCGCTGGATTGTTTCTTTGAAATCTTTGAACTACGCCCTAAGTTCGCGTTTCAGCTCATCGAAAAGTGCTCTGATCTCCTTCGACATCCTCTAATGAAACATCAATGCCAAAAATAGAAATGATACAAATGATACAAATGGCAGCAATGACAGCAGCGGCAAGAGCAGTAAAAGTAAAAAAAATAGGCTGATTCCTAACCTGCGTAAAAGATGCGCAGAGTCTATAGGAGTACACGTGATGCCTGCTGCCGCCCTTGCTGCCAAGTTAAGGGGCAGACGGTGCGCTCGGTGCTTTTGTACCGTCCGAACAGATGACGATACAACAGGGCAGGGGGGGGGGGCGGCAGTGTCGCAGTCAACTTTCCGTAGCTTGGAAGGTGATGCTAGCGTCAGAAACACAGCTTTCCCATCCGCGGCGTTTCAAGTTGAAACGGTATTGTACAGCCACCACAGCCAGATTGCTGGGCATGGTATCAGCAATGCCTGCGTAAAAGATGCGCAGAGTGTGAGCACACGTGAAGCCTGCTGCCGCCCTTGCTGCCAACTTCTTGCGAATTACGGACGTGGTAGGGGTCATCAAGACTAAACTAGATAGATGTTTCTGCAAATAACCCACCAAAAGCTTCTGCCAGGTTCCTCTTTCAGAAACAATTGCACGCAGTGGTTGTTCCGGCTTATTACTCTTAATCAGTTGCTTCCTACAAATACCTTGGCATTCACATTACCACGAACTTAACCTGGTACTTTCATATTGAGCATATTGTTCACCAAGCTAACCGCATGCTAGGTTAATTGCGCCGCAATTTTTTTACAGCTCCCTCACCACTCAAATTATTGCTCTACAAAACATTATTTCGTTCCAAACTGGAATATGCATGCTCAGTATGGGACCCATGTCACGGAAGAACTAACTGCACTAGAACTTGTTCAAAAAATTCTTTTAAATTTGTGCTAGGCAATTACCAACGAACCGCGAGAATTACTACAATCAAATCTGATTTAGCCCTCCTATCTCTCTTCATTAGGCGTCAAATTTCGCGACTAACTATTTTTCATAAGCTGTGTTACCACCCCGTGCTGCGTGGCGAGCTTATACCTAGGCCACACTATCAATCAAGTCGTGTTGACCATGCTCGCAAAGTTGGAATTGATATGTGCAAAACAATGCATTGCTTTCATTCCTTCTTGCCCCGAACAAGTCGCGACTGGAATCGCCGTCCTTTTGACACTGCATCCATTAATGACGTCCAACAGTTTCGAAATGTTCTAGCTAACATTATATATTCAGGAGTTCTAATGTTTTTCTTAATTACATTGTGGTAATGAGGTTATTGTATGTTGTATCTTAACGTCTTTGTGCTTTTTTTGTTCCTTGCTCTCACACAACTCCCCTCTGTAATGCCTTTGGCCCTGAGGGTATCATAAATAATAAATAAATAAATAGTGAAAAAGTAGACAATTCTTTGGAAGTAGCTTTCTGTACGCTACGGACTAAATCGAGCAAAATCACAGCCCGGAGGCGAGCTAAGGCATCTTTCTTGATATTTGAACTTTTTGCTGTAACTTGTACAAAGTGTTTCACTACAGCCTGTGACCTTTTTGCAAAAAGACATCATAGGGTTAAATAACGAAAACACCTTCTTTATCCGCTTGAGGAACACGCAAATTATTCATGGACAAGAACCTAGAGAGTGGTTTTAGACACATGACCGATCTTTATCGACACCCACCTCTCACAAAGACGTCGATGCATTCCGAAGTGCACCGACAACGTTCATCTTCAGGCACACGGGCTGACACGTTCCTAGCGAGAGCCACCTTTTCAGCTCCTCGGAGGGAAGGTTCCAAGCTGAACATCGGTCCCAGATGAAGCGTCTGTTGAAACTTCTCAGGAATAGGCGTGTCACCCAGGTTGATGAACGTCCCCGCTGGTCTGGAACGCCTGCTTCGTCTTGGCAGGAGAGGCCGCACGCGATTCCACAGAGACTCAGTTGCCAACTCAGACTGGTAGTACAACTGTCGGTATGCTTTATCCCGGTGATGACCAGTCAGGAACCGGCCACATGAAACCCGGAGGCAATCTCTGTAGAAGCGCACTTGTCTCCAGCACTCAGACCTGATGATCTTGCACATCCTTTTTGCATGTCCTCTGGATGGAGCTGAAACCCCGCACAAATTGCGAACTCCTTCTGGACATGTCCCTTGCCGAATATTCCACGACGCTGCACGTGCTGGACACAAACACACTGCAATCCACGAAACCAAAGTGGCTGGGTCTTGAGCAGACGGGTTCAAAAAAGTAGGACTGCCCTGTGTACTAGAAATGCATTGAAGAAGAACGGCTATTTGGGATAGTTGGTTAAATTCCATGGTAATAAGGTATGCAGCGCAAGCACGGAGGTGCTAGAAGAAACGAGAAACGAAAAGCGAGGGAAGGAAAGTAAAGAGGGCAACACGAGCTCTGATACTACCAAGTGATTTTATTTGTCACGGCACACATGATAATATATACAACAGGCAACCTTTTAACAGCAAACGTGATGCAACGTGACATAGTTTTGGGGAAGTGTCCGATAAAAAGAAAGCACGATGATAAATTGGCAAACCCCTATCTAAAAGCGCGATCTCTTTGTCATGCAAGGCGATATATATATATATATATATATATATATATATATATATATATATATATATATATATATATATATATATTGTAAGATGGCGTCGAGAACACTCGAGTATGTGCCCCACAACCTAAACTTGACTGGTGATGATGAGTATTTACAAATGAAAAGATGGGACGCATAAATAATGCTCACACTTATTTTCCCCGCGCCCTTGAGCGGCCGGCCCGGCCGAGACTTAGGCGGGAAAGGTACGGCGCACAAAGGGTTTAAGACGTGAAACGTGGACAATCTCGGAGGCACGGTAACGACGGTCCGAGGAACCCTCGACGGGAGTGACAAGGTAATTGACCGGAGATGTTCTTTCACAAGCAACGTAAGGTCCTAGAAAGCGAGACTGAAACTTTTCACACAATCCGGGTGTGCGAACAGGCGTCCAAAGTAGTACTTCATCTCCAGGACGGAAGGTGACGTCTCGACGAAAGCTGTCATAGCGTTTCTTGCGGTCTTCTTGACTGGCCTCCGTGTTGAGTTGAGCACGTTGCCGTGCCTCAGCAAGCCTTGAGACGAAATGTTCTGGCGTAGTCGTCGACGTTGTTGTCATTACATTGAAGAAAGAGGCGTCAATGGTGAATGTCGGCGCACGACCATAGACGAGGAAGAAAGGTGAATACCCGGTGGTTCGTTGAACAGCGGTGTTGTGTGCAAATGTTACGAACGGCAAGATTTTGTCCCAATTATCGTGGTTCGGTCCGATGTACATGGATATCATGTCGATTAGAGTCCGGTGGAATCGCTCTGTCAGTCCATTTGTCTGCGGGTGGTAAGCGGATGTGGTCTTATGAAGTGTGCCACAAGTTTTTAGAATTTCGTCAAGAATTGTCGACATGAAGGCCTTGCCCCGGTCACTCAACAACGTGCGAGGTGCACCATGACGCAACACAATGGCTTCTAAAAAGAAGGCGGCAACGTCTGAGGCGGAGCTAGTGCGTAGAGGAGCGGTCTCCGCGTATCGTGTGAGGTGGTCGATGGCTGTGACGATCCAGCGGTGGCCCGCTGGCGTTACGGGAAGTGGCCCGACGAGGTCTATTCCGACAACGGCAAAAGGTGTGTCGGGACATGGAATGGGTTGCAATAAGCCAGCAGGAGCTGAAGTTGGTCGTTTCCGGCGTTGACAAAGTGCGCAAGAAGCGACATAATTAGCCACAAAGGTAGAAAGACCAGGCCTGAAGAAACGGCTCCTAACGCGGTTGTAGGTCTTTTGAAATCCCAAGTGTCCAGCTGATGGGTCGTCGTGCAATGCTTCGAGAACTTGTTTTCGCAGCGAACGGGGAAGTACTGGCACCCACCGATGCCCATCCGCATTGTAAGTATAGTGCTGCAGGACATTGTTTTCTAGCTTGAACAGCCGTAGCTGACGACGTAGTCTGGCATTAGGTGGAGAAGGCGAGCCATTCAAGTATCCGATGATGCGGTTACAGTAGGGGTCGTCACGTTGGTGCGCGGCAAACTGGGCGCTGTTGTTTAAAGGTAGCGACCCAGCAACTGCCAGGGGTGATAACGTGAGTGAACAGGAAGCCGCTTGATCACCTGAGGGGCATTCAGGATGCGTGGTTGGAGATGAAAGTGGCAGAGGGCAGCGAGAGAGAGCGTCAGCATCCTGATGCTGTTTGCCGGATCTGTACACAACGTCAAAAGTGTACTCTTGCAAACGCAGTATCCAGCGACCGAGGCGCCCAGACAAATTCTTCAGTGAGGACAACCAGCATAGGGCATGGTGGTCGGTAACCACAGTAAAGTGGCGTCCATACAGATAAGGTCGAAATTTCTGGATGGCCTAAACGACAGCGAGACAATCCTGCTCTGTTATCGAGTAGTTCTGCTCTGCAGGTGTTAGTGCGCGGCTGGCATACGCAACTACTCTCTCACGTGAAGTGTCGTCGCGCTGGAGGAGGACAGCACCGATTCCGTGGCCGCTGACATCTGTGTGCAGGAAAGTGGGTGCACTCTCATCGAAGTGACGGAGGACGGGGTCTGGTGTCAAAGCACGCTTAAGGGCTTGGAAAGCACACTCGCACTCGTCAGTCCACGTGAAATCCGTCCCTGACGTCAGAAGCTTGTGTAACGGCCCCGCAATGGCAGCAAAGTGACGGATGAAGCGGCGGAAGTAAGACGCCAGGCCCACGAAACTTCGCAATTGTTTTTGATTGCGCGGACGTGGAAAACTAATTACGGCAGCAACCTTGTCGGGATCGGGTCGAACGCTGTCATTGCTGACAAGGTGACCCAATACTGTGATGCTTGTGCTGGCGAAGTGGCACTTTTTTGTATTGAGCTGTAGGCCAGCGTTTGAAATGCACGTTAGGACTTCGTCCAAACGCTTAAGGTGCTGAGAAAAAGTAGACGAATAAATGACGATGTCGTCTAAATAACATAAACAGGTTTTCCATTTGAGACCACGTAAGACAGTATCTATCATGCGCTCAAACGTTGCTAGAGCGTTGCATAAGCCAAAGGGCATGACGTTGAATTCGTAAAGCCCGTCAGGTGTCACAAACGCTGTTTTCTCCTTGTCTGCTTCGCGCATAGGTATTTGCCAATACCCGAATCGGAGGTCGAGGCTGGAGAAATATTCTGCGCCTTGTAGGGAGTCCAGGGCATCATCTATGCGTGGCAACGGATATACGTGTTTTTTCGTGATCTTATTGAGCGCTCTGTAATCAACACAAAAGCAGACAGAGCCATCCTTTTTCCGGACCAACACCACAGGAGACGACCAGGAGCTGGATGAAGGTCGAATAATATCCCGTTTGAGCATGTCGGCGACGTTTTTCTCGATGATTTGCCGTTCAGCCGAAGAGAGACGATATGGGCGGCGGCGTACAATGGAGCTGCCTTCGGTTTCGATGCTGTGCTCTGCAACGGTGGTGCGGCCCAGAACTTTGCAATGTACATCAAACGAAAGGCTGTGCTTTTGGAGAAGGTCTAAGAGGTCTCTCTTTTGCTCGGCAGTGAGGTGAGGACTTATGGTGTCATTTAAGGTAACAGTGGTAGCCTTGATATCAGTAGTAGCAGACAAAGACGGTGAATCTGCGTGAAGGGGAATCAGTGAAAAGGGCTCACCGCCAGCGAAGCAGCTCACAGCAGTGCCCTGGGACAGCATCACTGGCGAAGAAGTTGGATTCAAGGCGGTGACCAATGCTTTACCGTCGTTAAACCGCACAAGGCCGGGTGCTATGGTAAGCCCCGCAGGTTTCGAGCGAACTGATGGAGCTATGAACACGTCACCATTAACTATAGTATCCGAAGCGATCGTTAGAAGTTGTTCATCTCCTGGTGAAATGAAACAATCAGTAGCAGCAATGAAACGGAAGCTGTATGAATCGACATCCGATGAACTCTCAGTAGCTGACATTCGAATGACTCGCTGACGACACGATATGAAAGCTGATGCCGAAGAAAGGAAGTCCCATCCTAAAATTACTGTGTGAGTGCACAAAGGAAGTACAAGAAACTGAATGTGGTGAAGATGCCATCTATGAAAACACGGACTGTGCAAACACTTGAAGGCTGAATAGGGACTCCATCTGCGCAACGAAGGGGAGGACCATCGTAGGGCGTCCTAACTTTTTTCAAGCGGGCACAAAAGTCTGCACGAATTACGGAAAGTGATGCGCCTGTGTCCACCAGTGCCTTTGTCTGTATACCTTCAACATACACCAATAAAACATTCGATGGGCGGTCCGGAGGAGTTTGACGCAGTTCGAAAGATGCAGCTTTCCCTCCCGAAGCTGCACTGTTCAGTTTTCCAGTTGACGGTCGGGAATTGAAGCAGAAGGTCGGAGAGGAGAAGAAGAACGCCGCATCGGTGAAGGTGAGCGACGACGTGAGAACCGGGAACTGCCAACTGGGTCAAAGTTCTGCGGAGACGGCGACCGACGTGTGCTGTTCGGATACAGCCGACGATAGGGGGGTCCAGTCGCGTAGAAGTCGTCCCGTTCAAGGTTATTGTAGCATCGTCGTTCGTCTTGCTGACGGCGTCGGCAAAACCTTGAAATATGACCACGGATGCCGCAATAGAAGCAAGTCGGCCGTGAACTGCGCCAGGCGTTGTAAGGCTGGGAAGATGGTCGCGGTGCGAGTGAGTTGAGCGAACCATGAACTTCGGGCGCTGGTAGCTGCATTGGGCTTTGCTGGGGTGCAGGCGTCCTAGCAGCAACCTGAGCATACGTTGGCATGGCCCCAGGATATGAGCTCGGGACAGGTGTGACAGTCATCGAGGCCAGGCTCTGGTGGGGCGTAGGTGTCGTTGCAGCAACGTGAGCATAACTGGGCATGGGATGTGAACTCGGAGCTGGTGTACTAGTCATCAAGGCCAGTTCCTCCCTCACGACGTCGCGCAAACTAGTAGCGGGTGGCGTCGTTCGGATATCGAGGTGGCGAGATGAAGCCTGTGCATTAAGTTCCTCGCGGATGATAGAGCGGATCAGTGCACGCAGCTCTGTTGTATCATGACTTGAGGTCAGATCAGACATATCAGGTTGTACCCGAGTGGTCTGAAGCTCCTCAAGGCGCTGACAGGTAGCGACAACATCGGCTACGGTTTGAGGATTTTGCACCACAAGCGCATTAAAAGCGACAGTCGCAATTCCTTTTAGCAGGTGGCGCACACGGTCGTTTTCTGTCATATCGTTGTCGATGCGGCGGCAAAGAACGAGAACATCTTCGATGTAAGAAGTGTAAGACTCGCCAGGGCGTTGAACACGTGCACCAAGCCTTTTTTTGGCGATATCCGAGCGCACTGACGGGTTGGCGAAAATCTGGCGGAGCTGACGTGTAAAGGCGGGCCATGTCGGAAAATCTGTGGCGTGGTTGAAAAACCACGTTTTTGGCGACGCCGCTCAAGTAGAATGCAACGTGGGTGAGTTTCGCAGGCTCATCCCAGTTGTTGATAACACTCACGCGGTCATACTCCTCTAGCCAGTCTTCAACGTCTTCACCCGGAAGCCCTGCGAACAGCGGAGGATCCTTTTGAGGGCTGGTGACCAGGTGAGAAGGGTTTCTTGCCGGTGGGAGCGGTGGCGAAGCTGGCACGCTGGACTGGGCGGCTTGCGACATTACCGGACCCAGGTCGTTTAAGCGGCGGCCTGAACGGAGCTCCAGGGATGTGTTCTAGAAGACGCTGGGGTGTCCGAGAACGCGAGAGGACGCAGGAACCGGGCAGCACTCTCCACCACTTGTTCTTACAAGTGGTGGAGAGGCGTCGAGAACACTCGAGACTCTCCTTTTATTGACTCGAGTATGTGCCCCACAACCTAAACTTGACTGGTGATGATGAGTATTTACAGATGAAAAGATGGGACGCATAAATAATGCTCACAATATATATATATATATATATATATATATATATATATATATATATATATATATATATATATATATCTTGTGCATACAGTTTTCACGGTGTTAAAACTGCGCACCGGCAATCGGATGTGAAGAATCATCGTGGCTAACAGCGCGAAGACCCACTTATAGAGTATAAGTGGACATGGCGCACTGCGCAGCGCTGTATAAGCGCTGTGCCACGTCCTATCGTGTAGCTCGATAAAAGAAATACTGAATGCTGCACGCAACAGCAACGCGCCCTCGCGTCATGAAAGCATGCATGGAGTTCCGAGTGCATAAATGGAACGAATTAACACACATGTCAACAGCAATACAAGAAGCATTTTCACAGCATGCAGATTATTGACAAGAACGCGTCATACACAAATAGCCTTCTTGTGATTGAATAAACCTAAGAAAGGTAATTCATATTTATTTTACCGTAGCTGTTTTACAAATGTGAGTAAAGACATACCTACCTACCTACCTACCTACCTACCTACCTACCTACCTACCTACCTACCTACCTACCTACCTACCTACCTACCTACCTACCTACCTACCTACCTGCCTGCCTACCTGCCAACCTACCTACCTACCTACCTACCTACCTACCTACCTACCTACCTACCTACCTACCTACCTACCTACCTACCTACCTACCTACCTACCTACCTACCTACCTACCTACCTACCTACCTACCTACCTAGCCGCCTACGTCTGGGTGCTTTCGCGATCACCTCCTTAACTTCGCGTGAACCAAAATTAGTATGGAAGGGTTCCATAGTTTAACGAATACGATGCACTGGTTAAGACATGAATAAGGTCACAATCCTGTCACGTGCGTCGTCAAACACTTCCTGCCAAATAGTGACACATACCCGCGGGCGGGTATTTGCCGCAAGTAATTGACACTTAATTTTTTTTTCATCTACCCAGGAATGACGAGAACACACGTAGAAAATTTTGACGCGTGAGCATTACGAAATTATGAACCATTTCCCGAATTGAACTCTGCTGGGATGCGAAGCAGCAGTGGTGCGCACGGCGTTGACCCAGTTGAAACGGGCGTCGACGCGGGTGCTGGAAGAACAGCTTGAAGCGAAACTCGGAGTAACATTTACTTGAGTAAACGTTTGTTTGAAACGCAAAAACATGGGAGGCGGGTTGGTTTTAGTTACGTTTCATCGCAGATAAAGAACTGAAAGAGTGTTTCCCCTTGACGTGCGGTCGAGCGTTGCGGGCGGTGGAAAGGGTGAAGCAAGAGAGATGTGTGTTGCGAGTGGGTGGAGGAGCCGGCAGCTGCTGCGGGTGAGACGTTAACGCGCAGCTGCGATTTGACCTACTTGGCCCCACTCCGATATTTGCGGTGAGGAAAACGCGCCGTGGTGTATTCACATAGACGTACGTACAGCGTTACACACGTGAGTCAAAGAGATGCCTTGCATCCAAAAAAGCCTTACATCGGCAGTGCTAACCCGACGAATGCTAAGAATAAATGTCAAGGTCCCAGCAATAATAGAATTCATTAATGCTGGGACGGAAATCGGCGATGCCTGACTTCAGTACCCAGGGATTCCATTGAAAAATAGCTGCCTTTTGGACCTCTTCTCTGAAAGACAGTGGCTGGCGAGCCATCTTTACTCAAGCACTGCGAGTACTGGACTCAAAGCGTCCAGTAATTGCAATTCACTTCTTGCTGACGTTGTGTGCATGTTGCTTAACAACAAGTGAATGGCGTTAATTAAGGGTCGCAAAAGAGCTATCACTTGCTGATCTGTGTTCCGCAAGTCCTTCGTTGCAGCAGCTTGCTCTGAAGAAGACGGCTTCTGCTGCGGCTCTTCTGAGCATTGTGTACGCGTAAGTGAAGGCCACTCTTCTGTTGAGACTGGTCTGCCCCTTTGCTCTTTTCCAACGTTTGTGTTTGTGAACTGGCTAACCTCCCTGACCTTCCTCATTTATTCCTCCTCCTCCTCCTCCTCCTCCTCCTCCCTCCTCCTCCTCTGTGTTTGCCGTGCTGGAAACTGCAGCTGGCGATCTTTCCTGATGCGTCGACTTATTGCCTGAAGTTGGCGCTGCCCGACCTGAAGACCTTCGACGGCGACGTCGTCTTCGCCGGATTTTCTCAGCAGCTTCTTTGTGGGTTGAGCTGTCTCGTACCATTTTCTTCAGAATAAAAAATTCCTTCTTTATGTGCGGACATTCTTTCGAAGAAGCCTTGTGAGCACCCTGACAGTTAGGATACTTCAGTGTGGTAGCGCTACGGTTGTCTTCCGCGTGTGGTTCGGCGCACCGGAGCACGATGCGGAGCTCCTGCAAACCCCCTTTACATGGCCGATCTTCTGACAATTGAAGCATTGCAAGGGTTTAGGAACAAACGGCCAAACTTGTTGACGAAAGTGGCCAACCTTCACGTATGCGGGAAGACAGTCACCTTTGAACGTTACTCTCAAACAGCGTGTGTTACCAAGCCGTCCAACGCTGACAATGACGTTGTCTTGACTCGCTGGTTTTATAAGTATTGGAAGGTCTGCGTTCGCGATTTCCGTGTTAATGTCATAAATGACTCCTGATGTGGTCGCACCTTCGCCTGGTATGATGAACCTAACTGCAATGTTTCCCAGTTGTGTTACTTGTTGCAGCGTGCTCAGCGCACTCGGGTGCAGCACATCGACAGCCAGGATGTTTCTTCTTGTATTAAGCCGTAGGTCTTTAATTTCGTTCGGCACAGTGTTCTGAAAATGAAGCGAAAGCGCTTGCCTGTTCAGAACACGCAGACTTTCGGTAGCATTTTTGGGTACGAACAGGATGGAATGGGGCTATCGCTGGGGCGCCGTTTTCACGGTGGCTGTACTTCACACCGGCGATGGATTGATGATCCGTCACTTGGCCTTGCGGTGCAGGACAGGTTGAAAGCCGTTGTCTGAGGACTTGTCGCAAGATGCGGAGTACAGCTCAGTGTCATCGCTCTCACTGGATGTGTTTCCTCGCTTCCTCGAGGTAGTGGCCGCGGTCAAACCGGAGTCGGACGTCACCTCGTGAGGTTGTACATTCATTACCGCAACGTACGGGGCAATACACCCCACAACTGCAGCGAAAAGTCCAGAAAAGCACTTAGACGAGCGAGATGTGTTCTACAAAGAATCACTTCGTCTTCCTCCTCCTACTTTTCAAATAGCTTAATACCTTATTATGCTCATGAAATGTTAATTATGGTTGCAAGGGTTGCCGTGCTGGCTATCCAATTTTATAAATATTACATATGTACACCTATGACGCAGCTGTAATGTCGGGTTAACGTCAATTGTTGCTAGGTCCATGCGCAAAAGTTGACTTATGTTGCAGCGTCCAGGGCTTCCATCCTCGCTAGCACCAGCGCTTCATATCAGCTTATTGCTTCTGGTGTTCCTAATGCTCAAGTTCATGTTTGCATCATCGCACAAGTACAAACAACTGGTTATATAAACACTTGGAACTCTTTAATGTACGTCTGTGCATTGCAACATTTGGACGTATACTTGGCGTCTTTTCATGACGTGCCACTATAAAAAAATTACAACATGGTCATGCTAAGCATGCCTCCGGATGCTTCGCATAACGTCGATTCCTACGCTACGTGGAATATTCTGCTGATTTTTTTTCAAAAAATATCCTTGGGCAAGACGTACTTTTGGCACGAATCTTGACATAGCTATGTGTCAGTTTTTTACAAGAAAATGTAACTCTTAGGAATGCGGATTATCATATTTTGAATGGTGTAGTCAGTGTACACAACCTTTCAAACGGTACTCTCTTTCATATTCATAGAAAACACAGCTGTAGTGCATGGATGATAGATGAAGAATATGCTGGCAAAGCACATTTTCCACTTCTGCAGTTAACGCGATATAACTTAAGGGCGCACTCAACGCCTGTATTATGCATGGCGTACTACTAAGTTATTACTGTTACTTCGTGCGATCAGGCTGACATTATG
The DNA here is from genome assembly GCA_013436015.1 of Rhipicephalus annulatus. Classification (NCBI taxonomy): domain Eukaryota; kingdom Metazoa; phylum Arthropoda; class Arachnida; order Ixodida; family Ixodidae; genus Rhipicephalus; species Rhipicephalus annulatus. The sequence continues at coordinate 20,981 of WOVY01000192.1, forward strand.
ATCTGTGCATTATCCAGCTCCTCACCCGCACGATAGTGGCTTGAATCGCAAAGCTGTTGTCTGGTACAACAGGCATGAGAATTTCGGGACAGGATGTGACAACGCGCAATCAGGCTAAATCTGAGGGCGCCATCAACTCGGTCGATCAGTGCACAGGAGCGAAAATTTAGCCAGGTAATGGTATTTTGAAAAGGGATGCAAAGGGAAAAAACGAGGAGCGCTCAAAAATGGGGGCGAGAGAAGTTGTGTGTGTGTGTTTGTGTGTGTGTGTGTGTGTGCCTTCTTCTTTCTCTCTTTTCTTCTCTCTTTCTTATTGTGAGCTCGCCTTTTTGTTATTTTCTCTGTTTTATCTTTTCTCTTTGTTTTTTTGCCTTTCAATGCATCACTTTCTACTTTCTTTCCTTTCCAGGTGAAAATACTCCATGGTTTCAGTTAACTTTAACTGGAGCCATGGCTGTATACAACTGGAACAAAGTGGAAGCCATTAGGTTAGCAAGATGTTCCAGTTGGTCCCAGCAAGAACCACTCCAGACTGAAAATGGAACCAGCTGGCCTGGAAATGGACTCAGCTGGAATAATTTCTTATATCGAAACCAGTTGGTGTGAATTATTATTATTATTATTATTATCATCATCACATTATCTTACTTATGGTAATTCGCTTCATCCCAGAATACCTGTAGTGCAAGGCAAATAAGTGATAAGTGCTCACTGCCTTCATGATGGTTTTTTTACATCTAATGCTGACAACATTAACAGTTCATTGTATGCCAGTACATGTTTTATTCGAAAAAGGCACAGCATATTTCAAGCAGTGCAAACAACTAAAAACAGTTTGCGTAAAGCACAGGACATATGAACAACCAAATATCGCTGTGTGCTGCATCGAAGTTTAAAAGGGCTGGCACTCCCTTCCCTCATATTGCCTTGCACCTCTCTGCCAGAGGAGGACATGACACTGCAATTTATAGAAAAGCATAAAACTACCCTGAAAAGGTCCAACTGCTCTGTCTCATACTGCCATCTCCTGATCTTTTGGAAATAATGTAAGGCTGTATGAAGAACAGGCAGCCGTGCATCAGTCATTCCCTAATACGTACCTCCTTCGAAAATTCAAAACGTCCTCAGGATGTCCTGAAAGATTGTGCTGAGGACAATTACAGGACTGGCTGATATATTTGAGTCCATTAAATGCAGTTAAAATATTTAGGTCTCTGTAAGGACGTTAAAAATACTGCTTTGAATACTGTAAGAGTGGAATGCAGATTTAATGAGTAAAATGCAAAACAAGTGCAATGTTATCGATCCAATAATAATAATAACAGTAATAAAATTAATATTATTATGAAATCGATAATGATTATGTTACTAATATAAACATAATAGTATTGTTTGGTTTCTGTACACAAAGTAACTAATCACGAGGATTAAAAGGGGGTGAACAGGAAGGCAGTGAGGTTTATTTATAACAAATGCAATCTAACAAATACTCCTACTGAGTTGGAAACCAAAGCAGGTTTATTAACACAACAAGGTAGGGCAAAAAAAGCAAGACTAAAGTTTTTGTTTCAATTAATTCATAGTGAAATAAACATCGACATGTGAAAACTATTTTTTTAGTTTTAAGTTAACACATTACAGGCACTCACAAACACTTAATAAATACACTTCCAAGTCAAATTGCTATAAATGTTCATACTTCCCACAAACCATTAGAGAATGCAAACCAAATAAGTCCTTTTGGTAATAACTCCTCATCTTTCACTGTGTCCTCAGATATGGTACAAGTGTCACGCGTAACCGAAAAAAAAAGAGAGATGAGAAAGAAAAGAAGGCAGTATCTGCGGAACAGTATAATAGACGGCACTTTCTTAAAAAGTATACAGAAATTGCAGTTGGGTAAAGATATTCTAGATGGTGCTGTACCCCTACTTTCCGATTCGGCTGCATGTGCAAGCTGTGCCTGGGCATGCATAGAACGAGTGCATCTCTCAGTCTCCTGGGTAGTCACCGTAGATGGTGGATCGCTGGTGGGGCGTAGACAAGCAGAGTGGCGGGAACGTTGAAGACACTTTCGCTCGGTTTCCTTGGCACGCGTCTCATCGGTGTTACCCGTGCGCTATATGCATTCTCGAACACGATCGGACGCATAGACGCATGCACGGTTGGACGCTTCATCCCACTCATCATCAATCATGCGATGAATATGCTGTGTTTTTTAAAATTCTCTGTTGTTCTTCTGAGAATAAGAAAATTTATTGTTACTTTCACTTATTTTAACTTGCACACATGTTGTAATACCTCTTCTAATGTTATATTCTAACAAAGCTTATTCAGCAGTTGAGTACGACTACATCGCCCTGCATTTCATTGTACACTACGCAGTATAGATTAAAAATATGCTCCAAGGTAAACTCAATTTATTTAATTACTCATAAATTGTTCTATTCTCTTGATGCAGTGATTCATTGACTGAATTGTTTTAGGATTTTCTAACACAATTGACAAGGTCAGTCATGAACATATACTTTAAACTTAAGTCATCTGGACCTTGGCACTAACAAATTTCAGTAATTTGGATGCTTCGCATGAAATGGAACTCACTTTGTGCTCAGTTAAGACCAGCTTATTTCTCATTTTACTTGCCAATGCCCCTTCCTTGCTATCATCTAAATTTCGTCATAATTTGCTGATAATGGTGTTGTCATTTGTGAAAATACTAACAGAGACTATTTGCACCATATGCTATAGATATATTGCTGAATAAAAGTAGGGTGGAATTATTTTGAAACTACCATACTAACTATGAAGTTAGCAATGCTAACCACATGCTTGGCTTGTACCAGAAACCACTCCTTCCTCTCTTAATGTTAACAAACAACCAAACCAAAACACGTGCACGCATGTGCCTTTAACACATTTTGTAAACAGATTTGTTCAATTCCGATGAACAAGCCTTACCAATGCTTTTTGGCCTGTTTGACACTTCAGGGCCTTCGATGCACTGTAAGGGCACAAGAAAACTTGTGGTTCTTAAAAGTGACTTGTTTCAAGACTTTGCAATATGATGGTTGATTGAAAGTGATAAAATACTGAAGTTGATAAATGGGTTAGTTGTGGTGTATTGTATAATGGTATGCATAACTTGTGAAAAAGAAGCAAGCATGCAAATTAGTAAATTCATAATGAAAATATAGTGACAACCGTGCAAGATTGGTTGTTGCGGTAACTCACCTGCAGTTTCATGATAATTATGAAAGATGAATGCTTAATTATCTTGAGTTTTAATAAATTGACTTTAGTTTGTGAATAACAGTACGCTTAAGAGCATGCACATATTTTAGTTGGGTCGTACAATGACAGCGTAAGGAAATATTTTTAAAGAATGAGTGGTAAAAAATTTATGGCACAAGCCAACAACATTATTAGCATTGTTCATATTGTAGTCAATCTGGACCTTCGAGAATAATCTAACAGACATCTGTACGGCCAAGTATTTAAAATTACCAAGCAATTTTCAAGGGACGACTACATAACAATTGCACCTTGTGGGAATCGAGAGCGCCCTCCTACCTGGCGCCTCATTCCCCAGCTGCCGCACGCGCGCCACCAGCGTAGCCCGGGCGCGCATAAGCACCGGCATCCGCCAAGATGGCTGCCAGGGCGCCTCTTGGTCTGGGCCAGTCAACCGTCGGCTTCTTCCCGCACTGGCATGTCCGGGCATGCTACGCGGGTGCGCTGCGCGGGCCTACGTCACAACGCAGCGCCATTTCCCATTGGGCGCGCGTGACATCCTCCTCTCCTACGAGCTGTGTTGTGCCCGACGATTCGCTCGTCCCGGCAGATGCTCTCAGGCCTCCACGAGAGGTTGACGCACTGCTTAGCAGGCGGCTTCTCGTTCGTGCGTTTGACTTCGGTCCTTGTGCGGGAGTCCTAGCGCCTTAGGCGAGCGTACTTGCTCGGTCTTGCGGAGTTCCCTATACGACCTGCAAGCCCGTGGGTGTCGCACTGTGCTGCATCTTGGGTTAATAAACCCGTTGTTGTTGCTATCCTGCCTCGTGCGTGGTTTCTGCGCCGTGCAGGAGAAAACGATGAACCCGGCCGCAACGTCTTCACACGCAGCGGCAGTGGAGGACGTCGCATTTCTACACGGTTGCGCATAGTAGGTAAGCCTTGTGCAAACCTATCTCCACATAACTGGCGTCCAATGTGGTTTCGGCATGGCTTCAGAGCAGACCCCTTCGAGGCGCTCGTTCCTGTTCGATCCTGTGGCGACTGACCTGATCTCGTTCGAGGTGGACGGCTGCAACAGCACGGTGTACGGCCCTTTCGGCGACCCTCTGCTTTCGTTCACCGGGAGAGATCCCTTTTTCGGGGCCCCCTACGGTGATGCGAGTCGCTTGAACGAGGACCACAGTCCTAGCCAAGCCAGTAACGGGCTGTATCAGCTGTTCGAGACTCACGCGCTTACGGGCCCGTCCCCGGCGCAGTCTCACCTCGCTGGCCTTTCCCCGTCAGCAGCACGGTTGACAGCTCAAATCGCCGCACCCAGTCCTTCCTACCGGGGGCACTCAGGTGTTGGCGGGAACGTGCTTACTGACCCGCCGTGGTCGCGAGCGCAAAGGGTTGACGATGTCGTTCGCGAGCCTGCTCGCTTAACCGACAACGTCGCCGCGTTCAAATCAAATAAAAGTTTATTTACATCCTGAAGATGTGGGCAAGCTTGGGCGAAAAGCGAAACAATTCGCTTGAGGAAAGCCCAAGCCCCCATATACAAGGCATACAGTAGAGACACACAAAGATGTGAAAACGCTATCAGAAAACAAACTAGCGCGTTACATACATGAAAAAAAATACTAACACAGATACTCTCACGGAATCATACCAGCACGTTACATAAAAAAAGAGAAAGGAGTAAAATGTTTAATGTGACACTTTAAACCTTTGTTTCTACAATATTTATGACAAGAATGATACAGGGTATGTGTAAATGTTCATGCCGATAGTCAATCGATAGAGATAATGATTTGACCCAACAATTTATTCAAAACAACAGGCAAACATCAAACAAAACAAAAGCAATGTAAATATAACTCTCTTCATACAGTACAGCAAATATTTTTTTTACGGTGATTGGTTACAGGAAGTGTTTTTTAATATGACTTATACTGCGTTTCTCTACTTCTATTTCGCTTCTGAGGAGAGTATTTAGCAAGTGAGGCAAACAATACTGTAACATTTGTCGTCCGTATTCAGTTCGGCAGAAGGGGATGTTCCAGAAGTCTTGTTTGCGGAGAGAATAGAAAGGAGCATTTCCTCTTAGATTAGCAAGATTTAGAAGGTCATGTTGATTTTTATAAACAGCCTTTTTATACCTGATAGCTAGTTTCCAATCATAAAATTTTTCTATGGGTACAACGTTAAACCGATGAAACAAATCCTTTGTGTGCGCATGATATTCAACGTTAGCTATGGACCGAAGAGCCCTTTTTTGTAACATTAATATTCTATGGTTATTTCTCTGTGTGGAATTTCCCCACACCAAAAAACACCGACTTTCATCGACTTTCGCTGGCCCGAGACTCGCGTTGGCGACGCTTTCGACGAACGTTGGCCACTGTGCTCCGCTGTCGACCCGTTTGCCAGTCGCGTGAGGTCTCAAGCCCCAGTCGGAGCGCGAACCCTAGCCTCCTCCATGCCGTGTACTGGCCCTTTCCGGTCGGATGCGCATGTCGGGGAACAGGCGCGCGCACCTGTGACGGCCGCGCCCGCGTCGGAGCACTCACCGCTGCACGCAACTGAGGCGCAGCTCCTAAACGTTCTGTTGGAAGCGGTGCGCTCGCAGCCTTGTGCTTTAAAGGGAGACCCCGAGTCCCCTCAGCCAAGCGTTCAGAGTAGCCTAAGGGTACCTCTGCCTGAGTACAGCGGTTATTCGGACCGCATCAGTGCCACAGAGTACCTCGATGCGCTGCACCGCTATCAGCAGGCTACGCGACTGAGCGACAGCGTTATGCTAGGTTAGTGCCTTCTCTATAACTTTCAGTGCCTGCCGGAAGGGGAGGAGAACAATAGGCGGCGGCCGTCGAAGCGTGTGCAGCTGCTCACCACCAGGCGCCGCCTCGTAAACATGGGTCTCTCGTGTTGTCGGTCGCAGCTCGCGCATCACCTGCGCAGATGCGGTTGCTAGTCTAGTTTCTCGGATTCTGGTCGCCTGGGTGCTCATAACGACCGGTAAAGCCACAAAAAGGCTTCCTCGACTGGTAAGTTCTCGAACCCACTCGCCACAGCGTCTCAATCAACCAGACAAGGACAAGACTCGGCAAAACCAGGGGTTGCTATAGCGTCTCACAACAAAACAAGTTTATTCCAGATATCTCGTGAAATCGCAGTGAACCAAAAAAGAAGTGCGTTCTTCGGCCTGGGGTGCACCCTACAGTTCCCCAGTAGTAATCGGACCACAAGAAAAAAAAATAACAGTAACCTACTTTACAGCTTTACATACGTTTGCCTACAAATCGAATGTTTGGTGACAAAAGAGCAGAGTATAATCTAGAGAAGAAACAGTATTTGTCACAGTCCTACGTACACTGGCCTAAGGCTAAAATATTTGGTCACAAAAAAATCAAATTGACAAGAAAACAATATTTGCCCAGTCTTACTTACTGGCCTTCGACAACAACAAAAAGTACACTTGGCGACGTGAGATCATAAAATGCCAAGGGAACCATTTTTTCACTCTTGTATAAGGTGGCCTAACACCAAAACATTAGGTTTTATTGTTAAGCCAGTTTGACATACTGGCCTACAAAAAAAATAAGAACAGAAAAACTTCATGACAAAAGATCACGAAATGCACAAGGTAACACCATTTTTTTTCATAGTGTTGGAAGACTGAAGCATTTGGTGAAAAAAATGTAACTGCACAAGAAAGCAGTTTGACACACTGACCTATAAAAAAAAACTTGGTGACAAAAGATTATAGATTGCACAAGAAAACGCCATTTTTTCTTGTTACGTAAGTTGGTCTCACATTAAAGCATTTGGTGGCAAAGATTCAAATTGTACAAGGAAGCCAGTCTTACATAATGACCTAAAAATAAAAAAAAACAACTTGGTGACAAGAGATCATAAATTGCACACGGAAACAATGTTCTCCCAGTCTTGCATACTGGCCTATGAAAAAAAAACTTGGTGATACAAGATCATAAATTGCGTTGGGAAAGCAAATGTTTTTCACAGCGTAATGTAAGTTCGTTGAACATTGAAAGATTTGGAGACAAAAAATAAAACCTTAAGAGAACAACACTGCCCAGTCATGGACACACTGGCTTGGAATTCAAACATTTGCTGACAAAAGAAAATTATATATTGCTTGAGCAAACAACCTATCTCAAAGCCTTGCATACGTCCCTGAAAGTGGCTTCTTTGCAAAATATTTACAGGCATCCTGCTTGTCAGTCACACTGAATGCATACCATGCAACCGAGTGTTGCATGGTACTACTCGTGGCGTGCAGTACAAACCAACGGTAAAAGTTCCTCATGAAGGTTATAGTTGGGCCTGCATAAGCAAATGATTTTGAGCATGTATGCCCAGCTTGCCCCTTCTGATGCTCTAAAGCGGCAGCCACACATGGCGACAGAAGCTGAACAGCTCTGCCAACATTCATCTTCTCTATATTATTAGGGAATACATGTTTCCGGCTGAGATACCTTACAGGTTTTACAGTCAAACCTTTCTGCAGCTCGTACAAATCCTTGGTGTAAGATGAAGAAATCTCACGCTCTGGTCCAATATCATGTGACAACAGCTGTGACCGGACATTCTTCAACACATGACACGGGTCAAAACTCATGAAGAGCGGCCTATCAGGATCACATGGGTGCTCAGTCCTGTAGGTGACCAAACCGTTTCCAAGAAGCTTCATGGTATTCACGTTGACGTTGTGATTATCGGTCACCAGCCGCACAATTTTAAACCCACAAGCTTCCACTTTCTTCATCACAAAGATGATCATCTTGTAAAGTTCATCTCCAGTGAGTCCCTTCGTGATGTAATACGCCACTGGAATCCGGAATGACGTAGTCAATCCTCTGATTACAAAACAAAGAAGAGAATTGGCTAAAACAGGACTGGGGTCCTTTTGTCCCAGTTCAGTGTCCACTTGTCCGACGAAGCAATCCCTTTGCTCGTGATACTGCAACTTTTCTTTTATCTGTATTTCATCGCCGATTAATGAGCAAACCCTTGACTGTGGCATTTCCAAATCCCTGGCTTCTGCAGCTAGCCTTGTTTCCACCATTTTGCTGAAGCCTGTCTCACCACTGGTGGTTCCTATGTAATTAGACAGTGTTGTTCTACTTGGAAGTTTTAAAAGGACCTCACCTCGCATGTGCTCATAGGCTTTAGTAGACAAATGTCGAAGGACCACACACCTACGATTTGTGTCTTCAGACCATGTTGGCCTTTTCCTCCTGAAGTTGATAATGTGATCAAGAAGAATGAGTGCTGCTGGCTGTTGTTCCACGGCTCTTTCTTTGATATAGGAGATATCTGCTACCATGGAATCTAGCTGTAGTTTCTCAAGCTCCAATTTGTATTTGTCAACTGTCCTTTGCAGTCTCGACACTTGGTTCCTGAGGTCCCTTTCTTTTCTTTTCCATTTGGCTTTCTCCGTGGCCAGCAAGCTCGCCACCGCTTGTCTACTGTCCACCTGAACACCTCGGTCACATGCTGGAGGAGTCTCGGGCGGAAAGTTACTGCGTTGGTTGGTATCGCTGAAAGCATCGGTGATATTGTTACGGCGAAGATTCATTCACCGAGAGCTGGTCTTGCTAACGGCTTAAAGAGCGCACAGTCACGCAGGCCAACGGGAGAAGCTCGAGAGTCCAACCCACAACAACCACGTTGTCGTCTTCTTCATTTCGGTGCCAATTCAGCTGTGTCGGGGCGACAGTTCCATACACGTATCATCACCCCGGCCCGTAAGGCACCGTCTCGGTGCCTGTTGTATGAGCGAGTCGGCGTTGTACGGCTTGAGACGAGAAACGTGGACTACTTCTGTTCTGGGTGCAGCAGCTGATGAGTTTGTGGTAGCGGCAATTTCGTAGGTCACAGGTGTGACCTGACGAATGACTCGAGGGCCCAGCATATCGCGATAGTAGTTTCTCGCAGAGGCCAACACGTCGAGATGGGAGCCACAAGAGAACAAGAGATCCCGCAGAAAAAACGGCATCTCTATGTCGACGGTCATAAAGAGACTTCTGTGCTGTCTGCGACGACGATAACCGAGCACGCGCTACCGCGCGTGCTGTGAGGGCACGGCTGATCGCATTCTGAGCGTACGAAGTGGAGGATGGGTGGTCTGATGAAAGCAGTGTGTCGAAGGGCAGTAAGGAATGACGTACAAACAGTAGATAAAAAGGGGAGTAGCCCGCTGTTTCATGACGCGACGAGTTATAGACGAAGGTTACGAACGGAAGAGCTATGTCCCAATCAGCGTGGTTGGTAGATACGTACATGGAAAGCATGTCCGTCAATGTGCGGTTTAGGCACTCCGTAAGGCCGTTAGTCTGAGGGTGGCAAGATGTGGTGAAGTTGTGACGGGTAGCACAAGATTGGAGTAGATCATCAAACAAACGAGATAGAAAGTAGCGACCACGGTCTGTGAGCAGGTGAGTCGGAGCGCCATGCTGGAGAATAATATCGCACAGCAGGAAGTCGGCAACGTCGGTTGCGCAGCTGGTTGGTAGCGCTCGAGTGATTGCATACCGAGTGACATAGTCTGTGGCCACTGCAATTCATTTATTTCCAGTTGTAGAAGTAGGAAAGGGACCTAGCAAGTCCAACCCCACTCAATAAAATGGCTCGGCTGGAACTTCAATAGGTTGAAGAAGACCGGCAGGGGGAGTCGTAGGCTTCTTTCGGCGCTGGGAGAGGTCGCAAGATGCGACGTAACGGCGAACATAGTGGTACAGACCCTGCCAGAATACTCGTCGTCGAATGCGGTCGTAAGTTCTGGAGACTCCTAGATGTCCAGAAGTTGGAGCGTCGTGGAATTGTCGCAGAACATCCTTTCGCAGGTGATGCGGTACGACGAGTAAAAGTTCCGCGTCGTCGGGGTGTAAGTTGCGGTGGTACAAAACGTTGTCTTGAAGCAGGTATCTGCTAAGAGAAGGGTCAGCATAACGCGATTGAAGGCGGTCAATGATGGTGAGCAGCAATGGATCTCGGCGCTGTTCGTCAATCACGTTCAAAAAGTCAGTGATGGCTCAAACGCAGGCATCGGATTCCAAATCAGTGGAGCTAGGTGGATCAACGGGGTGCCGGGATAAGCAGTCAGCATTGCTGTGCAGCTTTCCAGATTTGTAAACAACCGAGAACGTGTACTCCTGTGATCGAAGTGCCCAATCGGCCGAGTCTTCCTGTAGGGTCCTTAAGCGTCGACAGCCAGCAAAGTGCATGATGGTCCGTGATGACTGCGAACGGACGTCCGTATAAGTACTGACGGAATTTCGCAATTGCTCAAACGAGGGCTAAGCATTCCCGCTCAGTGATAGAATAATTTTGTTCCGCTTGCGACAAAAGGCGGCTAGCGTAGGCTATCACACGGTTGGTGCCATTCTGTATCTGAGCGAGTATAGCACCAATGCCATGGCCGCTTGCATCGGTGCGAAGCTCTGTTCGAGCCGTTGGATCAAAATGGGCCAACACAGGTGGTGATGTGAGGGCGGTAATTAGCGACGCGAAGAAATGTTTTTGGTCCCTTCCCCAAGAAAAGGCCACATTATTTTTGAGGACATCCATGAGGGGCCTGGCAATATCCACGAAGTTGAACCGGCGGAAGTTGAAATCGGCGGAAGTATGAACAGATCCCAATAAAACTGCGAACTTCTTGTGTGGAACGCAGAACCGGGAATTCTCGGACTGCACGGACTTTGTCAGGGTCGGGTTGAACACCAGTGGCGTCAACAAGGTGGCCGAGTAGTTTAATCTGCCGACGTCCAAATGAGCATTTCGACAAATTCAGTTGGAGACCAGTGCAACGAAAAACGTCAAGAATTGCCGAGAGACGAGACAGGTGGCTTTCGAAGGAGGGCGAGAAAACTATTACATCATCCAGATAGCAAAGGCAGGTCGACCATTTGAAACCGCGAAGAAGAGAGTCCATCATACGTTCAAAAGTAGCCGGGGCATTGCACAACCCAAAAGGCATGACCTTGAATTGGTAAAGGCCGTCGGTTGTGATGAATGCTGTCTTCTCGCGGTCACGGTCGTCGACCGAAATTTGCCAGTATCCGGATCGAAGATCAAGGGTCGAGAAATAGTTGGCGCCGTGGAGGCAGTCGAGGGCATCATCGATTCGGGGTAAAGGATAGACGTCCTTCTTAGTGATCCGATTCAGGTCACGATAGTCGACGCAAAAGCGCCAGGTGTTGTCCTTCTTTTTAACTAAGACCACAGGGGAGGCCCAAGGACTCGATGAAGGCTCAATGACGTCTTTACTCAGCATTTTCTCGACCTCCGTCTGTATAACTTGGCGCTCAGCATGTGACACGCGATAAGGGCGTTTGTGGAGTGGACTGGCGTCGCCGGTGTCGATGCGGTGGGTTAAGGCACTTGTGCGGCCCAGGGGACGGTCGTCGACGTCAAAGATATCCAGGTAAGAAAACAGAATACCCCGGAGCGCCGCAACTTGGAAAGGTAAGAGGTCGCGGGATATCATTTTGTCGAGGAACGCCTTATTTTGCGACGTGATGATAGGTTCCGCCACGGTCTTAGTGTCAGGTGTGAAAGAACAAATCGAACATTCATCAAGGGTGGAAAGATCGGCTAAAGTGATGCCTTGGGGAAGAACTTGGGTCGACGTAGAGAAGTTCAGAACTGGAAGTAGCACCGTGTTGTTAGCAACAACCACTATAGTATGTGGTAGTGCGATGTGGTGCGTAAGGGTCATATCAATGAGGGGAGCTACCAGATAGTCTCCCTCAGGAACGGACGGGAAGGGCGACAGAGGAACGTACATAGCAGCCTGGGGCGGTAGCCGTAGAGACTCCACGGATCGTAGCCGAGTGCGACTTGGAGGAGTGAAATAGGAGCACAAAGGCAATTCGAGTCGTAAGATACCGGTAGAACAATTGATGAGGGTGGATTGGGCGGTTAAGAAGTCAATTCCAAGGATGACGTCGTGTGGGCAAGCAACGAGGACTACGAAGAGAACGGAAGTGTGGTGGCCAGTAACAGTAACGCGGGTAGTGCACATACCAAGCACCGATGTTCGACTTCCGTTGGCAACTCGAACAGTAGAGAACATAGCTGGTGTGAGAACTTTTTTCAGGCGAGATCGAAGTGTAGAACTCATAACAGATACTTGGGCACCAGTGTCTATTAGATCAGTAACGGCGTGGCCATCAACGAACACCCGAAGTAAATTGCGTCTTGAATTTGTAGCCGGTTGAGGGTTTTCGTTCCGAGTCGTCAACGCAGCGCCACCTCCAGGAGCTGCACTCATCAGTTTCCCGGGGAGTGGCCAGAATAAGCCGGTGATGGAGAGCGGCGGCGTTGAGGGGATGAGCGTGACGGCCGACCCTGAGGTGACGGCGAGCGGCTAGACCAGTTTCTTTGGGCGACGACGTCAGCGTAGGACGGTTCGGAGTGTGGAGATGAACGGCGAGCTGAAGGGTCCTGAATATGGTCGTCCGGAAAACCGGGTTGCGAATAGTGTCCACGGTCCTGACGGCGGTCGACATTACGAAAGCTTGGCCGGAAATACCACCTGTTGCGGCAATGGCGGGAGATGTGCCCAACTCGAGAGCAAGAAAAGCAGATGGGTCGATCATCGTGCGTGAGCCACTCCGATGGATTTCGGTAGCGTGGTGGAAACCGAGGAGTCGAAGCTGCCTCAGCGACATGTGGAGCAGAGTGGTGGTCAGCGTTGTGGACAGGAGTGCTCATGGGCTGCGACATAAGTCTGGCGGGCTGGGGAACCTGGACGCCCAGGTTAGCAAACTCCTGGCGTACGACGGCTTGAATAAGCGAGACTATTGCCCAGTCGTCTTGCGCAGGGGGCTGATAGGAAGCGGGTGCAATGGCTTCCAGCTCCTGGCGAACAATCCTTGCGATATTGGCTGGAGGCGCAAGTGAACGGGAAGCTGCATAATCCTCGCAAGACGAAGTCGCAGCAGTGTTTGGCAGTCTCGCGATGGGGTGGGTGATTCGCCTGCTTCTAGCTTGTTCAAAGCGTTGGCATTCAGATATGATAGAGTCGACAGTGGTGCAGTTCTTGCACATTAGTATGTTGAAAGCATCATCAGCAATGCCTTTCAACACGTTGCTGATCTTGTCCGCCTCAGACATGTTTTTGTCAGTCTTCCGGCACAGTGCCAGTACGTCTTGGATGTACGTGTCGTACGACTCCGTAGATGATTGAACACGCGACGCGAGTTCCTGCCTGGCTGCCATCTGACGAGCAACAGACCGACCGAACAAATCGCGAAGCTTTTGCTTGCATGTGTCCCAGCTGGTTAATTCTTCTTCATGCGTCTCATACTAGACGCGTGCCGTACCCCGTAGGTAGAATAGAATATTTGCCAGCATAAGCGTTTCGTCCCACCTTTAGTGCTTGCTGACGCGCTCGAATAATGCGAGCCATTCTTCGACGTCCGTGCTGTCCGTCCCGGAAAACGTGCCAGGGTCGAGAAGATGGGGAGGAATCACAGGCGATGGAGCCGGTGTGGATGGCGAGGCCTGAGTGCCAGTTTCAGGCATCGCGGCTGGACAAAGCTGGCGTCCACTGCGGAGTTCCCGAGCCGGGTTGTGTGAAGACCCCACACCTTCCTCCAAAGGATGTTACGGGGAAGATTTATTCACCGAGAGCTGGCCTTGCTAACGGCTTAAAGAGCGCACAGTCATGCAGGCCAACGGGAGAAGCTCGAGAGTCCAACCCACTACAACCACGTTGTCGTCTTCTTCATTTGGGTGCCAATTCAGCTGTGTCGAGGCGACAGTTCCATACACGTATCAATCTCCATGGGCTGTGCTTCTTCAAGTTCGTGGTTTTGTGGTGTCGGTACTGCATGTGGCAACACCAAAGATGCAGCGGCAAACGTCGCATGATCACTTTTTTGTTTCAAAGGAACACTAGCTCGCTTTACGATGCTTGATCTGCTTCACACGGCGCTTGATTTTGGTTGCAAGTTCGCAGGGTAATCTTCAAAAACTGAAGGAACAACACCTTTTTTCAAAAACTGTCGTTGTTTTCTTTCCACAAAGACCTCGGCGTGAAAATGACGGCTGCATACCTTCGTGTAGCAGGCCGTTGAATTTAGCGACCAGTTGTCACGTCGAATAACAGCCAGCTACTTATCTCGTACGTCGGCGGCAAAAGGAATCTCGTGAAAAAACAGTCCCGGCGTTTTCTTTTTCTCGTCAGACTGATACAGAGGTACGCAGCAGTACGACATCATCAGTCGCGCTACACGCGCGGCCGAAGCACAGGATTAAAAAAAGAAAGAAACGTGAATCAATATACGACAGCATGCAACTTGAAGAACGCAACACCACGTGCAGCACAGCGAAGGGAGTACCACCCTCGACATCTTCGGTGCCACAAAACCAGCGAGCCATGGATGGATGGATGGATGGATGTGGCTGTACCCTTTAGATCGGGCGGCGGCTAACGCCACCTAGCCGTAATACTTAGTGGACTAACCATTACATTTTTCTTTTTTTCCCTTTAAATAATGAAGGTGAGGATTCGTACTTCGCAGTGAAGGGTTTAATTTTCACTCGTGCTTTGACTTTAGCCACCAATCAGATAACCTCCTTCTAGTTAAGTCTACCCGCTTGAAGTCCATTTTGCCCTCGCTGTCCCTAAACCCCAGTGCTTTGAAAAACTCTGCGCCATCATCCTGAACTATAGGGGGAAGCCCTTTACAGAACATAATCAAGTGTTCGGCAGTTTCTTCTTCCTCTCCACACGCACTCCATACTGTGTCTACCCCTTCGTATTTGGTCCGATATGTCTTGGTTCGCAGTACTCCCGTCCTGGCCTCAAACAGTAGAAAACTACCCCGAGTATTGTCATAGATCCTTTCCTTGGCAATTTCCTGCTTAAAAGTTCGATAGATCTCTAGTGCGGACTGCTTAATCATGCCCATTCTCCACATGTCAGTCTCCGTTTCCTTCACTTTCTTCTTAACCGATAGTTCTTTTTGGTTTGGCCACCTGCTGTTTTCTAAGTATTTACCAGTCAACTTCCTGGTTCACTTCCTCCATTTTGTATCGACATTCTTCATGTACAAGTAGCTGAAAACCTTCCTAGCCCAACGCTCCTCCCCCATTTCTCTCAATCACTTTTCAAATTTTATCTTGCTGCTAGCTTCCCTGCCCTCAAATGATGTCCATCCCATATCACCTTGTACTCCCTGATTTGGTGTATTCCCGTGAGCTCCTAAAGCAAGCCTACCTATTCCACGTTGCTTAATTTCTAATCCTTCCGAAACTTCTGATCTCATGCACAAGACGGCATTGCCGAACGTCAGCCCAGGAACCATGACCCCTTTCCATATTCCTCTCACAACATCATACCTATTGTAATTCCACAGTGCCCCATTTTTCATGACTGCTGCATTCCTGTTACCTTTAGTCGTCACGTATATTTCGTGTTCCCTTAGATACTCGGTCCCATTGGTTATCCCTACGTCCAGATATTTGTATTTATCTGTTATCTCTAGCGTGACCTCCTGTATTCTAAGCTCACTACCTTCGTTGTCATTGAAAATCATGACTGCTGATTTTTTCTTACTGGATCTAAAATCTAACCTATCTCCCTCATTACCGCAGATGTCCAACAATCTCTGCAAATCTTCCTTGTTGTTGGCCATTAGCACTATATCATCTGCGTACATTAATGCTGGTAGTGCCTGATCAATGAGTTTTCCTTGTTTGACTAAAGAGAGGTTGGAGCCCAGTCCACTTCCCTCTGATTTGGCCTCTAATACTTGTAGCTACATGATGAATAATAAGGGTGACAGGGGACACCCCTGCCTAAGCCCCCGTTTTACCTCTGCGGGCTCGGATACCTGTTTTTCCCACTTTATAACTACCTTACTACCTTTATAGATATCCTTTAAAAGATTAGTGACATGTTCCACGCCTAGTGTGTCCAGTATTCCCCACAATTCCTCTTGAACCACGCTATCGTACGCCCCCTTGATATCCAGAAATGCTAACCAAAGGGGCCTGTGTTATTTTCTGCTATTTCGATGCACTGCGTCAGTGAGAACAGATTATCTTCCAACCTCCTGTGTTTCCGAAACCCATTCTGCAGTTACCCCAGCACCCCCTCATCCTCTATCCATGCCCGCAGTCTTTCCTTTATAACCTGCATCGCCTGCCTGTAGACCACCGATGTCACTGTTATAGGACGGTAGTTGTTTATGTCAGCTTTGTCCCCCTTTCCTTTATAAATCATGCTCATCCTGCTAAGTTTCCATCCATCGGGAACTTCGCCATCGATTATTATTGTGCTCACTGCCTCTCTCAAAGCTTGCTTGGACTTGGGACCTAATATCCTTATCAGCCTAATTGGAATGCCATCTGGGCCTGTTGATGTACTACTAGGAACCCTTTTCTCAGCCCTTTCCCATTCTCGTTGTGAAAATGGAGCCATTGCACCACTTGATTCGTCCTTGTATATTGTGGTGCATAAAGTACTTCTTTGTTAAAATTTTTCTGTAACCTTTGTTCTTATATATTCAATAGCTTCGTCCCCTTCTAGCCTAGCACATTGGGCTGTAGTTATAAAACTCTGCTCTAGGCTCGTCTCATTTCTTAGGGAGTTTAGATGGTTCCGAAATTTCGCAGCTGCCTTTCTATCTTTTTTATGTACTTCTGCCAGCCACTGAGCTCCCTTTCTTCTAATCTTTTCATTGATCAGAAGGGATGCATCCCTTCTACAGCTTAGAAAGGTTTCCCATTTTCTTTCAACATCATCTGTCGGTTCACTCCGCTGCTTAGCATGTCTGTGTTCCCTAGAGGCTTCCTGACGTTTTGCTATGGCTCTCTTAACTTCCTCATCCCACCAACTTTTGGGTTTGTGTCTTTTTTTCCGGGGTGACTTGTCACGCGTCTTAGCAAGCTCTAGCTCAAAGAGTCTAATTAGATTCGTGTATGTCCACACTGTCTCATTATCTTCCGTGATTACTTTCTCAATTTGTTTAGTGGCTATTTCAATTTGCCTTTGTGGATAAAAATTTTTCTGTAGTTGCTCATCTTGTCTCCTTCCCACTTTCACTGCTCTTCCAAAACTTAGCTTGTTGCGATTGTGATCACTACCCAGACTTCTGGAGCCACCTTCATCTATGTGCATTCTCCTGAGCTAATCATACATCCTATGTGACATCAGTGCATAATCTATTGTCGACTGCAGCCTTCCTACCTCCCATGTTATTTGCCCTTCACACTTCTCGGTACTGTTGCAAATGATCAAATCAAGCCTTTCACACATATCCATGATCATTTTGCCTGTCGAATCAGTATACCCGTCTATATCTTCTATGTGCGCATTCATGTCTCCCAGTATAATTGTCTCGCACTCTCTTCCTAACTCCTGAATGTCCTTTGATATACACTCTACCATTGCCTGGTTTTCCTCTCTGGCCTTTGCTCCTGTCCACAAGTACACAAAACCAAGGTGTGTCATTTGACCCGACACTTTCCCTTTTAGCCATAGATGTTCTTGCACTCCTGGTTGACCCTTTGCCAGTCTGTACTTTTATGAATGAATGCCCCAATACCACCCCCCCTTTCTACTGCCTTCTGTTCTATTACAATATTCCCACGCGTCGTCCGGATTGTTCGGAGGTTGTTCCATGTCCCTGAGATGTGTTTCTACAAAATCGTATACCATCGGCCTCTCTTCACTTAGCTGTTCTTCTATCTCTTCCCACTTCAGCCTGTTCCTACCACCCTGCATGTTAATATACCCTATGTCTGAATTGGCTCGGCGCTCGTGGCTACGCCTATTTATGCCCCGGACCCTACCTATCTTAGATATTGGTGCCATTTTGGAATCGTATTTGTCCATACCTCCTGTCGAAGAGTCTCTCTGGTTGTTTTCCTCGTTACTAGCTATCCTGCACCCCGACGGGCTCGCTTGCCCCCCAAATAAGCTACTGCGCGTCCTGCAAGTCGCCAACCCACCTCACGACCTCGCCGCCCATCGAAGTGAATTCTGTCTCGTTGAAAACCACCCCACCTATGCACCTCTCTGTTTATTTCCACCACCTCAAAGCCTTTTTCTCGACTCATCCGCCATATCTTTTGGTTTGCGTTGACAACCGCTCTTTGCAGGTTGCTATCACGCACCGGTACCTCCGGTATCGTGCATATCAATTCCTGTACTTTAAGAGAAATGGCGCGCATGTCATCGACGCCTTTCGCCAGTGTGGCTGCTAGTCCTGCTGTATCTTCATGCAAGACATCGTTTACACCGCCTGAAAATATCACGAGGTTTCGTCTATCAGCTGTTGTTTTGAGTTTTGTGCTTGCTTGCCTCATGACTGCTTCAAGCTTGCGTCCTGGGAACGCCCCTACTGCAACACTCTTGTCACCTCTTACCCTCTCTTTGATGGCTTCTGTGCATCAATTTAAATTTGAGTCCCCGGCGATTATCACGTTGTGTGAATTTTCAGCTGGAGCGTCCTGTACTTGGGGGCTACTTGCACCTGTGACGCCGGCTGCTTCGTTCCCTCCCAGCCCCACCACTACCTCGCTGAAGCTGGGCCTTGCGACAGTTGAAGCGGCTAAACCTGTTTTTTTCAAACTTGCTTGCTCCTCCTTCTCCACCGTTCTGGTTGCCGGTTCCCTACTGTTCTCTTCGTAGGTTGCTTCTTTGTTCAGCTTCGCTAGTGTTTCCTCGGCGGACTTCAGTCTTTCTCCCATTGCCCTCGTTTTTTCTTGCTCTGTCGCCAACGCAGTCTCGAGCTCAGCGATTCTCATCAGCAGTTCACTCTGGGCAACCATCATTTTCTCCATTTTTTCCTCAACCTCACATTGCCTACACTTCGCGTCAGCCTCTTCTCCATCCGCTTCTACGCTTGGGTCCACTGTAACCCACTCCACATCCTGAACACCTTACAGTCTTTTTAGCCATGTCTTTCTGACACCAATTGTCCCTATACTCGATAATTACTAAACTCGAGCCCTGCACTACGAAAAAAAATTGCCCGCAGCTTCCCTCGGGGGAACACTGAGGAGGATGCGGAGCATATAATTGGTTAACGGGGTGTTAAAGTGCGACTTACTTGGGTTGATGGCTAAATTGGTTGACGTGGTTGTGAAATGGGGTGTTAAATTGCGACTTACTTGGGTCGATGGCTAAATTGGTTAACGTGGTTGTAGGAGGTGGTGTTAAATGAGTGAACACGTACACACGTATGCGAAAGGGCGGCGCTGGTCGAAGGGACGTCGATCATTGTGTTTGTGGATTCGTTGGAATTCATTTCACCGCGACCTTGGACGTCGACGCGCCGTACAAACCAACCGACGAGCGGCAACTGAGCGAGCGAGCGCCGACCTTGAGTATATATACAGCGCGACGGCGCATGCACTGTCAGCTGTTGAATGTTCTCGAAGCGCGACCGCGCATGCGCGTCCACTGGAGAATCAGGAGAATTGTAGAATGTTCTCGAAGGGGAGAAGCGCGCGCGACACAGATGGTGGGTGACGGTGCATGCGCGCGTCAGCTGTCGAATGTTCGAGAAGGGGGAGAAGCGCAACGGCGCATGCGCGCGCGTCAGCTGCTGATGTTCTCGAAGCGCGACGGCGCATGCGCGCGCGTCAGCTGCCGATGTTCGCGAAGCGTGACGGCGCATGCGCGCTACATTATACAGCTAGCGAATGTTCGTGAAGAGGAGAAGCGCACGCGGTTTGTAGAGGAGGAAGGGTGCCCAGATGGTGGAGGAGTGAAGCGCGCGCGGTGTGTAGAGGAGGAAGGGATGCATGGATGGTGGAAGAAGGAGGAGGAAGCTTGCGGACGGCCCCGCACTTCAAGCCTCGAGTATTAGATGCTCCGCATCTAAAAAACCAGCCAACCATGTTTACGCAGCGCCACTACCCATTAGCGGCGAGCGGGGGAAACACTAGCGCCGATGGCCGTGAGAGGGCCTTCTTTCAGGCACTGAAAGTTATAGAGAAGGCACTGGCTAGGCTCTGTTTTGCCCGTGTCGCTGACAACCCAAGCGGCGAGGTGGTACCGGCTCGTCGGCCACCAAGCTCGTTCGATGGAGGAGTTTAGGGCGCTCTTTCGTAGCGAATTCCTTCCTCTTGAATACGAGTGCCGCATCCGTCGCGAGTCAGAGCTTCGCACACAGCATCCGGACGAATTTCTTCTCGAGTACGTTCGGGCTTTGCAGGAGCTCTACCTCCTTGCCGATCCTATGGCACCAGACGCAGAGAAAATGGAGCGAGGCATACGCCAGGCTCATCTAATCTTCGCCGCTTGCCTTCGGAGCGCCCGTTATCGTGACCTAAACGAGCTGGTATCCGATGCTTAGCGTATTGAGGGCGACATTATGGCGGCGCGAGCCTATCACCCGCCGCCACCGCCGTCCGCGTCTCTCGAGCCTCGTTGCGCGTGGGCTGGTCGTGACTCGTCACACTGGGGTTCCCCGAACCATGAGGCGGCCTCTGCCGCGAGAGACCAAGACGCGCTCGATGTGTCGGACCGCGCTCTGGACCCGTACTCGTACGCCCGGGCAGCCACCGATGCCCGGCAGCGTGAACAAGAACGGAAACCCCGTGCTCCTGTGCACGAGGGGATATCCGATCGCGGAGCCCCCCTTACGGCTAGCGAACGGACACCTCGTAGCTCTAAAGGATCGCCAAAATCCCCCCCCCCATGTTGGAGGAAAAGGCGTGGTCTGCTTTCGTTGCCGTGAGCGTGGTCACACCGCGCGAGAGTGCAACGCGCCCCAACCGACACAAGGGCCTGCTCGTCCGTTGGGAAACGGGGTGAGCCGTTGGTGAGCTCCCCCTTGCCGGGGGCTGCAGCAGTAAGAGAGCACGGGAGTGTAACACAACCTCTGGCACCGATGGCGTGTCACGCTGGACATGACATTCCAGCCACGCCGGCGCCGTTCATCGCCCTTACGATCGCTGGTCGAGAGTGTGCGGCGTTGCTGGATAGCGGGGCTTCTATCTCGCTGTTCGGCGAAGAGGTTAGGGCTCATTTGCGCGACCGCTCTGTCCGCATCGAGCTTGCGACACTGCCTTCCACCTCGCCAGCGGTACCGCCACCTCGTGCGGCGCTGCGTGGTTGGTTGTGCGTTGGGAGAATCGCGCACGCCGACAGCGCTTTGTGCATCTTCCTGGTCTTCCCGTGCCTGTGATTCTCGGTTGCGACTTTCTCGCGCGCACAGGTATTGTGATTGACGTCACAAGCGGAGGCTACAGGGACGGCCCTTCCGGTGCCCTACGGCCTTTCGCTGCACCTCCCGTGGTCTCGGCTGCCAGTAAGTCGCCGGACGCCACGCGGAAGAAGGAGGAAAGGAGACCAAGCGTTGCCCCCGCGGCCCGCGTCTCCCCCTCCGACGCCAAGACTGTTCCTTTGGCCGGCGCAGCGGAAAACGGTCCGTGCGTACAGCTTTCCCTCGAGCATAATGCTGCCGCGGTGAACGAGGTCTCGGCTATACCGGTGACCCCCCGCTAAAAAATTGCCCGCAGCTTCCCTCGGGGGAACACTGAGGAGGATGCGGAAGCATGTAATTGGTTAACGGGTGTTAAATTGCGACTTACTTGGGTCGATGGCTAAATTGGTTAACGTGGTTGTGAAATGGGGTGTTAAATGAGTGAACACGTACGGCACGTATGCGAAAGCGCGGTGTTTTTTTTATTGCGACGAACTTTGAGGACGATGGCTTTGTGGTCGGTAAAGTAAAGAGTGAGTGGATCGGGTTGCATCGGTCGTAGGTCGAAATTTGCAAAGACGTGGTCGATGCAGGTTCCGCGAATGGTGGTCGGCTGGTGGTGTTTGCAGTCGTCGTGCGTTGCGCGTTTCAGCGAGTGTCGCGACGCCATGTATTCGACTATCCAATCGTCCTTGATGACGTCGACGTTGAAGTCGCCAACTAGCATGAACGGTCGATGTTGCGGTTGTTGTTTTCTGTAATCTTGCACGGCCTCGTCGACGTACTTTTCTACGGCGGCACGAGAGAGGCGACTTCGGACGTCGACGCGCCGTACAAACCAACGGACGAGCGGCAACTGAGCGAGCGAGCGCCGACCTTGAGTATATATACAGCGCGACGGCGCATGCGCTGTCAGCTGTCGAATGTTCTCGAAGGAGAAGCGCGCGCGCGGCACAGATGGCAACGGCGCATGCGCTGTCAGCTGTCGAATGTTCTCGAAGGAGAAGCGCGCGCGGCACAGATGGTGGGCGACGGCGTGACGGCGCATGCGCGCGCGTCAGCTGTCGAATGTTCGAGAAGCGGTGCGGACGGCGCACTACAAGGCGCGAGTATAAGATGCTTCCGCATCTAAAAGCAACCTGAATGGCTCGCTGCCGCTTTTGCCGGAAAGCTTGTCGAAACGCGAGAAAGCACGCCTGTCGTCGCTGTTGACACGTTTCAGCGACACGGTGACGGAACGCCTGGGATGCACCTCTCTGGTGAGGCACCGGATTGACATAGGCGACGCACAACCGTGGAAATGCGATCCTCGCCCCGTTAGTGCGGCAAAGAGGAAATCAATTGACCAGGCACTGGATGAGTTGATATAGACTTAAGTTGTCCAACGCTCAAACAGTCCCTGGGGTTCACCTGTGGTAATGATCCCCAAAAGAGACGGTTCTCATCGGCTCTGTGTGGACTACCGCCGGCTGAACGAGGTCACGAGGAAGGATGCTTATCCTATGCCTAACGTTGACTCGATTGTGGCTGCTCTAGGTGGTGCTTGCTACTTCAGCACCTTGGATGCTAGCCGCGGTTATTTGCAGGTTCAGATGGAGCTGGCTGACGCGGAGAAAACTGCGTTCACCTCTCACAGAGGTTTGTACGAGTTTACCCGCATGCCGTTTTGCTGTTCTGGAGCTGCAACTACGTTCCAGAGATTGATAGACCACGTTCTAGGGGACGCTAAATGGCAACACGCCATGGCGTATCTCGACGACATCGTCATCTTCTCTCGAACGTTCGAGGAACAGCTTCACCACTTGGAGGATGTCCTCGGGAGGTTGCGTGCCGCCGGGTTGACTTTGAACCCGAAGAAAGCTCAAATAGCTGAGACTCGCATCTCTCTATTAGGCTTTACCATTCAGAGTGGTCGTGTTCTGCCGTGCGAGGAGAAGGTACGTGCCATTGTGGAGTACCCGATGCCGGCAAACATTCAGGGCCTGAGGCGCTTTTTGGGCATGGTGAACTACTATCGACAGTTCGTCCCAAACTATGCAGCCCTCCAAGCGCCCTTGACTACACTCTTGAAAAAGTCGGCACGATAGAGCTGGGGGCCAGAACAAGAGCGAGTCTTCAAGGCGCTTTCCGAAGCTCTAGTGGCCACAGCCGAGTTAAAGCTGCCGGACCTGAACAGAGAGTTCGTTGTCCAAGCGGACGCGAGCGACCTGGGTCTCGGCGCGGTACTCCTTCAGGAGCACGACAGCGTCCTCCGGCCAGTCGCCTTTGCGAGCCGGAGGACGCTGTCAGGATTAGTCATAGAAAATGTCTTTTCTTGCTCTTCAGACCGAGTAGTATGGTGTGATATTGTTTATTGTGACACTGAATGGCGCATTATATGTGTTAATGCTCCAACTATTGGCCAGGAAAGATCGTTTTTTTTTTCCAATTTACGACAACATATGTGTACCGGTAGGAAACTCTTACTGGTGGGTGATTTCAACTGTGTCTTGAATGAAATTGATAGATCAAGCAGGCGCAACGTTAAAGATAGCAGCAGTGATGTCCTGGTAAAGGTGATTGTTGAACACGAATTAGTAGATGTAGCGTAGTGTTTGCATAGCTCCCGAGATGTGAAGTATACCCACTTTCAAGGCACAAGTAATGCCATATTGGATCGACATTACCTTACTGCAGATGCGATATCCCAGTATAGCAGTTATAATGTTGTCCCTGTTTCCTTTTCGGATCACTGTCTTGTAAAATGCAATATCGGGTCAAAAAAAGAAAAGAACGCCTTTTCTTGGGAACAGTGGAAAATGAACTCTAACCTCTTAAGGGATGAGTCGTTTAGCGCATCAGTTAATAAAGAAATAAGTAATATAAACATAGAGTGTGTGGACAAAATAAAAGAAGAATGGGAGCTATTCAAGCAGCGAATCAAAATAAGAGCAATAGCTAGAGATCTAGCGTTTTATCTTTTGAATCTAAGAAGAATGAGAAAGAGCTTAGACGAACACTTGAGAGGCTAAAAGCTCTTGAATGTGAAAAACCTGGAATATATGGTGACGATTTGCGGAGTATCAAACAGAGAATAGAGGTATATGAGGAGGAACGCTATCGCGGAGCGCTAATGCGAGCCAGAGCAACATCAATGACTGTGGATGGTCGCCCGACGAAGCGAGCACTTGGATTAGTGAAGAGTCATGCCAGACGAAATCATATAGATGCCATTGAAGTCAACGGTATTGAAGTTTCAGACAATGAGAGCATAGGACGAGCGTTTGGCGAACACTACGAAGGACTCTTCGCTGCCACGCCCATTGATTCAGAGGCATTTAAGCAGGAGTTCCTTAGCAGAATGCCGAAGTTGTCAGATAACACCAAATCAGCTTTAGAGCTATCTATAACGCCAACGGAAGTAGAAAGGGCTATAGATAAAATGAATCCTGGTAAATCTCAGGGGCCGGACGGGCTTTGTGCTTCGTTTTATAAGGAGTTCAAAAATGAATTATCCCAAGTACTTGCAGATGTCTTCAATTAAGCTTATAAACCTAATGGCCTCCCTAGGTCCTTTAGTGAAGCACATACAGTTTTCATACCTAAGACAGAACACTCAGAGAAGTTAAAATTAGTTTCTTCGTATAGACCGATATCACTAACTAATTGTGATTACAAAATTCTAATGAAAGTACTAGCACGGCGACTTCAAGGGGTAATCAAATTGGTAGGGCCTCACCAAACATGCGGGATTATGGGACGCTCCATTGTCACTAATATACACAAGATTCCCTGCGTGCTCGAGTGTAGCGATGCCAATCAAGTAGGGGTAGCCATTCTACAGATTGATCTCGAGAAAGCTTTTGATTGTGTTTCCCACAACCTTCTGCTTAATTGCCATTCTTGACCATGTCAACGTTGGTTTTGTAATCAGAGATGGAGTATCTATGGCATACCGGAACTGCACAACCCGACTGGTAATCAATAAGATGCTAGGAGATACAATTAACATAAAGCGTTCTGTCTGTCAGGGCTGTCCGCTGAGCCCCTTTTGTCAGTTTATATATAGAATCGTTATTAGAATCGAATATAGACGAGTATCATTACGGAGTGTGCAGTGGAAGTTGGAGGCAGGGTAGTTAGACAGGACACTGGCAAGCTTTCCCAGGAAACGAAGAACCTAATTAAGAAGCGTCAAATCATGAAAGTGTCAAGTACAACAGACAAAATAGAACTGGCAGAGCTTTCGAAGTTGATTAATAGACGTAAGGTATTCGATGTAAGAAGGTATAACATGGAGAGAATTGAACACGCTCTGAAAAATGGAGGAAGTGTTAAAGCATTGAAGAGGAAACTTGGGATAGGCAAAAGTCGGATGTATGCACTAAGGGACAAAGAAGGCAAAATAACTACCAATATGGATAGGATAGTTAAAGTAGCGGAGGAGTTTTACAGAGATCTGTACAGTAGCCAAGACAACCACGACCGTAATACTATAAGAACTAGCAGTAACCCAGATTACACCCCAGCAGTAATAATAGAAGAAGTCAGAAAAGCTTTGGAGAGCATGCAAAGGGGCAAAGCTGCTGGTGAGGATCAGGTAACATCAGATCTGCTGAAAGATGGAGGACAGATTGTGTTAGAAAAACTAGCCACCCTGTTTACGACGTGTCTCCTGACGGGAAGAGTACCAGAGTCTTGGAAGAACGCTAACATCATCTTAATACATAAGAAAGGAGATGACAAGGACTTGAAGAATTACAGGCGGATCAGCTTGCTCTCTGTAGTATACAAGCTATTTACAAAGGTAATTGCTAACAGAGTAAAGAAAACATTAGAATTCAATCAACCAAAGGAACAAGCAGGATTTCGAACAGGCTACTCAACAATCGACCACATTCATACTATCAATCAGGTAATAGAGAAATGCTCAGAGTATAACCAACCACTATACATAGCCTTCATAGATTACGAGAAGGCGTTTTATTCAGTAGGAATATCAGTCGTCATGCAAACACTGCGGAATCAGGGTGTAGATGAAGTATATATAAACATTCTGGAAGAAATCTACAGAGGATCAACTTCTACCATAGTGCTTCATAAAGAAAGCAACGGAATACCAATCAAGAAGGGTGTAAGGCAGGGGGACACAATTTCCCCAATGCTATTTACCGCGTGCTTACAGGAGATTTTCAGAAGCCTAGAATGGGAACAGTTAGGAATCAGAGTCAATGGAGAATACCTTAGTAACCTGCGCTTCGC
Source organism: Rhipicephalus annulatus (assembly GCA_013436015.1). NCBI lineage: Eukaryota > Metazoa > Arthropoda > Arachnida > Ixodida > Ixodidae > Rhipicephalus > Rhipicephalus annulatus. Next base: position 47,632 of record WOVY01000192.1, read on the forward strand.
CGATGACATTGCATTGCTGAGTAACTCGGGGGACGAATTGCAACTCATGATTACGGAGTTAGACAAGGAGAGCAGAAAGGTTGGTTTTAAAATGAATCTGCAGAGAACGAAAGTAATGTACAACAACCTCGGCAAGGAGCAGCGCTTCGAGATAGGTAATAGTGCACTTGAAGTTGTAAAAGATTATGTCTACTTAGGGCAGGTAATAACCGCAGAGCCGAACCACGAGACTGAATTAACTAGAAGAATAAGAATGGGGTGGAGCACATTCGGCAAGCACTCTCAAATTATGACAGGTAGATTGCCACTATCCCTCAAGAGGAAGGTATATAACAGCTGTATCTTGCCGGTACTTAGCTACGGAGCAGAAACCTGGAGACTTACAAAGAGGGTTCAGCTTAAATTGAGGACGACGCAGCGAGCAATGGAAAGAAAAATGGTAGGTGTAACCTTAAGAGACAAGAAGAGAGCAGAGTGGATTAGGGAACAAACGGGGGTTAAGGATATCATAGCTGAAATCAAGAAGAAATGGACATGGGCAGGGCATGTAGCGCGTAGACAGGATGACCGCTGGTCATTAAGGGTAACTGACTGGATTCCCAGAGAAGGGAAGCGGGTTAGGGGGAGACAGAAGGTTAGGTGGGCAGATGAGATTAAGAAGTTTGCGGGTATAAATTGGCAGCAGCAAGCACAGGACCGTGTTAACTGGCGGAACATGGGAGAGGCCTTTGTCCTGCAGTGGACGTAGTCAGGCTGATGATGATATAGAATCGTTGTGCTTAGCAATAACTCAAAATAGTTGCATTCGTGGCTTTAGATCACAAGAATCAGAAGTTAAAATTTTGGCATATGCCGACGATGTGGCTGTTTGTTGTATCGATCAAGAAAGTGTTACCACTACCATCAGTGTGGTTAAAAGGTTCGGCAAGGCAACTGGCAGTCTAGTAAACTGGGGAAAGGGTCTGGGTTTCTGGTATGGAGAGTGGTCGTCAAAACCAGACTATTTTGCTAATGTTAAATGGGTGACCACACCTGTCAAGTACTTAGGGGTGCCACTGGAATTTTATAAAGATAATGAGAACTACTGGCAAGAACAAGCGAAAGAAATCCGGACGAAAGGTAATAGACGCAACGGTAATCATCTGTCAGTGTTTGCTAGGGCGACTGTCTGTAATTTTTTCTTTGCCTCAAAACTTTGGTATGTGATGCAAGTATTGCATTGTTCAAGGGCAAACATACAGAAGTTCCATCGCATCTTCGCAGTGTTCGTGTGGGCTTCGAACTGGAAGAGATGCAGTCGAACTATTCTGTTTCGAAAAGTGAAACACGGAGGGCTTGGTTTAACACATCTTTTCGTACGCCAAGTCATAAATAGGTTTTTTTTTTCGCTACACAAGGGACCCTTTCTTACGTACAGTGTGCCAAATGAGACTGATGCGGGCTTTACCTGGATATGTGGTTAGCACGAATGACATGACCGGTGTTGTGTGCGGGTATTTTAAAGAGGTTATTCTAAGTGTACGGTTTTTATCTGTTAGATTTTCCAATGAATATTTGTTTTCAGTGACTCGAAAGAAGTTGTACAAAGATGTATGCGATGTTGTTTTACCTGAACCGCTGTACCGTGCCATGTACGCTGGAGGTGAAGATAAAGATGTGCTTGAACGAGCGAAGAGAATGCAAGTGGCTCCTGGCGCGAAGTCTTTCTTTTTCAAGCTGCACACAGGTACATTATCAGTCAGGACATTTCAAGCAGACCGTGGTTTTTGCTTACCTTTGGGGCAAATTGCCTTATCTGTAAAAAACCGGAAACTATTGACCATGTTTTTTTACATTGTCGGGAGGGAGTATATTTTTGGGATGTACTTCAAGGGACGTTACAGAAAGAAATACCTTTAAATTCATATGGTATAAGATTTCTGCCAATAGTGGACGAAGAGGGAATGCCTTTTGATTTGATTATGTTATGTGGACTTCACTGTTTATGGCGGGCCCGTATGACGGGTTTCTATTGCGATCAGTATGCACGGCCTGCATGAATCTATTTCCGTGAATGCATGACCAAGTATGTATAACTGCAGAGAACTCAGGAGATTTTAACTGAGTGGTTGTCGAGGGTGGGGCCCTTGGCAGCACTTAGGGAATTTTTAATTTCTGTCGGACTGTTACTGCTTGTTTTTGTTCTGCTTGTGGTTTGATGTATGCAGCCTATAAACAAGTAATAAAGCAAAAAACAGCTATGGCGTAGTTGGTTAAAGAAACGCCTCAACTGGTGAGGTTGGTGGTTCAAGTCCCATTGCAGTTATAAGTGCTTTCTCTTTTTTTGTTAACGCATGTATTGTTTCAACATTTGCGCCTCCTCATCAGCCCGACTTGCTGCTGGTGGTGGTCCCGTCCACAGGCCCTTCAAAATTGGATGTTCTATAACTCTTGCAGGGTTGACTATACTTATTATGATAAAGTGTTTTGCGAATTAGTGCTCTTAATCGGCGAGACGCAAAAAACACGAATGCAGCTGGCTGCATTGGTTTCTTAGGCACAGGTGTCAGGAATGTTGATTTCTACGGTTTATCAAAGTTTCAATGACAGAAAGGTGCACTGCAACGTAGTCTCGGGCAACTTTTTTATGTCGCTCAGTGTACCATCACCTGACGAGGTAACCGGCAGGTCGCTTTCTTTTAAAATACTGACGTGCCACCGCAATTTTCTAGGCGATCAGCACTTGAAAAACAATGCCCAAGGGCAAGTGCTGACGGCGTTAGCCCACCTAACTAAAAAACAGCTTGTCTGCCTTGCTCAATTGCGCGGCCTGTGACAGCAATCTAGAAAATGCAGTACGTCCAACAACTGCAATCCGCACATCATACTGAGAAATTTTATGGCGCACACACTCAGATGAATCTGCGGTGCGGTGGACGGCCGCGCTAGCTCCAACCACCAGGTTCTACTAAGCATCCAGCAATCAAATGAAGCAGCGACGACACTCCAGTCCTCCTTGGGAGTGGCCTAGGTCATGGCCACGATTTCATCGGAGTTTTCGCCACCTAACACATCGCAGGCGGCTAACATCTCGCAGTGTTTACCTTTCTCAGCCGCAGCGCCCATGGCGCCCCCTGTATTTAAAATACTTGTAATATGTATTTATATAACAAACCTAGGCTAATTGACTCGTTAAACACCTGCTTAGTAAAATGATTGTAGGTTTAACGCAATTACACACGAATAATTTACACATTTAACTAGCTTTAGGTAATAATTTTTAAAGTGACGTCACTTCCATGCGGCGCAGGAGCCACTTCTGTGTGGGGCTGGCTGCTGCGCCGCGCGGTGCAGGAGACGCTGCCAAAACACTACCCATGGAAGTTTTCCTTCCTCCATGACACTACCCCATATTCTAGTACACTATACTAGTAGTACACACATTTGCCCAGTCTTCGTACTTGCGTGTGACGAATCGTACTTGCGGCTTCGTTTACTGCTGGTTACGGTTTTGTTTGGAAAGAAAGAACGAACCCTTTTGAACTTAGTGACCTGATTCGAAATGGTAAGCCGAAAAGAATAAGATCGTGACGCGCAAAAGGTGAACATTTGCTAATTTATGTTTTCGTGAAAAAACAGCTCAAAGCCACACGAACACACACGGAGCGAGAAGAAGACCAGAAGTACGAGAATTAGACAAATGTGTGTACTACCCATCATTTTCATGCTCGCTTATGCGCCGTGCATTGTAGCTCTTATAGACAATAGTGCAAGAGTTCTTTTAGTGCATATAGGGAAACTCTATGGTGGCCACCAAGAAGGTTCAAGTAATATTTGCTTGAGTTAAGAAGGCAGCCCTCAGATGAAACTGCGCGCCGCCAACTAGCCATAGGAGAAAGCGCGCCCTCCGCAACTAAGCGGTTGTGGCCACACAGATGCTCCAAATATTCGCCGCTGTTGTAGCGTCCGGACATTCTAATGAATAGATCGTGCCTTACTTGGGCCACAAAGGTCAAGCGAAAAGGTGTTCTGGGATAATATTTTAGTTGTGCGTATAAAATTTTGAGCTTGATGAAAACCGTACGCCGGAGCACATGCATGTTGATAGCTCCATACCTGTCTTCACATATCTCACCGTCATTATTTTTTTTCAAATGCGTTCTTTAAGGACCCAAATGTTCAAAGCACTTCAGGTCATGCTGTTGAAACCTTGTGTCATTATATGACGGGATGACTGGTAGCCAAAATACAGCGACCACATATGTTAGATACTTGTAGAATTGTTACAACCGGACCGGAGTGTGACCCGGAAGTTGTCCGGCTGGGTTAGACGCGTTTCTAAAACACCTTCAATGTCAACTGATACACATTCTTGTGCTTGTTGATGCCACTAGAATGGTAAGAGAGTAAGATAATAACACACCGTTTACTGCATTAGTTGAAAAGGCGTTTCCGACATTTTGTTTTTGATTGCTGGCATGGGTGTAGCCACAATAGCTCACAGTGCACGACACAAATGAAATGAGTTCTGTGGGCTATTGTATGGATATTCACCAACTAGCCTGTTAAGGAACCTTGCGTTGCCGAAAGTTTTGCGGAGGGAGGGGGGCACATGTCTGGTGCGCTAATTCCTGATTATGCCCTTGCTTCTTAGTTGTGCTAATTTGAAGCTCAACTTGCTATCACGGGGGTAGTTAACATTGTTTTTACCGCAGAGAAATTCTACCGCAGAGAAATTGTACATCCTCTTTTTTTTGGTGCGCATGTCTTTTTTAACATGTGACACTCGAGACACCCACTTTTATATTTCCCGCAAAGAAAGTGTTCGAAATCTACTTATGCATAAGATTCCGTCACATGAACAATAAAATAAACAAGAAAATGTATGCCAAGAAATTTAGTCAGTGTGCACGCTTGCAAGGAAAACGCTTACAAAAACACAATAAAGTAGACTGTATTCTTGTTTGCCATTTCATTATTTATTCTTGAGAATTTACCACTTAATGCCCTCCACAGCGGAAACAAGCGGCGAGCGCGCTTTCGCTAGCCTATCTTGCCTATGGCAAGATGGCCGCCACGGCTTCACTGCACCCCACCAAGAAAGGAATGTGCTGCACCCCAATGGTACGTATAGGCGGCCTCTACTCCAGCAAGATTTATTTCAACCTCCTTGGCGGCCACGTTAAGGTGGCGAGAATGGAAAGATGTGATGACCGGCTTTGAAAGCTGACCCAAAAGCGCGTTCCTGTCGCGCGATAGCATTGTCAGCGAGGGTCCCATCGGTTCTAAAAGTCAAATACGGTTCTAAAGGGGCACAAATATTCAAGCCACACGGGGCCCGTGGGAGAAGAAATCGACGTGAGCACAAGGGCCGAGCTAAGTCAGACATAGGCTATATTAACATGCAGGGTGGCAGGAATAGGTTAAAGCGGGAAGAGATAGAAGAGCAGTTATGGCAGGAGGAGCTGATGGTATATGGGGCTGTGGAGATACAGCTTCGGGACAAGGAGCAACCACATCGCAATCCGGACTACGAATGAAAATATCGCAATAAAACAGAAGACAGCAAAAAGGGAGGGGGAATTGAAATTGATGCATTATTGCGTCCGTAAACGAGTCGGAAAGGCAGAAATCGCGTTGTTTCTTGCGTTGCCGTATTGTATGAAAACGTGATGTATGGAAAAATTTCGTCCCAGGTTTTGTGTTGCACGTCAACGTACATTGACAGCATGTCCGCTATGGTCTTGTTAAGATTCTCTGTCAGTCCATTCGATTGCGGGTGATAAGCCGTCGTTTTTCGATGACTTGTGCAGCTCAATATAAAACTGTCCTCCATCATTCGTGCTGTAAATGACGTCCCTCTATCCGTAATCACGCATGACGGGGCACCATGCCGTAGAACGATTTGGTGCACGAAGAACTGCGCGACTTCAGAGGATGTGCCATGGGGTAACGCTTTTGTTTCAGCATAACAAGTAAGATAATCTGTCGCAACTATAATCTATTTGTTCCCAGAGGACGACAAAGGGAAGTGTCCAAGAAGGTCGATTCCCACGAGGTCAAACGGTATTTGTGGTGGTGCGATCGGCTGGAGCAGGCCCGCGGGTCTCACATGCGGAGTCTTGCGACGCTGGCACTCACGGCAGCCTTTGACGTATCGATACACACTTGTTGATAGTCGCGCCCAGTAATACTGTTGGCGTACTCTGGCGAGAGTTCGCGAATAGCCCAAATGTCCTGACGTGGGCTCGTCGTGGCATGCAAAGAGGATCTCGTCCCGCATTTCGGTAGGAACGAGTAGGAAGGCTTTGTTGCTACCACGGGCGTTTTTCTTGTAAAGAATGCCTTTTCTTAGACAAAAAGAGGATAGTTCGCGAGCAATGTGTCAAGGAACCTGAGAGTTCCGGCCTTCCAGGAAATCAATAGCTGGGCGTAATTCGTCGTCTTCCCGCTGTTTTGACTTAAATTCGGAATCGCTGACTGCTCCGAGAAAGGCATCTTCATCCTCGGAGCCCCTGACAGCGTGTCCCACAGGCGTTCGAGAAAGCGCGTCGGCATATTCATGTTTGCGCCCTGACCTGTACACAATCGCAATACCGAACTCCTGCAAACGCAAACTCCACCGAGCGAGACGGCCGGATGGATCTCTGAGATTTGCCAGCCAGCAGAGCGAGTGGTGGTCAGTCACCACTTTGAAGGGACGACCTTAGAGGTAAGGCCAAAACTTGGTCGTCGCCCACACTTCTGCGAGGCATTCTTTTTCCGATGTAGAATAGTTGGTCTCGGCTCGAGAAAGAGTACGACTGGCGTAAGCTATTATATGTTTAACGCCACCGTGTCGTTGTACAAAGACAGCGCCAAGTCTGACGTTGCTGGCATCTGTATGAATTTCTGTAGCTGCGTCCTCATCAAAATGGGCGAGAACAGGGGCTGTTTGCATTCTCTGCCGTAGCTCTGTGAACGCTGCATCTTGTTCTGCGCTCCGAGTAAAGGGCACGTCATCTCGGGTGAGTCGCGTAAGAGGTTCAGATATCTTCGAGGAGTTGGCGATAAATCAGGCGATAATACGCCCACAAGCCTAGGAAACGGCGTACTGCTCTTTTATCTGATGGAACAGGGAAGGCGGTGACAGCAGCAGTTTTGTCTGGATCAGGTCGCACTCCATACGCACTAATGACATGTCCCAGAAATTTCAGCTCTTCGTAGCCGAAATGGCAATTTAGGGGTTTCAGCGTGAGTTTAGCTGTGCGAATGGCGTCCCGAACCTTTCTCAGACGCTTCAGATGTTCTTCGAAGCTCTCGGAAAAGATGACCACATCATCGAGGTAGACAAGACAGCTTTGCCACTTCAAGCCAGCGAGAACTGTGTCCATCATCCTCTGAAAAGTGACTGGGGCAGAACAGAGGCCGAAGGGAAGAACACAGAATTTGTAAAGTCCGTCTGGAGCCACAAACGTGGTTTTTTCTCGGTCTCGTTCATCCACCTCAATTTGCCAATAGCCACTGTTTAGATCGATGGACGAAAAATACTTCGCGCGTCGTAATCTGTCGAGAGAGTCGTCGACCCATGGAAGCGGGCAAACGTCTTTTTTCGTGACGCTATTAAGCTTCCTGTAGTCAATACAAAATCGCAGCGTCCCGTCTTTTTTCTTCACTAGAATGACTGGCGAGGACCAAGGGCTGTTAGATGGTTGAATAATCCCGTCATCGAGCATATCTTTTACTTGTGTCTGAATAACCACACGTTCTTTGAAAGAAACGCAATAAAGCAGCTGCCGGATGGGGCGGACGTCATCGTCGGTAATAATTCGATGCTTGGCGAGGTGTGTTTGACGGACTTTGGAAGAAGAGGCAAAGCAAGACCGAAACTCCCTTATAAGGTCATGAAGTGCAGCCTTTCTCTTGTCTGACAGCATCGAATTAATGTCGATGTGGTCCAGAAATTCTTCATCCTCATGCGTTTCCTCGGACGCGAAGCACTCCGTGACGTCGGCAACAGGGTCTCCGTAGGCTACGGTGGTTCCGCGGAAAAGATGCCGGTGCTCGTAGTTGAAGTTCGTAACTAGTATTTGCGACTGTCCGTTACGGACACGCACAACACTGCGGGCGGCACATACGCCTTGGAGTAGCAGAAGTGATAGGTTGCTTTCCGCCACTACGTCACCGTCCCGGAGGTCTTCAGAAATGACTTCGATGGGAACAGTCGCTTGAGGCGGCAGCGTCACACTGTCGTCAGCAACACGCAGCGCAGGTCGACGGCAGTTATCAGCGTCTCGACCTGTTGCGCCTTGAGTCGAGAAGGTCACAATGCGCTCACGAAGATTTATGATGGCACCGTATTCCCGAAGGAAGTACATGCCGATAATCAGCTGACGTGAACAGTCATGCAGAACGAGGCAGCTGAGCACAAAAGTTGACGCACGAATTTTCACTCTTGCCGTACAGCGACCCAGTGGTGTTACAACGTGTCCTCCAGCAGTTCGAATTCGCGTTTCATTCCATGGCGTAATCACTTTCCTGAGATCTTTTCCTAGCCTCCCGCTGATAATCGTAATAGTCTTCACTAGTGTCTATCAATGCATTGACCTGAGAACCGTCAATCAGCACAGGTATGTCAAGTGACACGCGGTCACTGGGTTCAGATGTGGATTTCGGCGTTTCTTCGGTACTGCGATTATTCTCTGAATGAATGTCTTCCGTGTTGCGTGCAAGCGTCGATGGGAGTTCTTCCGCATTTTGAGTCCCAGCGACCTTGCCCCCGAAGGCCGCTGCCATCAGTTTTCCCGACGAGGGCTTGGAGAGCGTTCCCGTGCCGTCACCTCAAAACGTGACCCAGTGGCTATGGGTCTCCTCGGAGATGGTGACCGCGATTGCCGTCGTGTAAAGGGTGCACGCTGTTGCGCGAGATACTCTTCGATATCCCTCGGCCTTTGACCGATTTGGGGACGAGGTGAATTGACGAAAAATCCACGCAGGCCAAGTTGCCGGTATGGGCATTCGCGGTAAATGTGACCAGGCTCACCGCAATTATAGCAGAGGGGTCGTCTGTCCGGCGTACGCCAGAGATCAGAATTGCGCGTCGGTGCACGGTGACCATCGATGTCCAAACCAGCGTGCGCCGACTGAATCGCGACTGACGGCATCGTTGTCTGGATCGGGACGTATGGCACTGTCTGAAGCAGAACGTGCGGCACTGTCTGGATCGGGATGTGCGGCACTGGTTGGGTCGGGACTGCTTGACCAGAACAAGGCGTGGCAGATCGCAAGGCTTCCGCATACGTACGACATCGACTGTCAGTAGACACAGGAGCCGTTTTTGGATCAACCGACATCGGCGGAAACCGATGGGCGTGCAACACCTGTTTAACCTCGTCACGGATGACACTGGTGATAGAACCAACATCGGTTTGCCTTGTCCCGTACATCTTTTCCATTTCTTCCCGGACGACAGATCGGATGATATCGCGAATCCATTCGGGGCTCTTGCTCCCAGGGGTGGCGAAAATTTTGGGAGTTGAGGCAGCATTCACTTGACGGTCAAACAGGGCAGACCGTTAGTGCAGTACTTGCTATAGTGTTGACGCTTCAGTAAGGAACTCAGCAACACTCTTGGGGGGACTACACACCAAACTAGCAAAAGTTGTTCCTTCACACCACGCATGAGGTGGCGCAACTTTTTTTCTTCTGCCATAGCAGAATCCGCTCGCTTGAAAAGCCGTGTCGTGTCCTCAACGTACATCGAGACGGTCTCGTTTGGCATCTGGATGCGTGATTGTAGTGCACGCTCCGCCCGTTCGCGGCGGTCGGGACTCTTGTAGGTCGCCAGAAGGCGACGCTGGAACTCGCGTCAAGATGTCAGAACATCATCCCCTGTTCAAAAACCACGTCTTGGCACCGTCCTTTAAGCAAGTGTACACGTTCCGGAGCTTCGCGGCATCATCCCAGTAATTTATCGCTGCGACACGTTCGAACTCACCAAGCCAGCCGTCCACATCTTCATGCTGCTCTCCATGAAAGGGGCTAGGCATGAGCGGGTTCTGGACGGTGAAGTAGATTGGCGTGGAAGGTGTCGGAGCTTGCACGGGATCTTGTGTCGAAGTCATAGTCGCTGCGTCCGTGGTTGGTGTCTCAGGTGGTAGGCCTCGTTGGCGGCGGCTTACTCTGTGAACAGTAGTGTCCACGGGTGCAGGGCTTGTGTTCCGGCTGCTGGGTGAGGTCTTGGGCATCGGGTGGATCGTGAGATGTTGTACCCAGCAAATCTACCGGTCTTGTCACGTTTCTTAAGACAAACTTGGTTTATTGGGTTCGTTGAGTCGATCAGCCAAGCAGCAGCTCAGACAGATCGTCGTTGTCTTCTTTCACTCCTGGATCTCACCCAAGCATATCATGTGGCAATATGATTATGAGAGACGCTGTAGAGGTGTGCTCCGGAAATTTGACCACCTGGGGTGCTTTGCACCTATATCTAGGTTCACGCACCTCAGTATTAGCGCCACCACTGAAAATGGAGCCGCAGCGGCCGGGATTTGATCCCGTGGCATGCGCTTGCATTCGTCGTGCTTACTAGCCTTCTGTTTATTTACAGATACGTCCGCGAAAAACTTTCTGAATCGGTGTGTTTGTGCTGCGTTCAAAAAAAAAACGAAATGTCGAAGCTGCAACGCGCGGTCCGAATGCAGGTATTAACAAACGATGGTGAAGCAGTCATCATAGGGGAAACTGCCTGCAGTTTTTAAAGCTTGGTCGGTGAACGAGTACAAAATTAGGAAGGTCGAGGTACCGAAGGAGCATCTATAAACCCGAAAGTTTCTTGTTATATTACTGCTATATCGAGTCGTAGCCTGCACACTGCGACAGCTTAGACTTGCTTTGTTACGTACACGACACCGTTCTTGTCGATAATTGCATAATGCAACTGTAATTATGTGGCAAAGGTGACAAAACTGCCATTTGATTGAGAAGCACTCCGTAGCTGAATGAAGACTTGGGAATAAATTTGACAATCTTGGGTCTTTAAACGATTACGCGCCCGCCGAAATACTGCTGCTGTGGCCGAGATATTGCACTGTACTGTCAAAGGAAAATATCACTTGGCACCAGTGTCCCACTGTAAAAAGAAACCCTTTATTTACGAGCACGCTTACTGCAGTGAGCAGTAACCCCAATCCAATTTGTCGCAATTCCTTGGAATTATCAGTTCACGATTACTTCATAACTGTGGCATTTTTATCAACGCCGACTGATTTTAGCGGGCAGATTTTTTTCGTTTCGTCTCTTGAGACTGCTTGATACCGTTCCCAAAAAATAAAGTCGTGACAGCACGTAAATTACCATGTCGAATCAGGTCACTAAGTTCGAAAGGGCTCTTTGCCACCAATGACTCGGCATTGCCTCACTGCCGCGTGGCCAGCAAAAACATTGCCAGAGAAACATTCGTTAGGCGGGCGCGAACACACGCAACAGGTCACTGAACCACAGGACACCTATACAAAGAACAGCATCCGAGAAGGCAGAGCGGCGCGGAGCTGACTATCCTGCCTGCCAGGATGGATGGATGGATGGACGCGACTGTACCCATTAGATCAGGCGTCGGCTAACGCCACCTAGCCGTATACTTAGTGAACTAACCGCTAGATTTATCTTTTTTCCCCTTTAAAGGGTGAAGTTGAAGACTGGTACTTTGCAGTGAAGGGTTTAATTTTCACTCGTGCCTTGACTTTCGCCACCAATCAGAAAACCTTCTTCTAGTTAATTTCACCCGCTTAAGTTCTTTTTTGCCCTCTCTGTCCCCAAATTCTGTGCTTTGAAAAACTCTGCGCCATCATCCTCATCTATAAGGTGAAGCCCTTTACAGAACATTATTAAGTGTTCGGCAGTTTCATGCTCCTCTCTACATGCACTGCATACCAGTGTCTGCCCCTTCGTATTTGGCCCGTTATATCTTCGTTCGCAATACTTCTGTCTAGGCCTCAAACAGCAGAGAACTACCTCGAGTATTATCATACATTCTTTCCTTGGCGATTTCCTGCTTAAAAGTTCGATAAATCTCTAGGATGGACTGCTTATTCACGCAGATTCTCCACATGTCAGTCTCCGTTTCCTTCGCTTTCTTCTTAACCGATAGTTCTTTTCAGTTTGGCCACATGCTGTTTTTTAAGTATTTACCAGTCAATTTCCTAGTTAGCTTTCTCCATTTTGTATTGACATTCTTCATGTACCAGTGGCTGAAAGCCTTCCTAGCCCGACGCTCCTTCCCTACTTCTCTCAATCACTTCTCAAATTTTATCTTGCTGCTAGCTTCCCTTGCCCTCAAATGATGTCCACCCCATAACACCTTGTACTCACTGATTTCGTGTATTCCTGTAAGCTCCTAAGGCAAGCCTACCTATTCCACGTTGTTTAATCTCTAATCTTGCTTGAACTTCTGATCTCATGCACAAGACCGCATTGCCGAACGTTAGACCAGGAACCATGGCCACTTTCTGTATTCCTCTCACATAATTGTACCTATTGTCATTCCACAGTGCCCTATTTTTCATCACTGCTGCATTTCTGTTACGTTTAGTGTTCACGTATATTTCGTGTTCCCTTAGGTACTCGGTCCTATTGTTTATCCATACGCCCAGCTATTTATATTTATCTCTTATCTCTATCGTGACTTCCTGTATCCTAGGCTCACAACTTTCATTATCATTAAAAATCTTGACTGCTGATTTTTCTTTACTGAATCTGAAACCTAACCTATCTCCCTCGTTACCGCAGATGTTAATCAATCTCTCTAAATCTTTCTTGTTGTCGGCCATTAGCACTATATCATCTGCGTACATTAATGCTGGTAGTGCCTGATCAATGTTTTCCTTGTTCGACGAAAAAAAGGTTGAAGCCAAGACCACTTCCCTCTAATTTGGCCTCTAATCCTCGTAGGTACGTAATGAATAACAAGGATGACAAAAGACACCCCTGCCTAATCCCATTTCACCTCTGTGGGCTTGGATACCTGTTTTTCCCACTTTATAACTACTTTGTTACTTTTATAGATTTCCTTTAAAAGATTAGTGAATCCATCTTAAACACCTAGTGTGTCCAGTATTCCCCGCAAGTTCTTTTGAACCACGCTATCGTACGCTTCCTTGATATCCAAAAATCCTAGCCACAGGGGCATGTGTTCCTTTTCTGCTATTTCGATGCACTGCGTCAGTGAGAACAGATTGTCTTCCATCCTCCTGTGTTTCCGAAACGCATTCTGCAGTTCTCCTAGCACCCCCTCATCCTCTTTCCATGCCTGCAGTCTTTCCTTTATAATCTGCATCGCCAGCCTGTAGACAACTGATGTCACTGTTATAGGAGGGTAGTTGCTTATGTCAGCTTTGTCCCCCATTTCCTTTATAGACCATGCTCATCCTGCTAAGCGTTCATCCATCGGGGACTTCACCATCGATTATTGTTCTGCTTACTGCATCTCTCAAAGTCTGTTTAGACTTCGGACCCGATATCTTTATCAGAATAGTTGGAATGCCGTCTGGGCCTGTTGATGTACTACTTGGAACCCTCTTCTGAGCCCTTTTCCACTCTCGTTGTGAAAGTGGAGCCACTGCACCACTTGATTCATCCTTGTCTATTGTGGTGCATAAGGCACTTCTTTGTTGAAATTTTTCTGTCACCCTTGTTCTTATACATTGAATAGCTTCGTCCCCTTCTAGCCTAGCACCTTGAGCTGTAGTTATAGACCTCTGCTCTAGGCTTCTTTCATTTCTTAGGGAGTTTAGATGGTTCAAAAATTTTGCAGCTGGCTTTCTGTCCTTTTTATGTACTTCTGCCAGCCTCTGAGCACCCTTTTTTGTAATCTTTTATTTGGTCAGGTGGGATGCTTTCCTTCTAGAGCTTAGAAAAATGTCCCTTTTTCTATCAACATCATCTGTCGGTTCACCTCGCTGCTTAGCATGTCTGTGTTCCCTAGAGGCTTCCGTACGTTTTGCTATGGCTCTCTTAACTTCCTCATTCCACCAACTCTTGGGATTGTGTCTTCTTTTCTAGGGTGACTTGTCACGTGCCTTAGCAAGCTCTAGCCCAAACAGTCTGGTTTGATTTGTGTATGTCCAAACTGTTTTATTATCCTCAGTGAATACTTTCTCAATTTGTTTAGTAGCAATTTCTATTTGCCTTTCTGAGTGAAATTTTTCCTGTAGTTGCTCCTCTTGTCTCCTTCCCACTTTCGCTGCTCTTGCGAAACTTAGCTTGGTACGTTTGTGATCACTACACAGACTTCTGGAGCCACCTTCATCTACGTGCGTTCCCCCAAGCTTATCATACGTCCTATGCGACATCAGTGTGTAATCTATCATTTACTGTAGCCTTGCCACCTCCTGTGTTATTTGCCCTTCACACTTCTCAGTATTGTTGCAAATGATCAAATAATGCCTTTCACACATATCCACGATCATTTTGCCTGTTGAGTCAGTATACCCATCTATATATTCTATATGCGCATTCATATCTCTCAGTACAATTTTCTGGCAGTCTCCTCCTAATTTCTCAATGTATTTTGATATACACTCCACTGTTGCCTGGCTTTCCTCTCCGGCCTTTGCTCCCGTCCACAAATACACCAAACCAAGGAGTGTCTTCTGCCCAGCTACTTTCCCTCTTAACCATAAATTTTCCATGCATCCCTGCTTGACCCTTCGCCAGTCTGTACTTTTATGAATGAATGCCCCAATATCTCCCCCTTTCTGCTGCCTTCTGTTCTATTACAATATTCCCATACGTAGTCCGGATGCCCCACCACGGTGGTCTAGTGGCTAAGGTACTAGGCTGCTGACCCGCAGGTCGCGGGAACGAATCCCTACGGGGGCGGCTGCATTTCAGATGGAGGCGGAAATGTGGTAGGCCCGTGTGCTCTGATTTGGGTACATGTATAAGAACCCCAGGTGGTCGAAACTCCCGGAGCCCTCCACTATGGCGTTTCTCATAATCATATGGTGGTTTGGGACGTTAAACCCCACATATCAATCAATTACGCAGTCCGGATTGCAAGGTGGTTGCTCCATGTCCCGAAGATGTGTCCTCACAACCCCATGTACCATCAGTTCCTCCTGTCTCAACTGCTCTTCTATCTCTTTCAACTTTAACCTATTCCTGCCACCCTGCATGTTAATATAGCCTATGTCTGACTTAGCTCGGCCCTTGTGCTTACGTCGATTTTTTCTCCCACGGACTCCTTGTGGCTCGAATATTTGTGCCAATTTAGAGCCGTGTTCTGCTACTCTGTTGGCCTCAGAGCTCTGCCCCCCCCCCCCAAAAAAAAGCTGCGGCTGGATGACCCATCCTAATACCAACCTTCCTGCCCGTCGCACCACTGTAGTGAATGCCATCCTGTGCAAAGGGGCGAGTGCCGGGTTCGTACACGTCTTGGTTCACTTCCATTACGCTGTATCCGAGTGACCGGCTCATATTCTTGATCCCACAGTTGGCCTCCACTACCCTCCTTTCAATCCCACGAGACTGCCCCCAGACCTCTGGGACTGTGCATATGGTCACATGCACACTCCCAGAGGCTTCTCGGAGCTTACGCATTCCATCCTTTAACTGTCCTTGAAGGTTCTGATCATTGCTCTTCAACACATCATTTAGCCCAGCATGAATAATGACGACATTTTCGTCCTCCATGCTGTCCTATACAACCTCCTGAGCTTTGGCCAGTGCATCCACCATGCCCTTCCTTGACTGGGCCTCCACCCTTACTCTCCCTTCTTCCTTCACTGTCTTGAAGGCGCCATACCTATCTCTGGTAACGTTAGAGTCCCTCACCACCAGGACCCTTCTACGCTCCAATCGCTGGCTTCCTGTCTGAGATGGCGCCCCTGATTGCTTCACCTGTTTCACTCTCTGCCGTTTGTCCTGTGTTCTTGCCCTGCCCGAAGACTAGCGCGCCACCGAGCTCTATGTTCTCGGGGCCTTCCGTGCTGTGGCCGGACACTACGGCCCCCTGACTTCCCTTCTCGCCTGTTCCTTCCCGCCTGTCACCTTCTCAGCTACCCATATGCCTTCCGTGTCACACCGCTCGGGGCCGGGGCAAAGCGCCATCAGCTCCTTTACCCGCTGCTCGAGCTTGGTCCGCCCTTCCCGTTCTTTTGGAAGGTCGCCCTTCATTTGCTCTAATAGGCTGGTGGTAGCCTCCTCCCGCTCACGCGACGTTCCGAGTTATTTCTGGAGTTCTATACTCTGCTCTCGTTTTGCCCTAAGCTCTTCCTGAAGCCCCTCGATGCTAGCCTCCGCGCGCTGCACGGCCGCCTTCGGTGCCTCGCACAGCCTGCACACGAAGCTCGCCCCCTGCGTGTCGGCGAAACTCGTGAATGCTGTCTCATCTATGTAGCACCAGTGCATGCATTCTTCGCATTTCACAAGCTCGCTCTCGCTCGTGGTTTTCTTAGCCTTTTTAGCCCTTGCCCGCCCAAACATCAGACCGAGCGCCCGACAGGCCTACGTTCAACCCTAATCTAGCTATCCAGCCGCCTCCGTTAACTCTCCCACCTCAACAACTGTTCGAAGCTGCCGCCTACACCGCACACATACGTGTTCAATTTCACTAGTAGCCTCTCACTAGGTCCCCTTCGTGCTCTTCTCTAGCTGTTTAACAACTAACCGGGCACCCTGAACTTCAAAATAGCCGCCTACCCCGTTCACATGGTCAACGTCACTACAATGTTGACCGTGTCCCACACCTATCGTACTCGCAACGTTAATTATTGATTAGGAGAGAAAAAATAAAATTGGTGTTCACAAGCACAAAGAAATGAAGAGACACTTATTTCACGTTGCGCGCTGCTTCTGCACCAACTGACTTTGCATAACCTTGCACGACTTTGAATATGTCGAACAGGCGGAGCGCGCGAAAACACGTCCAGTTACGGAGGAAGAAAAGGTAGGAGAGTGCATGCCCAGCCGGCGCGTGGCGTGAAAAGTGTGGAGGAATCGACATCATGGCGGCCATATTCACTGGGCACAATGGCGGCGTTGCTATGATTACGTGTTGCGCATTGGAGCTGGTCTAGCAGTGAGCGGCCGTAGCTGGCGGTGGCATATGTGTGCCTCCCTAGGTCTCGTGCTGAGCCGTGGCGGACAATATCCGTGCTCTGCGCCAAGTTATTGTTCACGCAGTGTTCTCATGGGAGTTACTCTACTCTTAGCAACGTTTACAAATCCTTTTGTTCATTACGGGGCTTCAACAGTGCGTAGAACGAGTGCATATACATATGTCGTGCGGTGGATGACGCGGATGAAGCAATTAGTGTTCAGCGAAATTGCGTTGGGCAGCATGGCGAAGCGGAACGACGACAAACGCCTTGCAGGTCAGCGACGGTTGGGAAGTGCTCCTGCTTGTGATAACGGACGATGCTGTTGAGCCCAGCAAGACGCCATGAGGACCATGTGCACATACGTAGTTTCATGTTGTGTGCGTACAGTAACAACTTGCATGTGTGTATTAAAACACCTGTTCTTTTTCCGCTTCGCATACTCTCCCCAAGCATTGCATGTAAACTCAACGTAACAGCAACCGCGTTCAATTGTCACTTGCACCGTGATCAACGTCACCACGGTCGCAGAATGCCGACGCCGGTGAGTTTCACAAGGAACACGGACATAGTGGCCGGACGCTGCGTCGGCCACGTGGCGGAATGCAACCGTAGAAGGCGCACGACCGATCGTGTTCTCTGTACAGTTGCTGAATTAATGGCGTGAAAACACTCACCGTTGTCCGTGCATATAGCGCGCGTTCTCTTGTACCTGCTTCGTTGTCGGTGAGCTGATACTCGCTGTTAATACTGGGACGAAATGATTTCGCCGAAGGTGTCGCGCTGGCCCACAGTGTTGAGCCCCATTTTATTAGTTTCGGATCGTCAGGACACGTGCGCTGCGCAGCTCACGTGCTTTCCGAGCTGAAGAGAGAATCGTGCCTTCTGCTCTACATTCGGATATAAACAAGAGAGGAGAATTCGCCCAGTCAATATGGCCGACTTCTGGCTTCATCGCGGCTTCTCAACCAGTGACGCCAGGGCCCGTCCTACCTTTCCTTCCTCCATGCGTCCAGGATGAATGGATGGATGGATGGATGGATGTGGCTGTACCCTTTAAATTGGGCAGTAGCTAACGCCACCTAGCCGTAATACTTAGTGAGCTAACCATTAGATTTATCTTTTTTTCTTTAAATAGTGAGGTTGAGCAGTCGTACTTTGCAGTAAAGATTTATTTTCACTCGTGCCTTGACTTTAGCCACCAATCAGTTAACCTCCTTCTATGTTAAGCCTACCCGCTTAAAATATATTTTGCCCTCCCTGTCCCTAAACCCCAGTGCTTTGAAAAACTCCGCGTAATCATCCTGAACTATAGGGTGAATCCCTTTACAGAACATTATCAAGTGTCCAGCAGTTTCTTCTTCCTCTCCACACGCACTGCATACTGTGTCTACTCCTTCGTATTTGGCCTGATATGTCTTGGTTCGCAACACTCCCATCCTGGCCTCAAACAGTAGAGAACTACCCCGAGTATTATCATTAATCCTTTACTTGGCAATCTTCTGCTTAAAAGTTTGATAGATCTCTAGTGCGGACTTCTTATTCATGCCAATTGTCCACATGTCAGTCTCCGTTTCCTTCACTTTGTTCTTAACCGATAGTTCTTTTTTGTTTGGCCACCTGCTGTTTTCTAAGTATTTACCAGTCAATTTCCCGGTTCGCTTCCTCCATTTTGTATCGACATTTTTTATGTACAAGCAGCTGAAAATCTTTCTAGCCCAACGCTCCTCCCCCATTTCTCTCAATCGCTTCTCAAATTTTATCTTGCTGCTAGCTTCCCTGCCCTCAAACGATGTCCATCCCATATCACCCTGTACTCCCTGATTTGGTGTATTCCCGTGAGCTCCTAAAGCAAGCCTACCTATTCCACGTTGCTAATTTCTAATCTTGCTTGAACTTCTGATCTCATGCACAAGACCACATTGCCGAACGTCAGCCCAGGAACCATGTTGACTTTCCATATTCCTCTCACAACATCATACCTATTTTATTTCCACAGTGCCCTATTTTTTATCACTGCTGCATTCCTGTTACCTTTAGTCGTCACGTATATTTCATGTACCCTTAGGTACTCGGTTCCATTGCTTATCCATACGCCCAGAGATTCGTATTTATCTGTTATCTCAAGCTTGACCTCCTGTATTCTAAGCACACTACCTTCATTATCATTGAAAATATTGACTGCTGATTTTCCTTACTGAATATAAAATCTAACCTATCTCCCACATTACCGCAGATGTCCATCAATCTCTGCAATTCTTCCTTGTTGTCAGCCATTAGCACTATATCATCTGCGTACATTAATGCTGGTTGTGCCTGATCAATGAGTTTTCCTTGTTTGACTAAAGAGAGGTTGAAGCAGGTCCACATTCCTCTAATTTGGCCTCTAATCCTTGTAGGTACATAATGAATAATAAGGGTGACAGAGGACACCCCTGCCAAAGCCCCCGTTTTACCTCAGCAGGCTTGGATACCTGTTTTTCCCACTTTATAACTACATTGTTACCTTTATAGATATCTTTTAACAGACTAGTGACTACATGTTCCACGCCTAGTGTGTCCAGTATCCACAATTCCTCTTGAACCACGCTATCGTACGCTCCCTTGATATTCAAAAATGCTAGCTACAGGGGCCTGTGTTCCTTTTCTGCTATTTCGATGCACTGCATCAGTGAGAACAGATTGTCTTCCAACCTCCTGTGTTTCCGAAACCCGTTCTGCAGTTCCCCCAGCACCCCCTCATCCTCTATCCATGCCTGCAGTCTTTCCTTTATAATCTGCATCGCCAGCCTGTAGACCACTGATGTCACTGTTATAGGACGTTAGTTGTTTATATCAGCTTCGTCCCCCTTTCCTTTATAGATCATGCTCATCCTGCTATGTTTCCACCCATCAGGAACTTCGCCATCGATTATTAGTTTTCTCACTGCCTCTCTCAAAGCCTGCTTAGACTTCGGACTTAATGTCTTGAACAGCATAATTGGAATGCCATCTGGGCCTGTTGATGTACTACTAGGAACCCTTTTCTCAGTCCTTTCCCACTCTCGTTGTGAAAATTGAGCCATTGCACCACTTGATTCATCCTTGTCTATTGTGGTGCATAAAGCACTTCTTTGTCGAAATTTTTCTGTCACCCTTGTTCTTATATATTCAATAGCTTCGTCCCCTTCTAGCCTAGCACCTTGGGCGGTAGTTATAAACCTCTGCTCTAGGCTTGTCTCATTTCTAAGGAAGTTTAGATGGTTCCGAAATTTCGCAGCTGCCTTTCTATCTTTTTTATGTACTTCTGCCAGACACTGAGCTCCCTTTCTTCTAATCTTTTCATTGATCAGAAGGGATGCATCCCTTGTACAGCTCAGAAAGGTTTCCCATTTTCTTTCAACATCATCTGTCGGTTTACTCCGCTGCTTAGCATGTCTGTGTTCCCTAGAGGCTTCCTGACGTTTTGCTATGGCTCTCTTAACTTCCTCATCCCACCAACTTTTGGGTTTGTGTCTTCTTTTCCGGGGTGACTTGTCACGCGTCTTAGCAAGCTCTAGCTCAAAGAGTCTAATTAGATTCGTGTATGTCCACACTGTCTCATTATCCTCCGTGATTACTTTCTCAATTTGTTTAGTGGCTATTTCAGTTTGCCTTTTTGAATAAAAATTTTCCTGTAGTTGCTCATCTTGTCTCCTTCCCACTTTCACTGCTGTTCCAAAAATTAGCTTGATACGTTTGTGATCACTACCCAGACTTCTGGAGCCACGTTCATCTATGTGCATTCCCCTGAGCTTATCATACATCCTATGTGACATCAGTGCATAATCTATTGTCGACTGCAGCCTTCCTACCTCCCATGTGATTTGCCCTTCACACTTCTCGGTACTGTTGCAAATGATCAAATCAAGCCTTTCACACATATATATGATCATTTTGCCTGTCGGGTCGGTATGCCCATCTATATCTTGTATGTGTGCATTCATGTCTCCTAGTATAATTGTCCTGCACTCTCTTCCTAACTCCTGAATGTCCTTTGATATACACTCTACCTTTGCCTGGTTTTCCTCTCTGGCCTTTGCTTCCCTCCACAAGTACACAAAACCAAGGAATGTCATTTGACCTGCCACTTTCCCTTTTAGCCATAAATGTTCCATGCACTCCTGCTTGACCCTTTGCCAGTCGGTACTCTTATGAATGAATGCCCCAATACCACCCCCCTTTGTGCTGCCTTCTGTTCTATTACAATATTCCCACGCGTAGTCCAGTGTGGCACTACGTCCCACGCAGGACTACGCCAGTCAATGCTACTGCAGCGCTGCCTTGAGAACCAATTTTTTGTCCATGTGCGCCGCTTCACGCGATGCATGGCGAGATAGGGTGTGTGAACACACTACCCCATATTCTAGTGCGCCGCTTCACGTGATGCATGGCGAGAGAGGGTGCATGAGCACACTACCCCATAATCTAGTACACTAGAATATGAGGTAATGTGTTCGGGCGCCCTCTCTCGCCATGGATCGCGTGAAGCGGTGCATGGTGGCACGCGATGCATGGCGAGAGAGGGTGCCTGAACACACTACCCCATATTCTAGTGCGCCGCTTGACGCGATGCATGGCGAGAGAGGGTGCGTGAACACACTACCCCTAATTCTAGTACACTAGAATATGAGGTAATGTGTTCGGGAACCCTCTCTCGTCATGGATCGCGTGAAGCGGTGCACGTTGGCGCACGTGGACAAAACACCGGTTTTGAAGGTGGCGCTGCTGTAGCATGGGCTAGCACACTGTTCTGGCAGGACTGTCAGCTCCACACCGCTCTGCCCTCTTGGGTACTGTTCAGTGACCTGTTGCTTGTGTTCACTTCCGCTTAACGAAAGTTTTTCTGGCCATGTTTTTGCTGGCCACGTGACAGTGAGGCAATGCCGAGTCATCGGTGGCAACGACACTACTTTGCACCAACAGTGAGCAGCCATCGCTTTTCGCTGCACCAAAAGGCACAGCACGGAGGAAGGTTTGGGAACAGAATTTACATCGAAAGGATGGGACCTTGAACGAAAGCTGTTCTGTATGTTCGCTACACTTCGAACCGTCATGTGTTCTCAGAGACTACGGGCACGTTATAAACGGCGAAGAAATTCTTGTACCACGTAGGAGACCAGAGCTAACGCTGGACGCCATGTTTATGTTACTGCCCAATGCTCCAAGCTACTTGTAGAAGAAAAGCGCCGCATCCAAAACTTCCGATAAAGCGGAAAAACTCGATGGTCGAATGTACTATCTCCAAGAAAACTGCAGCATCCTGCGTTGACGGTGAGGCCACTGATTGAGGTTCATCAATGGACCTTCCTGCTGACTACGAACCAGAGGTGGCGAACACTACAGGAACTGCAGCTTCGCTGGAACGCTTACTCAAGCTTTGTTTACTGTCAATTTATATGAGCTGGATCTCACCGCATCTCGTGTCAAAGAGAACGGTAATTTACGTACTGCAACATCTTCTATTTTTCGTAAAGGGTATTAACCATTCTCGAGAGGCAAAACGAAAAAAAAAACTGCACGGGAAATTCAGTCGGTGTTCATAAAGGTGCCACCACTATGAACTGATCGTGAACTGATAATTCCACGGAATGGCGTCGAATTCGATCAGCGTTACTGCTCACTGCAGTATGCGCGCGCGTAAATAAAAGGTTTCATATTACAGTGTTACAGCGGTGCCAAGTCATGTTTCCTTTTGACTGTACAGTGCAATATCTCGGCCACAGCAGCAGTATTTCGGTGGGCACATTATCGTTTAAGGACCCAAGATTGTCAAATTTATTCCCAAATCTTCAGTTACGGCGTGCTTCACAATAAAATGGCAGTTTTGTCACTTTGCCACATAGCTACACTTGCGTGATGCAATTATCGACAAGAACATTGCCGCGCGCGTAACGAAGGAAGTCGAAGCTGTCGCAGTGGGCAGACTACGACTCGATATAGCAGTAATATAACAAAAAACTTTCGGGTTTATAGATGCTCCTTCGATACCTCGACCTTCCTAATTTTTTGTTCGTTCACCGACCGAGCTTTAAAAACTGCAGGCAGTTTCCCCTATGATGACTGCTTCGCCATCGTTTGTTAATACCTGCATTCGGATCGCGCGTTGCAGCTTCGACATCTCGTCTTCTTTTGAACGCAGTACGAACACACCTATTCAGAAAGCTTTTCGCGGACGTGTCAACAATTAAACATAAGACTAATAAATGCGGCGTATGCAAGCGCATAACACAGGATTGAATCCCGGCCGCGGTGGCTCCATTTTCGGCGGAGGCGCAAATACTGAGGTGTGTGTACCTGGATTTAGGTGCACGTTAAAGCACCCCAGGAGGTCGAATTTCCAGAGCACTTCTCTACGGTGCCTTTCGTAATCATATCGTAGTTTGGGGACGTTAAACCCCCGCTATTACTAATACCAAAGCACCGAAGTGCACAAAGAGCAATGCGTGAGGTGGCAGCCCATGCTAAGGTGACGCCATCTCGCGGCTGTCGATATCAACTGTGGCAGCCACGGTTCCTTCCTGAGCACACTACCCCATACTCCAGTACACTACAATACTACCCAGGGAGGAAAGAAGTACTACCCATCATTCCCATGGTCACTGAATAACCGCAGCGCCAGAGTCCGCTCAAGTTAATTTTAGGAAACTATATGGTGGCCAGGGAGCTTATAATCAACCTTCCGAAGTGTCGCTTCGCATTCCTATCTCTGTATCGAAGTGAAGCTGCGGCGGCCGTATTGCTCAGGACAGAAGGAGGCGGCGCCTGCTTTGTGGCGTCGTACTGGTGTGGGCGCTTGCAACCATGCGGTTCGTTTGCTAAAGCACATGTTCAGTGTTCTGGGGAGGTGAGGGAACGTGGGAAGGACTTATTCCACATCTGCTTTATTTTTTGTTTGACACTTAGCGTTTCAAGCATGGTTAAATAAAACGCCGGGCCTATCAAAGCCTTTTCTAAACACTCTTTGGGATGTTACAAGCACACTTCTCTGTAGCGAGAGCGCCATAGATATTAATATATTTTCGAAGTAGGCAAGCATTCACTATGCTATCCTTCGTCATTCTTTGGGGAAGCGTACGCCGCATCCGCTACACACTTGTTGAAAATATTGTGCAATTCTTTCATGCAGTGGCCGACGACGATGAAGAAATGTTCGTGTATGCGCCACAGTAATAGGCGATCAAGGACAAGTCTTCTAATGGGTTGGAGCTGAGACGTCCCCACTACGCCGCCGATCGCCAAAGAGAGGGAAGAGCCCTCAACCCTCTTTTTTATCCGGTTCCCTCTTGGCTACGTGTCTCAATCACTTTCCACATACAGGGATTCGTGCTGGGGCCGCGAAGTAAGAGACGTCACGATCTTTTCTTAATCATGGAAGCATTTAATTTCAATAGCAAGTGCAAATGGCGTACACACATATTGTTTGAGAACGACATCTCTATTACACGAAATTGTAACACACCAGCAAATGCTCGCGACACGACAAACAGGATACATAAGCGAAGTAACGGTGATGATACAAGGGTGCCTCAATACAGAGTAAACATACGACGACACAAATGATAAAGTGATAAATTAATGAAACTGCGCAATTTCTCATTATGCCGCATCCCTTCCCGCAAAGCTCGTTTAAGTAAACGAGGGCAAGTTCGTCTCACAGAATGTTGATGTAGTCGGAGCCTCGGAGTTGACTGCTCGTGTCGGGGCCGAAGGTTGGTTCTTGGCGTCGAGGTCTGATCTGTCCCATTCATCAGCGTCTTCATCGTCTTCGTCATCCTCGCCAACGTCGTGCCTCTCAGTGATTTCCATCATAGCCCTTTTTCGTAACGCTCCATTCACTCGCCTCCTATCCCTAACCTTCATTCCTCATCGTACCGTCCTTGCCCCAGTCATCATCTTATTGCCTCTCACCGCTATTTCTTCGCACCGTTATCTTCCTTTTTCCATACCGTCTTTCTACCAGGACCCGGCACAGGCGCTGCGGCAGGGTCGCATTCTCCGAACCAACAAAAGGTGCTCTGCTGCTCCCCCATGCCACAAATCTTAAGGGTGCGCGCGGATTATTGCCACCATACACTTTCACACTGTCTGTAGACCACAAGGCGCCGCCCGGTCCTCGTGTTCGCGCGGGGGGGGTGGGCGTGAGAACAGTAGAAATAATACTTCTAGGTACTCCACTCCGGAATGCCCATTCGTTACACCGAAGGTTTTCTTTTCCTCTTTGTTTGCATGGGTTTAAGAAATGAGCGAAAACATCTTGAAAGCACCGGGTTTCAGTCCGTGTTCGGAGACGTCACAGTCCCTTCGTCGTGATCGGTATTGACGTACAATGCCCAATGTCACAGTTGCATAGGACAGCATGTACGCTACATTCTCAGCCAATCTGAACACGCAATTCGCGTTGAAGGTCCCTTTCCTTCACCGACAGGTGCAGCAGAGGCCGGGCAGGAGATGGTACGCGAGGGTAATTCAGTATTGCTGCCTGCATGACCTATGTTCTCCCACCATCCCAATTTTCGTTTGATTGGAGATGTTCGATGAGGACCGGGCACAGGCGCTGCGGCAGGGTCGCATTCCCCGAACCAACCAAAAGGTGCTCTGCTGCTCCCCCATGCCACAAATCTGAAGAGTGCGCGCGAATTATTGCCACCATACACTGTCACACTGTCTGTAGACGACAAGGTGCCACCCGGTCATCGTGTTTGCGCGGGGGGGGGGGGGGCTGTGAGAACAGTAGAAATAATCCTTCCAGGTACCCCACTCCGGAATGCCTAATCGTTACACCGAAGGTTTTCTTTTCCTTTTTTTTGCGTGAGTTTAAGAAACGAGCGAAAACATCTTGAAAGGACTGGGGTTCAGTCCGTGTTTTTGGGGACGTCACAGAGCATTGGATGACCCAGTCGTTATGCGATTCACATTTTGTGGCACCTGGCTGTTCCTGTCTTGTTTTAAATCGCTTTCTTGCTCAAACTAACGCGATTCTTTTCCCGACGTCAAGCCTGCCTAAGGCCAGTTTAAAACCGAGTTCCAAGCACTGGCGTGACTTGGTGGTATAATTATGGGTCAGCACGCAGTGGACTCTGGTTCGAATCCTATATTGTCATTATGTTTTTTATTTACTGAATTCATGGCACTAGCGTGCCTCAGTGGTAGAGTACTGTGCAGGAACACAGTGGACCCGGGTTGGAATCCCATTGTGTTATTCGTGTTTTTTCATTTATCGAGTTTTTTTTTGTTCGATACTGCATGGTTACGGGTTGCGGTGGCAGCTGACAACTATAGCACCACCCGTGACCCGTGTTCTGACCTCATAACAGCTTTCGCTGTAAAAAAAAGTACTCATGGATATCAATTCGCATTATATGTTTATACAATTGCCTCACAGAAGAAGTAGCCAGTGAAAATAGCAGTTTGATTCGCACACAACCATAAGCCCTAGGCAAATAGCAGTTTGATTCGCACACAACCATAAGCCCTAGGCAAATAGCAGTGCAGCGTGTGTGCAAACCTATTATTCAGCGTGTGTGCAAACCTATAATTAGAGGGCGGGGGGTTCGCTTTTTCACATACTCATTTGAGAAGCTCCTGGATATCCGGAGAAAACAACTTTCAGAAAACTTCCAATCCTTCATCTAATAATATGTTCTGTTCTATTGTAAATAAAAATGCGGAAGCCTCATTATGTTTTAAAAGGCCCCACTGGTACTGCTACGATGTCTCATCCTTCTTTTCAGCTGTTAATTGCACCTCATTCGCGATTATTTCGTTTTTCTTTACTGTACTGCTCCATTTTGGGTGAAGTTTGGGGGTGGCGGGATTTTGACAGCTTCACCAATGAGATACGCTTTAGTGGAAAGTGTATTTTCCTGACTTTTTTCAGAATGTTGTCTCGTTTTTTCCCTACATAATAAGGGGCTTATCGCAGCATCAGATATTTTGGCATTGAGAGCGTAGTGCTCATGTAAATATAAGAAATTCTAAATCTCATAAATGCAGAGCCGGTGCTATATTTACTACCTTTCAAAAACGAAGCGCTCACTTGTATTAGCTAGGAACACTCACGTACTGGCTTTTGTTAGTGCACATGGAAACGATGCAAACACGGAAATGTTACAAGCCTCTCGTCTCGTTATTTACCCTGTCTCATCAAAGCCGCCTGCTTCAACATGTGTACAGAGGATGAGTCGTCATTATTTTTTTAGCACTTAACCTTCTCGCTTCAGAGCGCACTGCGCTGCGCATTGTGATGTCTTTAGAATCCTGAAACGTACAAAATATTCGAAGTGTCTCTGTGCACCCTGTCGCAAAAAGGAAATCTATATACAAGCGAATGCAGTCGCAGTCGCGAAAATGTGAGAGGAATAGCGAGTAAGCGTAGCATACCTACTTCCACATTGATTGATTGATTGAATGATATGTGGGCTTAACGTCCTAAAACCACCATATGATTATGAAAGACACCACAATGGAGCGCTCCGGAAATTTTGACCACCTGAGGTTTTTTAACGAGCTACAAAATCGGAGCACACGGGCCTACATCATGTTCGCCTTCTTCGGAAATGCAGCCACCGCAACCGGGATTCAATCCCCCGACCTGCGGGTCAGCAGCCGAGTACCTTAGCCACTAGACCACCGCAGCGGTGCTACTTCCACATCAAAAGTCGTGCCCGGTGTCCACTTCGCACGATTCGCGCAGCCAAATGCTACCGAAGAGCCCACCATCGTCGTCTCAAAAACTCATCACAGAAATGTTCAGAAACATCTTGTTCAATTAGAGGCACCACACGCAGCATTTCTAGCACAAAAACAACGCGAAAGACATGTAAGCGACAATACACTCATCTCCTTTCTGCCCCGAGCAATATGGCGGTGCGTCGGCTTCAGTCACGGAGCCCCTGTGCCACTCCAGAAATCCATATTGGTGGCCGCTCACTGTTTTCAAATTGTTGGGGCGCTGCGATTGCTTTGCGACCTGGTCATGTGACGCGCTCCGCGGGTTGTGCGTTGTCTGCTCATCGTTTGTTTCGAGTAGCGTCTCCGAAGGACGGCGCGGCGTGTTTCGAGCACTTCATACCTCAAGGATTGGGGTTAGCGGATGCATATTGATGGCTTTCCGGCTACACACACTGCATACATGAAGGCGGACACAACTTAGAGCTCAGAACGAAGTCTGAAGGGTTCTTTTTGCCGCGTGCTGATGGTGCTGACTGTATCGTGCGAGTGTCCCGGTATGATGAGCTTGGGCTTGAATTGGTGCCTCCCAGAGCATGAACTGAAATTTCCTGAAAATGTTTTTTTGAGATCGCACTATTCTTGCAGTCCTTACATTGAGTGCTTTCTATAAAAACATGCTCCTATTTGAAAGCAACAGCAATCGTTCTAAATGAAGAAGTCACGAGTGCTAAAAACTTGCGCATGTTTTTAATGGGAAACATTTCTTAGCAAACTTCGGCGACTTCGCGCGTATCTATCTATCTATCTATCTATCTATCTATCTATCTATCTATCTATCTATCTATCTATCTATCTATCTATCTATCTATCTATCTATCTATCTATCTATCTATCTATCTATCTATCTATCTATCTATCTATCTATCTATCTATCTATCTATCTATCTATCTATCTATCTATCTATCTATCTATCTATCTATCTATCTATCTATCTCGCCGCCTTCAACATTTCGCTCTCTTGGCTGTTTCGATAATGGTATCAATACCAAACTTGGTAAGGGACAACATGACTGTATGAATTACATATTTGACTAGCCATAGCATGAAAATCTCGACATGTATGTCATTATTGCCGTGATTTACATTTAATGGTCCTGCAGCTCTTGCGGTGGTTTCGTTCTTATGGCATGTTGCAAAACTGGTTTGTTATGACATGATTGCATGGCAAACACAAGCGACCGACCCTAACATGAAAATCATGACATGCGTGGCATGTAACAACATGACTGAATGCCAAGCTCATGATGCGCTCGCGGGCGTTTCGCTAGCGTCAGATATACCAAAGTTGGTATTACGGTACGTGAATGGATGACGAAGGTATGCGACTGGTTCAAACATGATAATCACGACATGCGTGTCGCGTAGCAAGATGACTACACGCCTCACTCATGATGCGCTCATGGATTTTTCGCTAGCTTTACATATGCCAAATTTGGTATTACGTGAGGTCAATAGATGACGAAGGTATGTGACTGGTGCAAACATATTAATCATGAGATGCCTGTCATGTGAGAACATGACTGCATGCCACAGTCAAGGCGTCAATACATTTCGACGTTACGTGGTGCGCGTGCTCACCGGCGTTTATTTCGTCGGGTCACGTCGGCGTTGGCACGCCAGGCACTGGTCCTGCCATGTACTCGCCGGCGCGCAGCGTTGCTTTGACGCATGTGCGTTTCAGTGCATCCGGCGTCCCTCCGTCACGAAAAGAGGGTGACACAGTGTTGTCTGGGTAAAGCGCGAGACAGACGTGCGATTTTCCGTGCGATGCGGCGTGCGGTGTCGCATGGTGCGGCGTGCCGCATGCGACGTTTCGAAACACACGGGGGCGAAGAAGATAACAGCGGCAGGCTGATAGATACGTCATGAAACGTCACGAACGTCACCACTCCAGCAGTCGCATCGTCGCACCGCACGCCGAATCGCAGAGAAAATCGCACGTCTGTTTCGCGCTTAACGCAGCGGTGCGAATTGCAGCATGTCGCATTTCGCGCCGGTGCCGTCGGGCTGCGCCAACAAACGCTGGTCGCGCCTGGCGTCAGACGATATAGTGCTCACGTTTTGCTAACGTAGCGTCGCTGTGCCCTGCGTGCGCGCGCGTCAAAGCTACATTAGAGTATTATGGGAATCTTCATGATGCGCTCACGACCGTTTTGCTAGCTGCACATATACCAAATTTGTTGTTACGTGACGTCAATGGATGACGAAAGTATATGACTGGTGCAAACATGATAATCCTGACACGCATGCCATGAAAAAACATGACAACGTACCACGCTCATAGCGGGCTCACGGCCGTTTCACTAGCTACACATATACTAAATTTGATATCACGTGACGTGAATGGATGAAGGTAAACGGCATATCCGGACATGATAATCATGATACTTAAGTCATGTATGGCATCTTTACCTCCCCTTCGTAATGTTGAGCTGATTTTAAAATGTCATATCTACATTTCTCAATCGTGCTTTGCATATCATGAATTACCACTGTACGTGGAATCTGCCATTTTTTTTTACAAAATATAACTGCGAATGATAACTGCTGTTATAGTTCGCAAGAAGCAGTCGTCATTCAGGTCATCGGGTGGCGGTGTGTAGACGGGAGCTCTAGACAGGCAGTCGGCGTCTGTGTGTTTTCTGCCGTACTTGTAAGTGGCGATAATATTGCCGCGAACGTAATAAAAAACAGCGACGAAACGACGTCTTGCTTGTCCTCAAACCAGGACGCAAAAGCCCTCTTCTTTCTTCACTTCCAAGGGATTCCACCTACAGTTGATGGCTCATACCCATTACCTGTGACATTACTCCCTCTCCTCGAAAAGCATCGGCTCGATGCTGGTAATGAGCGTTGAGAAAACAAATGAGAAAAAAAAAGATGCTATCATGGAACCCAACAACTCCGTCGTAAGGGAGAAAAAAAATGGGCTGGCGTCCTAGAAGTATTCAATAAAGAAAAGAGTAAGTACACAAGACAATAAAAAAAACCGAAGTGACAAAAAAATAGTCATTGCATGGTAAGCTAGTCCACGTTCGATGGATGACGCGAGAAATATGGCTTGAGTCTTGACACGTGCACCACATCACTTTGTGGAAACCGACGGGAACGTCTTGAGGCGCCCTCAGGGAGAACTTCATGCGTAACGTCACTGAGTCGGCGCAGAACTTTGTAAGGGCCGAAGTAGCGCCGAAGCAACTTCTCAGAGTGACCACGCTGTCGAATGGGAGTCCACATCCAAACTTCATCGCCTGGTTGGAAGGTAACCTCTCGGTGAGTAAGGTTGTAGCGTTGTGCGTCGGCAGTTTGGCGAGCCTGAATACGGCATCGGGCGAGTTGACGGGCCTCCTCGGCGCGTTGAGCGAACAATTCAGCGTCCGTGTTGAACATGCTCAAGTTGTTGGGAAGGAGCATTGCGTCGAGCATTGTGGTGACCTCTCGACCATGAACTAAGCGAAATGGGGTGAAACCTGTACTCTCTTGGACTGCTGTATTGTAAGCAAAAGTTACGTAAGGGAGTATATCATCCCAGTTCTTGTGATCGACGGCCACATACATTGACAGCATATCTGCAATGGTCTTGTTCAACCGTTCAGTGAGTTCATTTGTTTGGGGGTGATAACCCGTGGTTTTCCGATGTTCTGTACCACTTAGTCTCAGCACTTCTTGAAGCATCTCTGCGGTGAAAGCTGTGCCACGATCAGTAATTATCACAGCTGGCGCTCCGTGACGAAGTACGATGCTGGTGATAAAAAACTGTGCAATTTCGGCTGCGGTAGCTTTGGGCAGGGCCTTTGTTTCGGTGTAACGCGTTAAATAATCGGTGGCAACCACAATCCACCGGTTTCCAGACGAAGAGGTGAGAAATGAGCCGAGCAAGTCAATACCAATTTGATGGAATGGTGTCTTCGGCGTGGCGATAGGCTGTAATAGTCCTGCTGGTCGGACAGGTGGAGTCTTACGGCGTTGGCAGTCGCGGCATGTGTGGACGTACTGCTTGACTGTCTTCGCGAGGCGGGGCCACTAGTATGAGCGGCGAATTCTTTCCAATGTGCGCGTGTAGCCAAGGTGTCCGGATGATGGTTCGTCGTGACAAGCATGTAAAATATCGTCCCGAAGCGAGGTCGGCGCAACCAGCAGGTAAGTAGCCTGGGTATGGTCGAAATTTTTCTTATAAAGGACTCCATCCCTGATGCAGAACGAGGCCAGCGAACGTGCAAAGTTTCGAGGAAGGCTGCGTTTTCGGCCTTCGAGGTAGTCAATCAGCGGGCTTAGCTCTATGTCGTCGCGTTGTTGTTGAGCTAAGTCGGTTGCTGACACAGAGGAAAGGAATGTATCGTCCTCTTCAACGTCCGCGTTAGTACTTTGAATTGGTGCACGCGAAAGACAGTCAGCATCAGTGTGTTTGCGGCGCATGAAAAACGTGCGAGAGAAAAGAATAGGCGTCGTTGGTTTGACTCGCCTGGTTGTTAGTTGAAGTTGCCATCTCGTCTTGAGAGAGGGGACCGTACTCGGGAGATTGTCCTCGCAGGCGGCGACTGCTTCTTGCCGTGGGAGCTGTAGCTGTCTCCAAGTAGCTCGGTGTGTCGGCTGAAAATCTGCAGCCGAGGCGCATTTACCCCGCACCTCCACCAGTGCCGCAAACGTAATAACAGACAGCGACGAAACGACGTCTTGCTTGCCCTCAGACCAGGACGCAAAAGCCTTCTTCTTTCTTCACTTCCAAGGGATTCCACCTACAGTTGATGGCTCATACCCATTACCTGTGACAATATATTCTTGAAGTATCATGCCCCATCGCGCAAGGCAACCTGAATGGTATTACAAGTTAGCTCGCCTTGCCCCGCCGTGGTAGTCTAGTGGCTAAGGTACTCGGCTGCTGACCCGCAGGTCGCGGGTTCGAATCCCGGCTGCGGCGGCTGCATTTCCGATGGAGGCGGAAATGAAGGAGGCCCGTGTGCTCAGATTTGGGTGCACGTTAAAGAACCCCAGGTGGTCTAAATTTCCGGAGTCCTCCACTACGGCATCTCTCATAATCATATGGTGGTTTTGGGACGTTATACCCCACATATCAATCAATCAAGTTAGCTCGCCAACACAAGGCGTGGTGGCACAACCTTGAAGGGCCTGCCATAGAGCTAAGGATGAAACATTGCCGCAGTGGTCTGGCGTTTTGCTCTGTTATGATGCGGTGTTTCGTGACTGGGGTCTGGCGAACTTTCAAGGACGAGGAAAAGCAGCCCTGTATTGCAGAAGCAGGGCCTTGAGCTGTTTTTGCTCATACTTCAGAAGGCTCGGATCGACGTCGAAAGCTGGGTGAGGAGCTTCGTTCCTCGAAGTAGGTTCTGCAGAATCGGTGATGGTGACAGCATTGGTGGCTTTCCATATTTCGTCGATGAAGGTGACCGTTGTACCTTTGTTCACGTGTTTGTACTCGTTACTGAAATTTGTGAGCATAACTATTGCTTTTTCTCCGCGCAGCTCGGCAATTCCTTTTGCTAAACAAATATCTCGGTTGACCAAAGGGTGCGGAGTGCTTTTAACGACGCCTTCAAAGTCGTCTGGTTTGGAGTGCCTACGGAAATTATGACACTTGAGTGAGAAGGAACAGTGACTTGTTCTTCCAGCACATTCAGGGCGCGGCTTTCAGATGGCATTCACGGCAGAAGTGCTTTTTCTGGGGATAGTTTTATTGACTTTGCTCTCAGGTAGATGATCGCACCATGGAGGCTAAAGAAGTCCAATACAAGATTGGCATTTCCCGAGCAAGTCGTAGTATGATGAAGCTTGCGGAATAAATTCGGCTGTTAATGGTCACTCTGGCTGCGCAGGTTCCTGCTGGTGTTACTAGGTGACCTCCGGCTGTACAGATTTCCGGGCCTTCCCGAGCGGTCCTAACTTCCTTCAACTTCGCGGCGAAAGACCCACTGATGACAGAATAGTTAGCTCCGGTCTCAACGACAGCTGTGACGCTTTTGGCTGTTGATGAGGATGTCGAGACCGCTAGTTCATCGCCTAGCGTTGCGGTTGGGTGGTGGTGTGAAATCACTGCTACGACCGTTTGTACCATACCTTCGGCGTCGCGTCATTAGGCATTCTTCTGGTCGCGAAGTTTTGACATTGGGACTACGTACGTTGAGGCTTCAGCGGGCTGTTGAAGTTGCATCGTGGCGTCGTCGGTGGTGGATCTTCGGCTGTTCGTCGTACAGCAACCGCACCTCCATCGGTGGTTGTCCTGAGTTCTCCAAACACGGATTAGGTGAACAGACCTGGGTTGGGCCAGTGTACGTCTGGCGGAGAGGCGACATGTAGCGATCAGGCGCAGGTGAACACGAAGATGCTCAGGGTGTCCACTCTGTTGCTGCGAGGTAGCCAGTGAAGTCGTGCGGTTTTTCACCCTGCTGTGGACGTGGCACGTCGATGGCAAAACCACGCAGTCCCATTATACGGTGCTGGCTGGCAGCTGGGAACCTCCTGGTCATTTTCGAAAAGCCCAAACGCACAGCGGAACCAAAGCCCAGAATACGCCGGGCAAAACATCTCACACTGAAAAAATCAGCCGGCCACGAGAGTTCAGACGGCCGCCGCCACCTTGATAGCCTCCCCTCCCGGCCAGCGGAACTATGGTCCATTCTAGGGACCCTATCGGAACCGGTCCGAGCCTTTGAAAACCAACAGCGGTGAGAGGGAGGGTCAAGCAGTACAAGCAGAGCAGCAGCGGCCCCCCTCTCCCCAAGAGGTGGTGGTGGTAGTGGTTAGAAAATGAAAAAAGGCACCTAATTTCTATAGCCCGGTCGGGCGCACGGCGCAGTGCCTGACACAAGGAGTACAACCAGCGGAGGCTCCTCCACTCCTGCCACTGACTCCTCTTCACACACCACGTCATCCTCCTCGTGGTCACATGACACACCACCCTCCTCTCGAGATACCTCGGAGCAAGGGAGCACCCCTGACAGCAGCCAGAAACACGTTTCTTCCAAGCAAAGAAGCAGAGCGCTTCCAACAACAGTGCACAGTCTGCTGCGGTCTGTGTTACATCGGGTGCCAACACAACACGAGAGGGGACTCATACCAGTTTCCCCCAACTTCCCAGCACATCTGGCGGCGTCACACCCTGCGCCCCACTAGACCCCTCTGCTCCGAAATCGCGCACCAAACATAAGGTTAAAAACAACCATTGCGGCACACAAATGCGAATCCGCCAACGTAGGCCCCTCAAGTGACCACAAACGCAAATAGGAGCCACTCTCCCCCGGACTTGGCCTCCTCAGCTCTCGCAATCGGCAACACGATCATCTACAGGCCAGTCGGCCGAAAGTCTCACTTTCTCGCTGCGTCAAGAGACGTGATTGCGGCCTTCCTCACGAGTTTCTCTGCCACGCAGCGGGTACGGGTCAATCATCGCTGCAACCTCGTGGCAGTGGACACTGTTCCGAACGCCGATGTCTCCGCCCTTCTCCAAATCAATGCCCTTGTTGACGTGCGAGTAAAGGCGAAGATTCTACTTTACAACTTGTGCGTTGGGGAACTGTTTGGAGTGGATGTGAACATCCCTATAGACAACATCACCGCAAACATCACGTCCCAAGTGAAGGTGATCTAATGCGCGCGGCGGGGCACAACACTCGTGCTCACTTTCGAGGGCACTGTGAATCCAGTGGAACTACTCCTCTTCAAGCAGTGACAGCCTGTTCGGGTGCGCATGCTACGCCCACTCCAGTGTGTGCCCTGTGGTGTCTTTGGACATGTCACCGCGACTTGTTCACGTGACCGGCCTTGCCTCCGATGTGGCCAGACCCACCCAGAAGGCCCCTGCACTGCCAAAAAACCCCGCTGCATTAACTGCAGGGGCACACACGCGGCCAACGAACCGCGGTGCTTGTCCTGGCAGCTTCAGCGACAGACAGCCTTCCTTTTCGCCACTTCAGGCGGAAAACTTACACACCGCCAAGCCATCCAACAGGCCACGGCTAAAGCACCTCAACGCGAGGCTTTCACCCCAGCCATCACCCGTCCTGGCCGTTTCTTTTGCGACGCCCTCAAGGGCAACTTCAATGCGGAAGCCACATCAGAAGCCACACAGACAGCTGGTGTCCAAACTCCTCAAGAAGATCCGAGTGATAAGGTGATGGAGACGC
This sequence comes from Rhipicephalus annulatus, assembly GCA_013436015.1. Taxonomy (NCBI): domain Eukaryota; kingdom Metazoa; phylum Arthropoda; class Arachnida; order Ixodida; family Ixodidae; genus Rhipicephalus; species Rhipicephalus annulatus. The sequence goes on from WOVY01000192.1 coordinate 83,574, forward strand.
TGGCAGCGGCTCTTCGCGCACTCCTAGACACCGCGGTGTGCGACCCAAAGACGCGCGAACTGTGCATTGCTGCCCTGGCTGCCCACGAAGATATCGCACACCATGGCTAGTGCATCGAAGAAGCTGCGGCTGCGGATGCTGCACTGGAACGTGCATTCCCTCCGTTGCCGTCACCCTGAGCCCACCCGCTCACTCCCCCAACGCGACCTCGACGTTCTTGCATTCCAAGAGACGCGAGTTTGAGAGGGGGAGCTCAACCTATCAGGCTACGTGGCAGCGCGTGCCTCAGCACACATTGCTTGGACTCAGCGCATTGTCTCGGACGTTCAAAGGCGTCCATCTACGTTCGCGCACAGCTCCCACAGATGCCCATCGACGTCTCTGACATTCCCTGTGCTGGTGTCGAGTGCGCGGCAGTTATAGTGCGTGTCAGTGCATGCGGCAGACACTTGTGTTGCTAATGTTTACGTGCACTCACCGGAGAGTGGGATCCTGAGTTCGTCGCGTGACTCACTACGCGCCTCGGCGGTGACTCGGTGGTGTGCGGGGACTTCTGCGCGCGTGTCGACGCCAGTGGCAGAGCCCTCATGGATGCGATCATGACGGCCGGTTTCTGCTTCCTGAATGACGGTCGCCACACCTGTGTGCGCCACGGTGCCGCTCGGAGTGCACTCTATCTCTTGCTGGTCTCGGAGGAGTGCCACTACACATAACGACACGCGCCGGACGCTGAGGGCTCGGATCACTACCCGATCCTCCTCGAGCACATCTACGCCGGCGCGCCGCACTGCAGTGTTTACAGTGTGGTGAACTGGCCCCGTTTCCGCGAACTGTGTGCTACAGTGCCAGTCGCGGAAGACTTCCTGCATCACATTGTTGAGTGTGCGAGTGCCGCCACTACAGTGTGTCGAGTGCTGTCCGGAAACACTTGTGCCAGTCATCAAGCTGCTCAATCTTCGTGCAGCTCATTACTTGGTCCAGCGCCGAGCGGAACGGTCGGATAAGGCAGAGGACTGGACCGTTTACAACCACATCGACGCAGTTTGCCGACGCCACGCCCACCAACAACGGGATTGCGGCTGGTCCAGCCTCTGCCACACCTTTGATGATCCGCGCCGCCATCGGCGTGCCTGGCGCATTTTCCGAGCGCCTCTGCAACCACGAGTCCTCCGTTAGCACGAGCTCTTCATCGTGGTGGCACTCTCCATCTCCGCCGCGCATCTGGCTGAGCTACTGGCAGATACCTTCGCCAGCCTCACTGTCAACGCTGCTCCCGCCCCTCAGCTCCCAGAGCACGCGAGACCAGAACTTTTCACGCCTTTTCAGTATTTCCCCACGGCGGCCATCGTCGTGGCGCTCTGACTGGCGGATTTTACCATCACTGAGATGCGTGCGGTGCTTGACAGCAGCAAGCGTCGATCAGCGCCCGGCAAAGACGGCATCACATATCAGATGCTGCGCAACATTGATGGGAGCCTCTTACCGCAGCTTCTCGGCGCCTTCAACATGATTTAGGCGCACTGGGGAACTCCCTGCTTCGTGGAAAGAGGCCCTGGTGATTCCGATCCACAAGAAGGGGAAGGTGACGTCGGAGCCCACATACTACCGCCCCGTGTCGCTCACATCGGCTGCGGAGAAAACGTTTGAGGCCATGGCGCTCCGGCGCCTACAGTGGATAGCCGCTACACTTGATTTCCTCACGGCCGAACAGAGCGGCTTCAGAGCTCATGGTGCGACTGCGGATTCAATCTCCGACGTCGTCAGCCTTCTGGAGGAGGCCAAGCATCGCGGGGAGGCTGGTTACCCCGCCTTGTTGGACGTGAGGAGTGCCTTCGATTCTCTCCCGCACCCCACCATCATGGACGCCCTTCGTGACATGCGTGTGTGCGGGAACATATAGAGATATGTGGAGGCATTCCTCCGTGGTCGCTCATTTTGAGTGCGCGTAACTGGTGAGCTCAGCGCGCATCGAACTGTGACTGCTGGTGTGCCGCAGGGCAGTGTGTTGAGCTTTTTTCTTTTCAACATAGCCCTCGCGCGCATCACCGACTACATCCCACGCGGCACAGCCTACGAAGTGCGTGTGGCCATCTCTGCCGACGACATCGCGCTCTTCACAAGTGGACCTATCTCCCATGGTCACCGAGCGTCCAGGCAGCCATAACCACAGTGGACCGCATTATAAGTGGCGTGGGCCTTGAACTTTCTGCCACTAAGACCAAGGCCCTCCTCACCCACCCGTGCAAAACAGACCGCTACGATGTACTGAAGCTGCACCTTCGTGGCCACCAGCTGCCATGGAAGAGGAGAGTCCGCTACCTCGAGCTCACAATCGACCACCGCCTCAGCAGGAAGCCTGCAGTCGCCGATATCCGAGAGGGATCGCGCAGGATTGCTGGAATGGCCTCTCGCCTCATCGCGGGTAGCTCAGGCTGCTTCCCGGACATTGCCTTGTGCCTGTACAACGCGGTAGCCTCCACCAGAACGCTTTAAGCGGTGCCTCTTCTCGGACTCAAAACCAACGCAATGAGCCACGCTTGATGTTGATCATCGCAGCGTTGTGCGCCGCCTCTTCGGCTTACCGCGATCTTCGCCAATCGGCCCCACCCTCGTGGAGGCCGGACAGACGCTTCTTTCGCTCCGAGTGAAAGGCGCTGCCCTCACCTACATGCCCTCACCGTACGCCTGAGGGACGAAGATTTGTTGCCCGACTGCTCGATCGCCTGCACTCAGGTATGGGTGAGCGAGTGCTCGAGTAACGCGCACTCGTTCCGCAGCCACCAAACTGCGCCACGCTCCCCATCCTTCCGCACCACGATCCGGGGCCTCGCGATCTCAACCATGATCCCTGGCATCCGGGCCAAGCGGAACACTTCTCAGTGCGTCCTTCAACAAGAGACCACAGCAGTCATCGAGCAGCGACTCTCTGGCCGCCTCTTCATCTTCACTGACGGCTCGGTGGTGGCAGACGGTGCAGCGGCTGCCGCATGCGTGGTCCCTGCGCTCGGCCTTCCCTGAATGTGCCGGCTACCTTTCACTGCATCATCAACAACAGCTGAGCTCGCTGCCATTAACTTAGTGGCAGATTAACTCGCCGAACTGCTTCACCAACAGCGGTGGTGTTCTGCGACTCGCGGTCCCCATACTGGCGCTGGCGCGAGCGGAACGTGGCGTCTCCATTGGGCAGAAGCTCGCGCGGAAGTTCGTGGTGATTGTGCGGAGTGGCTGTGATATAATTTTTCAGTGCAAGGGTGCCTTCGCATATGGAAGTACGTGAAAACGAGGCCGCGGACGCCCTGGCCAAGGAGGCCCACCACCCGTTCACACCATCACTACGTTCGTCCGCGCGGTTGATGTAGCGCACTTTCGCATTGCGCGCCATGTGTGCGCCTTCCATCCCGACTCACATGTGGCCGCGGGAAACTCCGCTCGACCGCTGCCGAGGACCGGCATCGGCAGGCGTTCTCGTGCCTTCATTCTCTGTCTGCGCACTGACTACAGCCGCACCACTGAGCTTTAATTTTGCCGCCCCAACAGCGGGAGCCCGGCGTGTGGGGTATGCCCGGCGGATGAGACCATCGAGCATGTTCTGCTGCAGTGCCCCGGCTACGCAGACCAACGCCGGCGGCTCTTCGATGCATACGGCCAATTGGGACTGCCATACGTGAGTCTTGACTACCTACTGTTTTCTCGCGCGCAACGTATAGCGCTCCTTAGGGCCTTCAAGGCCTTGCTGAGCTTTTTCCATGATGTCGACCTCTTCACGTGCCTCTAAAGAGGCCCGTTACACAGGTGTCGCCGTTTGTTGACATCGCGCCATACCGCATTCCTCCTCGGAGTAAAGAGGCCCGTTACGCAGGTGTCGCCGTTTGTTGACTTCGCGCCATACCGCATTCCTCCTCGGAGTCCCACGTGACTTTGTTTACGTGCGCTGCTCCAAGCTGCCTGACGGCCTTTTTTCCCCCTCCCTCTTTCTCGCGGGCGCGTTGCACCGATGGAGCAGCCGTGGGGTTTTTTTTTCATTCGCGGGCGCATTGCTTCACCTCCGGCTTCTCGGCGGTGTTTCGGTGGATTGCGTGTGCTGCGTTTGGTTTCTTACGCGCGTGCGTGATGCGAGCGATCGAATGCTTTTCACTACCCTTCTCTTAACCCCTTTCTTCTGTTTTGTAAGGCAACGTTTTGGCTGCAAGACACTTCTTTTACTTGTCGAGCCTCTGCCCCACAACACAGGTCAGGCTGATGATGATGAGTATGTACACATGATAAAATGACGCGCATGAATAATAGCTCACACTTATTTCCCCCCCACGCTTGAGCGGCCAGCCCGGACGCGTCTTAGACGGAAACGGAACGTCGAACGAATGGCTTCAGACGCGATACGTGGACAATCTCCGAACCACGACAGCGACGATCCAAAGAAAGGTCGCTGGGAGTGACACGGTAGTTCACTGGTGACGTTTGTTCATTGATTGCATAGGGTCCAACGAAGCGTGACTGAAATTTATCGCACAATCCTGGACTACGAATGGGCGTCCAAAGTAACACTTCATCCCCTGGACTGAAGGAGACGTCGCGATGAGAGCTGTCGTAGCGCTGCTTGCGATCTTGCTGATTGGCTTCTGTATTAAGGCGAGCCCGTTGCCGACATTCCTCGAGCCTTGTGATAAACTGCTCTGACTACGGTTGCCGAGGCGTCAGTTGGAACATTTAGGAAAGAGACGTCGATGGTGAATGTCGGTGAACGGCCGTACACGAGGTAGAAAGGCGAGTAGCCAGTAGTTATTTGAACAGCGGTGTTATGGGCAAACGTCACAAAAGGCAAAATCGTATCCCAGTTGTCGTGGTTTGGTGCGATGTACATTGATTGCATGTCTGTTAGTGTCCGATGAAATCTCTCTGTCAGCCTATTAGTTTGGGGGTGGTAGGCTGACGTCGTCTTATGTACTGTACCACAGGTTGTGAGCAGGGTTTCGATTATAGTGGACAAGAACATTTTCCCGCAATCACTCAGGAGGACTGAGGTGCACCGTGGCGCAATAAAATGGCGTTGAGAAAGAAGTCTGCGACGTCTGAAGCAGAACTTGTGCGTAGTGCAGCAGTCTCTGCGTACCATGTAAGGTGATCGACAGCAGTCACAATCCAACGATAACCTGCTGGTGTGATGTGGAGAGGTTCTAGTAGGTCTATGCCAACGATGGCGAAAGGAGTCTCGGGACACGGGATTGGTTGCAGAAGGCCGGCAGGAGACGAAGTTGGCCGCTTCCGCCGTTCACACAGATGGCAAGATGCAACGTATTTGGCCACAAAGGTAGAGATGCAAGGCCAGAATAAAGGTTTCCTGATGCGGCTTTGTGTTTTGTGAAATCCCAAGTGGCCTGCACATAGGTCGTCGTAAAAGGCTTCGAGGACTTGGTGACGTAGAGAACGCGGAAGTACTGGAACCCAGTGATGTCCATCAGTAGTGTAAACGGAACGATGAAGCACATTGTTATCGAGCCTAAATTGCCATAGTTGTCGGCGCAATCTAGCATTAGGAGTAGATGATATATCATTTAGGCGTTGAATAATGCTATTGCAATATGGATCATCACGCTGGCGTGTGGCGAACTCGGTGTAGTGATATGAAGCTGGCGTGTCGATGACCGCAAGTTGTGATAATGTGAGGGGTGACGCAGAGTTTTGCCCACCAGACGAGCAATCACCTGACGTACTCGATGATGACAGTAGAAGGGGGCAACGAGAGAGAGCATCTGCATCTTGGTGTTTTTTGCCAGACTTATAGATGACGTCAAAATTGTACTCTTGTAGGCGGAGCACCCAACGACCGAGGCGACCAGACAAGTTTTTTAGTGACGATAGTCAGCACAAGGCGTGATGGTCTGTAATGACTGTGAAGTGGCGTCCATAAAGATGCGGTCGAAATTTTTGTACGGCCCAAACGACAGCAAGACACTCCTGCTCAGTTATGGAGTAGTTCTGTTCAGCAGCCGTAAGAGCACGACTAGCATACGCAATAACTCTTTCCCGCGAAGTGACTTCCCGCTGTAGAAGAACTGCACCAATGACATGGCCACTCCCGTCAGTGTGGAGACATGTAGGTGCGTTCTCGTCAAAATGGCACAGTACAGGGTTGAAGCATGCTTTAGGGCTAGAAAGGCATGCTCGCAGTCGTCGTTCCAAGCGAAAGTTGATCCCGATGTAAGCAGCTTATGCAGTGGCGACGCGATGGTAGCAAAATGGCTGATGAAGCGGCGGAAGTAGGACGCCAGGCCCAGGAAACTTCGTAGGTGTTTCTGATTTTCTGGCCGAGGGAAGCGTATCACGGCAGCAAGCTTGTCAGGATCCGGGCGAACGCCATCTTTGCTGACAAGGTGGCCCAATACCTTGATGTTCTTGTTGGCGAAATTACATTTGTTTGTGTTTAGCTGAAGTCCAGCACTAGAAATACACGTCAAAACTTCGTCTAAACAATCAAGGTGCTGACGAAAAGAAGTGGAGAAAATGACGATGTCATCTAGACAACAAAGACATGTTTTCCATTTTAGGCCGCGTAGAACTGTGTCAATCATGCGTTCAAACGTGGCAGGAGCATTACATAAACCGAATGGCATCAGGTTGAATTCATACAGCCCGTCTGGTGTTGCAAATGCTGTTTTTTCGTAGTACGCTTCGTGCATAGGTATTTGCCAATAACCAGACCGTAAATCCAGACTGGAGAAAAATTCAGCGCCTTGCAGACAGTCAAGTGCGTCGTCGACTCGTGGGATCAGGTACACGTCTTTTCGCGTGATCTTATTAAATGCTCGATAATCGACGCAGAATCGCACCGAACCGTCCTTCTTTCGGACTAGCACTACAGGGGACCACGAGCTGGACGAAGGCCGGATAACATCTCGTTTGAGCATATCAACAACGTTGTTCTCGATGATTTTCCGCTCTGCGGATGACACTCAATATGGGCGGCGGTGTACAATTGTATTGCCTTCCGTTTCAATTCGATGTACGGCGACGGAAGTGCGACCCAAAAGCTTGGAATTTACATCAAATGAAGCACTGTGTTTTTGAAGGATACCCAAAAGTTCTTGCTTTTGCGCTGACGTTAGATCAGGATTTATTGTAGCTGTTTAAGCAGCCGTCGTAGCATCGTCATCAGTACTCGTAGAGAAAGATGGTGTGTCTGCGTGAAGGGGCACCAGAGAAAGTGTTTCGGTGTCTGTGAAGCAAACCACACTGCTGCCCTGGGGCAGTGGAACAGGCAAAGAAGTAGGGTTAACTGCCGCAACTAATGCTCTGCCATCATGAAAGCGCACCAGGCTAGGAGCGATGGTAAGCCCACCAGAGGTGTAGCGTCCACATGGTGCTAGGAACACATCACCAGCACTGATATTATCTGATGTCAGGGTCAGAATATGCTCATTGCCTGGAGGAATAAAACAGTCATCAGCGGTGACGAAGCGCTGGCTATGAGCATCTTTATCGGATGGAAGCGGTGTATTTGACATACGAATGATCCTCTGACGGCAAGATATCATGGCTGAAGTTGAGGAGAGAAAGCCCCACCCTAAAATGAGCGCATTAGTACACGATGACAGAACGAGGAACTGTATATGGTGGAGGATGCCCTCAACAAAAACTCGTGCTGTGCAAACACCAGAAGACTGAACAAAATCCGCATTAGCACAGCGAAAGGGAGGGCCATCATACGGTGTGGTCACTTTGCGCAAACGGGAACACAAGTTCACACTAATAACTGAGAGCGATGCACCTGTGTCCACCAAGGCTCCTGTCCATATACCCTTAACACATACTGAAAGCACATTTGAAGGGCGTTCCGGAGGAGTTCGATGCAGTCCGCCAAATGCAGCTTTCCCTCCTGAAGCTGCACTGTTTAGTTTTGCGGGCGGTGAACAGACGCCATGGTAGCCGGACGAAGTGGTGACAAGGAACGGCGCATGGGTGACGGGGAACGACGGCGTGAGGAGCGGAATGTACTGGCTGCGTCGAAGTGCTGTGAAGATGGTGAGCGGCGTTGGTAGAGTTGATATGGGTGGCCATGTGTTGGAGCAGGGGCAAACTCATCCCTCTTAATGTCACCATAGCCCCGCCTTTCGTCTTGTTGACGTCGACGACAGAACCGTGAGATGTGGCCACGTATTCCGCAATAATAGCAAATCGGTCGAGTTGGACGCCAGGCATGGAAAGAAGGAGGCGGTGCCCTTGGCAAGGGCATTCAGTGAGGGCTGCGTAGTTGACATTACTGCATACTGCGGTGATTGCTGAGAAGGTGACGCTGCAACCACCTGAGCGTATGTCGGCTTTGGAGTGGTATGCGAGCTCGAGACTTGCTCACACGTCATGGATGCCAGCTGCTCCCTGAAGATGTTGCGGAGGCTGCCTGCAGAAGGCGTTATGCGGAACTCATAAGACGACGAGGTGGCCTGGAGTTGCAGCTCCTCGCGGATCATAAACCGTATCAATGACCGGAGCTCATTGTCATGCGTTGGCCTGAGATCTCCTGTGTCAGGTTGTAAACATATAAGTTGGAGGTCATCGAGTCGCAGACACGTACTGATGATATACGCGACCGTGGTGGGGTTCTTTGCCGCTAAAGCGTTAAATGCAACGGCGCCTATGCCCTTGAGCTGGTGGCGAACGTGGTCATGTTCCGCCATCGAGCTGTCGATGCGACGGCATAGTGCGAGGACATCCTCAATGTACGAGGTATAAGACTCGCCTGAGTGCTGAACACGTTCAGCAAGCTTCCGCTTGGCTATGTCTTCACGTACAGAAGGGTTGGCAAATACCTGACGGAGCTGCTGCTTAAAGGTAGGCCAGTCCAGGAAATCCAGTTGATGGTTGAGAAACCAAGTCTTAGCGACCCCCGTCAGATAGAACGGTACGCGGGACAGCTTAACAGAATCATGCCAATAGTTAAGCGCACTCACATGGTCGTACTCATCCAACCAGTCTTCAACATCTTCACCGCGAAGGCCGGCGAACATTGGTGGATCTTTTGAGGGGCGGTGACAGTCCAAAAAGGCATGCCCAGGAGTGCAGGCGCGGTGGATGGAGCCGTGTTGCTGTGCTCGTCTTGCGACATGACCGTGGGCTGACTGCGCAGACGGCAACCCGACCGGAGCTCCAGGGATGGTTGGTAGTCGAAGATAACAACAAAGCACTGCAGAGAGAGGACCAAAGGACCGGAAAGCACTCTCCACCACTTGTAAGGCAACGTTTTCGCTGCAAGACACTTCTTTTACTTGTCGAGCCTGTGCCCCACAACACAGGTTGCTGATGTTGATGAGTATGTACATATAATAAAATGACGCGCATGAATAATGCTCACAGTCTCTTTAATTCCCATTCCCCTCTTCCCTGTGCTGAACTGTGGAGGTGCACTAATCGAGAGAGGCAGTAACGGACCTGCGCCTATTTCTTCATTATCCTCTTTTCAAAGTCACTTCGAGCGGCGGTAGGTGTGGCCAGCTTCTACGCAAGAACAGGGGTCTCTCTGCTAGCAGAGGGGTCCGCTAGCACAGGGTTCGATGGTCGGGGGCACGCCACACGTCGGTTTTCCTTGAAACGTTCGGCTGGCCGGCAGGTGGACGGTATGGCCCCGGCGGTGGCTGTCGGCGAAATTGAAGTTTGGCAGCGTCTTGTCGCGGCCGTGAAGGAGCGTTGTGGCGAACAGCAGCGGCGTAACTTACAGCTTCCGGCTGAGCCAGCGGTTCTTCAGGAACTCGAAGCGATTGCTGAACTTCCTCGCGGACAATGTCGGTGATCGAAACCATTAGAGGCGGTGCCGATGCTTGCACAGCTCTTCGCGAACGATCGACCGGATAGCCTCACGCAGGTCGTTAGAGCAGATTGGCTGAACGTCTGCGTACTGTAGCATCGAGGGGTGATTAAATTGACAAGTGCGAATCTCCAGCGTCTTCTCTATTGTAGTCGCTTATGATAGTAAAGGCCAAACCTCATAAGCGCGAAAATGCGCAAGACAGCGACGAGCAACGCGACGAAGATCGTCTTCGCGCGATCAGTCGCTAGCGAAGGCAAACCTCATTCACGCGACGGCTTCGGCGAGTGAATTCCACTGTTACCGGCATGAGGCAGTTTACTCGCACCAAGAAAACCGCGTAGCGAGCGGTATCCAACTTAAAAATAAGATATATTGTTGTGTAATGGAACAGAAAGTGTTTATGAATGCCTTGCAGCACTTCTTTATACGCACAAGCATAAACATTGCGTTATTCCTTGTTGCGCATACGTGACTTGGGCCGGGTCGCGTGCACCCATGTAGTTTTTGTCTTTTTCCGGTTTTTCGCTATTGGCTGCTTGAGCCCAGCACTTCCGTGCGATGAGCGACGATTTGCAAATCTGGAGAACCGAGTGATCGCGCGAAAACGAGCACGCGACACGTCGCGCGAACGCCCTGTTTCGTCGCTCATACCATCGCTCGTCGCTGTCGCGTGCATTTTCGCGCTTATGAGGTTTGCTCTTAATTCGTGAACGGTCATCGGTGGGTTGCTCATCAACTCCATCGCATGAGGAAGCGAACTTTTTTCTCCTCAGGCATACCGGGTCAGTGTGATGGAAGAGGCGGGTCATTTCTTCTGTGAAAATGGTGACATTTTCATTTGGTATCTCCACCCAGGTTTTCAGCTAAGCAGAGGCTATCTCTTGCGAGTGACGCTCGTGAACGTTTGCAAGAGTGCGCCAAGGAATACATCCCAGGTTTAAAGCGCAGACTCCCGACTTTCGAGCCAGATCCTTGTGGCGTCTTCGAGATACACGCCACCGAGCCTCTCTTCCATGTCCCAGTAGTTGAGGGTGGCCACGTGGTCGTAGGTCTCCAGCCAGGTTTTTGGTCTTCAAACGAAGACCCGCGGGAAGTTGGTAGCTCCATTGGCTGATGCATGACGATCACGGGCTGTGACGCAGTGGTTGTCATTGTCGCCACAGTCGAGGTCATAATTTCGTTTTCCGAGCCTTGTCGTGCAGAGTCCCGTACTCCGGTGATAGAGCTTGCTGCCTGTGGCTTGTTTTCCGCTCCTGGTTGGCGTCTGTGTCTTCTCCGCGGTGTGCGCTCGGTTCACGGTTTGATGGGGGCGTCCGGAACATGGACGAAGCGGCACTTTCCGAGGTCGTGAAGTGGACGAAGGGAGCAGACTGCAGGTGGAATGAAAAACTGTTCATTTGGGGTGAACTTGTGGCCACGTAAAATGAAAGTCAGATTACAACAAGACACTGGCACTGATAGTGGTGAGCACAGCGTCAGCCGTGGATCAACTGACAAGCGGTGAAACGCGTCAGCTTTTGTACACCTGACATCTACCATTCTAGCCTTGTCGCTAGTGGTGACGTGGTTTTCAGAATAATTTGTAGTGCTCACGAAGAAGGCGTAATCTTAGCAAAATGATCAACCGCAGTTCCGAAGCCTCTCGAACGCTGCAGGCGTGGTTTGCGCTGAAAATTGCTGACAGTGAAACGGGGTGCTAACATTACTTAGAATGTGGCATTACAAGGGTACAGACATGACCTCCAAGATGGCAGGCGCGCGTCGGCTTTCTCTCCGGCCGTTCAAATGACACGGAGAGAGCGGATTTCAAGGGGGGGGGGCGAAGTGATTCCTAAAATTGGAAAAGAAAAGGAAATTGAGCCCCGCAACTGCCTGCAGCTAAGTGCGATACCTCAGCAGTAGTTCACAGGGGAAGGGTAATGGGGGGAGTAATAGACTAGAGCAGAGATAGGAGAAGGGAAGGAGAGAGCGAGCGAAGAGACCGAAAATGAAGGGGGGGGGGACGAACACATCGTCTACCGAAATCACGCGGCGCGAAATCTGTCAATTCGCTCACTCAGTCCGTTTCGTAAACTAAGTCCAGCAGCGCTGAAAGGGCACAGTTCATATGCGCGCGACCACTGTTCGGGAACAAGAAGTGCTCAGTTGTTGTCCGAGGCAGGCCGAAGAGCTCCGTACGATGCGAGCAACACTTGTCTCCTCGCGTCACCCGCCGGGCAATGAAGCAAAATGTTGTCCAGCGTCTCCAGGTCACCGCAGTCTATGCAGTATGAACTGCCCCGCCGGGAGTGCCGATGTTTTCGCTCGGTGGTGTAGTTGTCTCCGATGCGGAGACGAAGAAGGAAACCGTGGTATCACCTTGGTAATCTCTTAAAAGGGAGCCGCCGCGGCGGCTTGCGGCTTTCTAGCTGCTACGCGAGGGTCGAGATGACGCTCGCACAAGTAGCGGGCGGTGAGGAGACGGCCAGCATCCGCGGAGCACGCGAAGCTGGTAACACCGGTGCCGGGGTCGTGCGCATCCCCGCGGCACACTCGGCCACCTCGTTGCCAGGTGTTCCGATGTGTGCCAGTAGCTTAGCCAACTCCTGCGTGGCGATCTTTATTACAACAGAAACACAGAGCACCGGTCAGTGAGGCTCTCTGGTGCGAAGAACGGCAGCGAAGAAGCGCCAGACTTGGGCATGGTTCTGAGGGTCATCTAGTGAGTAGCAGAGGCTCCCCCAGCTCTGGTCACGACGGCGACTGGCGTGCCTGGGGCACACCACGTCAATGCAGTTACAGGCATGTCAATGTTCCACCTTCTGGGAGCGCGGCGCCACAATCTGCGCGCTGCGATGCGCGGTGTAAACGTTAAGGAGGTAGATCTCTGGTGCAGGGATGCCCGCACAGACAATGCAGCGGGTGGTAGCTGCGTCGTGGCACTCGACCAGTGCAGTGAAGAAGCCTTTAGAGACTGGCAGTGTAGCACTAAGTTCTCTGAAGCGCGTCCACTTCACAACACTGTAGGTCCGAGTGCACCTGATGTTAGCGGAGGGGGGTGTGACCATGACAAGGTAGTGGTCGGAGCCCTGCGAGTCCGGTGCACGTTGCCACTCATATTTACACGCACCACCCACAAGAGTCAGGTCGATGGCACTGTCGGACACACCATGGCGTGCGAGAGTACAGCTGGCCGTGTTTATAACGAGCAGTCTGGCCTTCTGCACGGCATCGAGGATGTCGCGCCCATGGTGGTTCGTCACGCCACTGCCCCACGAGGTGCGGTGAGAGTTAAAGTAGCCACTGATGACCACGTCGCGTTTAGGCGGGCTGTGAGGCAGCACACGAAGTCTGTGTCCCAGCGTGCCGAGTAGTTCGATGTTCGCACGCACACGCTCGCGACACGGGTGTTCGTGCTCGCAATACGTACAGTCAGGGCGACAGCTTCGAGGGTGTCACAGCGAATGTCCTCATTGTTCACCGTAGCGTGAGGGAGTTCAGCGCACAAATACACCGATGCTCGTGACGTGCCAGGAGGATGCGAGGGAGTACTGCGCCGGACTTCTTGACACTCGTTAAGTTCGCATTGCGTGGTGCTGTGACAGCCGACAAAACCGGGCAGGTTGAATGTTCCGACGCGAGCGAAGGTTTCCTGGAGCAGCAGTAAGACGTTGCACTCGGGTCGGAGGAGTTGGTTAGACAGCTCGGCGTAACGGCAGCGGAGAGAAGGAACGTTCCACTGAAGAATCTGCGGCCGAAACACCTTGTGGCTTGCCGTGTTGGTTGAGGGTAGCGTGGGCGGCCAGGGCCGCATTGCACAGCTCGAACACAGGGCGGAATTGTGGTATTGTCCCGATGAGGGCCTGCATGGCAGCTGCCAGGGCACTAACCACCATGTCCTTTTGCACCTCGCTGTAGGGGGCCGAGGGTTCGGTGGCCGGGGGCGAAACAACCGCACTGTACATTCGGTCCGGTTGCACTACCGAGGAAATGCGAATGTACGGTGCTCGAGCAGACACGTCTTTTTCCTCGCTCTTAAAAGGGCACGTGAACAACGAAAAGGTCGAAAGTAAGTTGTTGTGGGGAAATTGTGCACGAGTGTGCAACGTACAGGGAGCCGTGAGAATTTTTCGAAACAGTTCAGTAATAGCAGAGTTAGACGTGTTTGATTATCGAAACCGTGCTAATCACACCTTTTGCTCTCTCGTGAGTTCTTTCCGCTGGTATCCTCTTCCACGCCGCTTTGCCCTCTCACCGAGCGCCCCTCCCAATCTCGCTTGTCATACGTTCTCGCTGTCGCTCTGCTTGAAACACTGTCGACTTCTCGTTGCCGCGACTCCAACCACCGACTCCGTCAGTTGCGTGCTTGTTGGCGAACCGTGGCTGCCGCAAGCGTGCTCGTATGAAGCCTGCTTTGCGCATATGCCTTCAAAGGATCGCCAACGCGATGGACGCTACGGGGACACGCCGTGCCCCGCACGTGTCACGCTAGCAGCAACCATGCCCTGATGGCGCGGTGCCATAGACCGGCGGCTGGCACCCTCCGCGTGAGAACTTTTCAAAGTGCACGGCAAGCTTCGCCGTCGAGGCATTTCAGCCTCCAGCAAACATGGCTTGCGTTCCGAATGCAGTTGTCGACTGCCTCGAATCTATCAAGTGGCCGCCATGCGCTCTGTAGCTCGCAAGCTCCGAACTCATGCTTCCATTTGCTTTATATTCATGTCTTTTAGCTTCGACAACACAGTATTCGAATCAATTCGGCAGCATTTTCGAGAACCATACTCGAATAATTGATGTTCTAGGTCTATGGAAGCCTTCTAGAATTATGGAGGGCATACATTCCACGTTTGTTTATTGTTGCTTACCCTGGATAGTTAGCGCCACTTTTCTAAACGCCTGCTTCGGGAATGTCATTTGAATGGCTGTGCGCTTTTTTAAATATCGGACAAGCGAAAAATGTTTTATTCACTTCTGGAACGTAGTCTGGTAACAACACGTATGACATATAGTGAAAACCGTGGTACAAGAAGCAAGCAGCTCAAAGTATCCCGCGGCAAATGCTGGCAATGCGGAGAGGCAAAAGTAGACGACGCTGCTCAGCCATGCAGCTCCTCCGTCGCTGATTGGCTACGCCGCTCTCCGGCACACGGCAAGCGGCAAAAATGGGTCTCGGACCCATTCTTCGAACGGCGAAGAACGGCAGACTTGTGCGAAGAAAACAGCCACGCACGGCTGCCTGAGAACGTCAAACGGTGAGGCAGGCTTGCCGATAGCGTGAACCGGCCCTTAGAATTTGTGGTGCGCCGGTGGCTCGTAGCGCTGCCCAGTGCAGAACCGTTGATCGCGACGGCATTCTGAACACGATGCGCGTTCACTTGAAATCCTGGAAAAATATATGAGGTGGCTTACGGGCCCTTTAAAGACAGAAATGTTCAACAGAACGCCCCGACATGCTTTGGAAATTCGGGTTCTTAAAGGGCCCGTAAACTGCCTCCAATATTTCGCAAAAATTTTAAATAAACCCACCCACGCATTGTGTGCTAAATGCTGTCGCGATGAACGGTTCTACGCATGGCAGTGCTACGAGCTGTCGGCGTGCCACAAACTCCAAGAAACAATCTCTTCTCCTTTCTGGGCATCTCGGGCCTCCACGCGACCCGCCGTGCCACATCTCTGACGCGCCGAGCCAAATATGCCAAATATGCTTGGTGTGGTTGAGAGAACCTACGAAGTCAAGTGAAGTTTATTTTCTTTCATACAAAGGATGAAGCCGGGGCTAAAGGCTGTGGTGCCTGACAAAGGCCTCGGCTCCATTGTATAGTCTAAAGGTCGGGGTGCCTGACAAAGGACTCGGCTTCATTGTACAGTGTGGCGACAGTGAAGAAAATAGTATACCTACAGAATTAACGCCGTTCACCTCCAGCATGTCTCTTCATATAAGTACCTCGGCGTTTACATTACCAACAATCTATCTTGGCACACGCACTTTACCTACATCTGTAATAACGCTAACCGAACGCTAGGATACTTACGCCGCAACTTTTCTCGCGCTCCGCTGTCCCTCAAAATTCTATTATACCGATGACTAATTCGCCCAAAGCTTGAGTACGCGTCCGCTATATGGGATCCCGTGCAGCAAAATTTAATCAACGCGTTAGAATCTGTTCAGAACCGCTAAGTTCGGTTCATTTGTTCTAAATATTCCCGTACTGCTAGCATATCAGAAATGAAATCTAACCTTGACCTGCCCAATTTAACTGTCCGGAGGAAACTGGCGCGACTGCATTTTTTTCATAAGATATTTTTTCACAATCTATCAATGAAGCGAGACCTCATTTCACAACCGTCATACCACTCATCGCGCATTGATCACCAGCATAAGGTTGCCATTCCGTTTTGCCGCACCAAATTCTTTTCAGCAGCCTTCTTACCGAAAACAGCCGCCGATTGGAACCACCTTCTCTCTTCCGTTGTAACAATAACAGACCCTTTGTTATTCAAGATTGCAATTTCTCAGCAATGCTTGTAACTATACGCAGTTTCCATCATCTATCTTTGTCTTGTATGTGCTTGAATTCTTACTTATACATTTTTAGTTGACTTATGTTGCCTTCCTGATTTGCGCATCTGACACTTGTTTCTTTATTTTGTCTTTTTTTTTCTTGTGTGTTATAAATGTTGTAACCACCCCCGCTGTAATGCCCTACGGGCCCTGAGGGTACTCTAATAAATAAATAAATAAATAAGCTATATAAACACGTAACTTAATAAATTGATAAATCAGCTACACTTGCAAGTACAATAAAATAAACTGCTCTTGAGCATATAGCAGTGAAAATGTCATACCTATAATGTAAATGCAAGGTCAAAAGTGGCAGCAGCCTCGATACAGAAGCAGCAAGAGCAGGCCGAGTATACGGGCAGCGTCGCAGCAGCAACCAGGCAGTCCCAGCTCGCGTGTCGCGCCAACGTGTCAATGTCGCTGCGGTAGTGGGCATTATTCTTCACTACATATCGTCCTCTGTGAGAAAAAGAGCCTTCCTGACGACTCGCGGAGAACTGAGTACGAGCGAATTGTAATATGGTTTCAACCGCTGTACGTGAACGGTTCCACGAGTCCGAAAGCATTGGTCTGAGGATGGCGTCATGGGTTCTATGATGTAGTTAACAGGTGGAGTCTGCGAGACAACGCGGTAGGGTCTCTGGTATTTTTAAACAAGTTTCGAAGAAAGGCCTGTAGGGACAACTGGAGCCCAAAGCCACACGAGGGTGTCCGGAACAAAGTTAGGGTACGGGTGGCTATCGTCACGCCGAGATTTTTGTCTCCATCGGTCGGTGGTTGTGAATGACTGGGCGAGCTTACAGCATTCCTCGGCGCGGCGGGCAGCTTCAGAGATGGGCGTGGACTCGGAGGAATCGGGGTGGTAGGGAAGAATAGTATCTAGTGTAGTGGAAGGGTCTCGGTCATATAACAGGAAAAATGGCGAAAATCCCGTAGTCCCCTATGGAACAGTATTGTAGGCGTATGTCACAGAAGGCAGAATGAGGTCCCAATCGGAGTGGTCTGAGGCAACATACATAGATATCATGTAGTCAAGGGTACGGTTGAATCTTTCCATCAAGCCATTCGTTTTAGGATGTAGGCCATGGTAGTGCGGCGAATGATACGGCATTCGGCGAGGAGTGCGTTGACGACTTCAGAGACGAACACACGTCCTCTGTCGCTGAGAAGTTCACGCGGTGCGCCGTGGCGGAGAATGAAGTTCCGCAGGAGAAAAGATGATACGTCGCTTGCTGTGGCAGCAGGCAATGCGGATGTGTCTGTGTATCGCGTCAAGTAGTCGACAGCGACAAAATCCAACGATTTCCGGAATCTGTGAATGAAAGAGGCCCGTACAGATCGATTCCGATGCGGTCGAAAGGCCTGACTGGGCAAGGGATTGGCTGGATCGGACCAGAAGTGTGATGAGGCAGAGCTTTCCGTCGTTGGAACTGCGGGCATGACTGAATGTACTTGCACACAAAGGTGTGCATGCCTCGCCAATAAAACCAGGAGGAAAGGCGAGCGTATGTTTGAAGATGCCCGCATGTGCACACTGAGGGTCAGCGTGGAAAGCTGAACATATCGCAGCTCGAAGATGGCGAGGTATGACCAGTAACCACTTTCGGCCGTCATACTTGTAATTCCTGCGATAAAGGAGGTCATCGCGGATCTCAAAGTGAACCACTTGACGGCGCAAAGTTCGAGAACAAAGGCCGTTTTAGGCTGATCTTCAGGCGCCATAGGGACTTGCCAGTAGCCGCTCCGTAAGTCGATAGAAGAGAAGAGCTCCGCACCTTGGAGGCTGTCAAGGGCGTCGTCGATTCTCGGTAAGGGGTAAACGTCCTTTAGAGTTATTTTGTTAAGACGACGGTAGTCAACACAGAAGCGAATTGACCCGTCCTTCTTCTTAACGAGAATGACTGGAGTTGCCAGGGGCTATTTGAAGGCTGGATGACGCCACGCTTGAGAATGTCAGCTACTTGATCACCGATAACCTGATGCTCTGTCACGGACACGCGATAGGGTCTTTGACGCAGTGGTGCATTGGTGCCCGTGTCGATGCGGTGACACATTGCTGATGTGCGGCCGAGAGGACTATGCTGGCAGTCAAAGGAAGAACGAAACTTGTTCAGGAGTCGTAAAAGCTGAGCACGTTGCGAAACGGTTAACGTGTCGGCAATGGAGCTGCTCAGTATGTCAGGTCTAGTAGTCTGCGGCGAAGGGGCACAGGTCAATCCAGCGACTTCGTGTTCGGCGAAAAAACCAGTCGGCATGCCAATAATTGCAGAAGGGTCGAGACTGTAAACAAGCCTGATGCACTAGCCCCGAAGTAGTGTTACAGGACATGACAGAAGATTTGAGATGAGCAGTCTGCTGACACCGTCATGAAGTTCCAAAAGGGCACGAGGTAGCGGCGAACACTTGCGATGAACGAAAATGGCAGATGGCGTAAAAAGGGCACTTGACTTGGCGAGCGCGTTGCAAGACTCCATGGCAAAGGCAAAAGAGTGCGGCGGTATGATAACGTCTTCAGCAACAAATAGTTTGTCCCGGGACGGTTTCAATGGTGTCATGTAAAGTAGCGTCGCTAAACACTTCAAATGCCACATCAGCGAGCGAGCAGTCGATGACGGCCTTATTAGCGGAGAGAAAGTCCCAGCCCGAAATGAGGTCGTGGGAGCAGGAATATAACACTAGTAATTCGAGGACATAGATGAGGCCGTAAATCGCAATGCGAGCAGTACAGGCAGCGGCCGGCGTGACGTACTCTGCGATCTGTACGAAGCGATATACTTGCTTGTGGCGTCATAACTTTTTTGAGCAATCGGCAGAGTTTTGCACTGATCACTGAAACTGCGGGACCAGTGTCGACAAGAGCGAGTGTAGTGACGCCGTCCACATGTAAGTCCAGAACATTCGTTGGTGAAGTGGGACAGATGCCTTGGTCTTTTTGCGGGCGACGCAGTTCCTGCCTCTGGAACTGCGGCAATTAGTTTTCCCGCTACGGCGATGAACGACGACGACGCATCGGTGATGGCGAGTAGCGTCGAGGTGATGGTGAGCAGCGGTTAACAAGAGGGCAGTGGTCGGCGTACATTGACGTCTGGTCGGGGGTTGAGAGCCTGTGAACAATGGGCACGGTGGCACATAAAGGACAGGTTCGAAGCTCTGGTCGTAGCTCTGGTGGTAGACAAGGACGCGTCGACGGCAGTATCGCTCTAAGTGGCCAGGTAGGCCACAGGCAAAGCATATTGGCCGATTGACGAGTGTACGCCATTGTCCACTACTCTGGAGCGACCTTGGCTGAGTGAACCGAGGATTGAGTCGTGGTGGCACGGCTGATGGCAGTGACGTAAAGATCTGAAGAGGTGGTCGAGTGGCTACTTCAGCATAGCTTAGAGGTGCATTTACATCTGTACAGGCAACAGGGGTCGGCAACGGTGAAGTGTCACGGCAGAGCTGCGCAGACTTGCTCCTGGATGGCCTGGTGAATTTTGGCTGGCAGAGGTGACAGTGGTTGGCCGGCTGTTCATAGCAGCGATAGCTGATGAGTGATTTCAGCACGAACAAACTCCTTGATCTGCGATAGCAGGGACTCAAGGTCAGAGGTGGTGATTAGGCTTGAGAGTGTGTCAATCGGGACGTGAGGGTGTCGCGTGAGAAAACGCTGTCGTCGGAGCTCGTCGAAACTCTGACACAACTCGATGAGCTCAGAGACAGTGACAGGGTTCTTCGAGAGCAGCATTTGAAAGGCGTCGTCGGAAATGCCTTTCATAATATGTCGCACCTTGTCAGTTTCCGCCATCGTTGGGTCGACACGCCGGCAGAGGTCGAGGATGTCCTCGATGTAGCTAGTGAATGTCTCACCAGTTTGTTGGGACCGGCTTCGTAGGCGTTGTTCTGCCCGATGTTTGCACACACCAGGGCGTCCAAAAACATCTGCAATGCAGGCTTTGAAGGTCGTCCAAGTGGGGATATCTGCCTCATAGTTTCTGTACCATAGCTTGGCAACATCCGTTAAATAAAACATCACGGTACCAAGCTTCGCGGGGTCGTCCCGTTTGTTAGTAGCACTGGCTCCTTAATAAGATTCCAGCCAATCCTCAGCGTCTTTCTCGTCGGTGCCGCTTAAGATGTCGGGTTCTCGCAAGAGCTGGCCGCCGAGACAGCTCCTGCGTGGCGAAGCCGGTGGGGGTGTGAAGACAGCGTCGTCAGGCATGACGGACGGCAGCTTTCGGCTACGCATTTCCAGGACTGGGGAAGACTGCAGCACTCTCCACCAAAATATAATGTAAAAGCAAGGTCAAAAGCTGTAGCAGCGTCGGTACAGAAGCAGCGAGAGCAGGCCGAGTATACGGGCAGCGTCGCAGCAGCAACCAGGCAGTCCCAGCTCGCACCTCGCGCCAACGTGTCAATGTCGCTGCGGTAGTGGGCATTCCTCTTCACTACATACCTAGCAGATACAAGAGTCGAGTAAATATTTCTTTGTTTTCTTTTTAAATATTTTATTGAAACATTAAAATTGACTTCTGGTCAGTCTTCTAGCTGCTGCCTACGCTGCTTGTTGCACGTGTTGCCCGCGTCCGTGCAACACGTGTGGGGTACGGCGTGTACCCGTGCGGGTCCATCACGTTGGCGATGCGTGCGCCCAACGCAGGGTCCATACCGGCACGATTACGGCAGCCACTGACGGAGTCGACGGCCGAAGTTGGGGCAACCAGAAGTAGATGGTGTTTCAGGTAGCGCGTCAGCGATGACGCATGCCGCGTGAGATTGGGAGGGGCATGGGAGGGGCACTTGGCAAAGGGCTATGTGGCGTGGGAGAGGATACCAGCGAAGGAAGCACAGGAAAGAGTGAAAGATGTTTTCCTCACGGTTTTGAAATATGCTACTCACAACTAAAACATTGTCCCAGAGCACTTTTTCACTTATTTATGCAGCTTTAAGAAGGGCAAAGTATAATCATTACAACGCCCGGATCACCACAACGCTGGCGAAAATCTGGAACATCTGTGCGGCCGCAGCGGCTGAGTTGCGGAAGGCGCTCACTGCCTATGGCAAGATGGCGGCGCAAGTTTTCACCGGAGGGGCGCTTCCCCCGCTCCAGGTAGTATTACTTCAACCTCCTTGTTTCAGAATAGTAGAAGCGCATGGCAGTTGTGACGTCACACCAGATCTGCAGTGACGTGAGTGACCTCCACCATCCCCGAAACGAGCGTACCCAACGCACCACCAAAGAATCGGTTGCAGTATTAGTCGCAGAGTTTTGATCTCTTCTTGGCTAAGTGCTACGCATGGAAACCAGCGAAAGCATTCAGCGTGCTCCAGGGCTGAAGGCATTCGGTGGGTTGCCCACGTGGCGACCATGCCTGTAAGTATTGCGCACTAGACTTCTGCTTGAGCCGATTCGGTGACCCCGTGAATTTTAACAAATTTCCCCGAGAGAAACAACAAATTAATGCCTGGAGAGACTTCGTTCCTTGCCTAATAATTATGATCCTTTTGTTGAAGAGCTGTGCTGTACAACGGATGGGTACACATGTTGTGAACAAGGGGAAAACTCGCATGCCTGCTGTTACGAACGAATGACCTGGATTCCCTTGCAGAGACACTGTGTGCGTTTGTCAAGGACGTTGGGTACATTCGAAGAGACACTCGACGCGTCCTTCACGGACAACGGAGGCGTCCGTCATAGACGCTGCGCGTGCCTGACGGACAGGGCTGCCCCCTCCTTCTTCAGCGCATCTACTGTCGGGCAGCTTCCTCGTCCACGTTCTGTACATACGTTGTACATGTAAACGCTTTGTTTCCTTCTGGCTACCTTTCACCTTGCGACTGCCTAGATTCTACAGCAGCCAGCCGGCCTTGGCGACTGTCAGCATGTTTCTTTTGATGGCGCTTGTGTGGCACGTGTGTATGAGAGCAGACGAAACTCAGCACGATGTGTGACACAGCCTTGTGTGTTAACGTGACCAAGCCACCTATGCATCGACCTCACGGCCCAACTCTGCGTCGTGAAACTGAAAATGGCT
Organism: Rhipicephalus annulatus; assembly: GCA_013436015.1. Taxonomy (NCBI): domain Eukaryota; kingdom Metazoa; phylum Arthropoda; class Arachnida; order Ixodida; family Ixodidae; genus Rhipicephalus; species Rhipicephalus annulatus. The sequence continues at coordinate 105,928 of WOVY01000192.1, forward strand.
CACATAATCAGAATAATAATAAATAATTTAGCGAAAATACACGTCGCTTCGTGCTGTTTTATGCTTCCTGGAGCTGAAGGAAACACTTACAGCAAAGAACACGCATGCCACAAATTTGGTGGCACCACCCAATTAACTCCCCCAGAACATGTACATTGTTCTTGTTTTTTACTGAATCTAGGTTTATAGCTACGCGTTCTAAGACAACCCGATCTCTTCTCGAATATTAAAGCACTTCCCCTTGTATTATCATAAAACCTCTCCAGCATTATGTCGTTCTTGCCTTTTGAGTACTTACTGAAAGCCGTTTTTTTACTGCCACAGCCATTTATAGATCTCTGCCTCTCTGACTTTTCGCTTAAAGGGCCACTCACCAGGCCCCATACCAAATTTTAGTTAGACAGTGGATGTTGCTGGGAGTCCGATGAGGAACATTTTGCCACAAAAATGTTTTGAATCGGTTCATTACGAGCAGAGAAAACAATTGGCGCGAAACAAGGATGAGAAAAAATGAGCTCGAAACCCTTGCTGCTCCTCCGCATAGCCTTCGCACGCCAAATATCTTCCCCACCCTCTCCGGCTTCCGACCAAGAGGTCACGTGCGCATGACGTGCCCAAACAAGTCCAACCCCCCAATAGGGTGTCTAGCCACCCTACCCCGAGTACGCAAGCGGCGTCGCTTTGTTGACCAGCGTTATTTTGTGGTCTTCTGCCTGTTTCTACGAGATGGTTTGGAAACGCTGGCTTAGACGCGGTAGAATGGATAAGCACAATGAGTGCGCGAACGCGTAGAAGCGTTCCACGGTGGTCGTCTGCTCGATGCGCTGACCGCGGGGACACGAAAGCATGCAAAACGCTGACAAATCAGCCCCGCATCTCGTTGACATTCATGGGAGAAAAATGTAAAAACAGATGGGCACATTGTTTTATTGCGTCTCATTATTTATGTAGAGCTTTATTATGCTCTTCAAGCAACAAACTACACGAACTACGCATGCCGTGCTAAATAATTTTCGCCATGTCGCGTGCCACTGTTTGCAACGCCAGAGCAGAGTCGTCTACGTAGAGGACCAACGTCCCTGCATTACCATGTACGTAGGGCCATTCATACGCGCACGTCATGCCCTCATTCTCCGTGCCCGCGCCGGCAGAAGTGAGGGGGAGCAGCGTTCATCCTAAAATTGACGCATTTCCGTGGCGCGTAGCGTTGCGAATTTCGGCAGACATGATGATAAACGCCTCGTATACGCATTGCACTTGTCAGCTCAAAATTGTCAAACCTGGTGAGTGGCCCTTTAATGCTCCTTGTTGGCGTGTCACCCACACTGCCAGCCGTATATTTACTGGTGAGCCCCCTAGTATTCCTTCACAGTGAACGCTGTTATGAGTTCCCAACTCGGGTCACGCACAGTTGTCTGCTGCCGCCGGTGTCCATAACTACATTGCGCAAAATTGAAAAAAAACGCCAGACCTGCGCGGTAGGCGCAGCACAGTCACAGCGAAAGCTAGAGGAGCGGCCTTTCAGAGCTTTTGGAAAACACTCATTGGGTAAATACTGCAAGCACACTTGCTTGGTACCCTCTAGGGCATTATAATAAACTTTTGGGTAGTAGGCCGGCATCCGCTATGCTATTTTTTCGTCATTCTTCTGAGAAGCATGGTATCCGCTAAGCACTTGCAAAGAATTTTGTGCCCATTGTCCATGCACCAGGCTGACAACGATGAAGAATTATGGCTCAAGTGGCTATGCGCACAAGTTAATAGGGGAACGAAAACAAGCTTTTGTGATATTTTGGAGCATCGGACGGCCCACTTGTTACGCTATTCGCATTGTGCGATGACTGGTTGTTCTTTCGTTGTTGTAAAACGATTTATAAGTCGTAATATCGTGATTGCTTTCCCGACATCAAACCTGCTTAGGTCAAGTTTGACAACAAGTCCAAAGCACTTCGCCATTCCTTCCTTTTTTTCTCTTCTCGAACAAGCTAATGTTGGCAAAGTTGTTCTTAAAGGCGTTAAACCATGCTATAATAAATGCTCAACTCGTCTGATAGTTAATGGTCAACTCTCCAAGCCAGTTTCTATTCGCTGTTCTGTAAAACAGGGATCCCTGACGTCACCTCTTTTATTTGCACTTCATTTCTCATCTTGCTGCAACCTCTTTTCTCCCCTTCATCCCTTCCCCAGTGCAGGGTAGCAAACCGGATGTGCGTCTGGTTAACCTACCTGCCTTTCCTTGTATCTTTATCTCTCTCTCTCTCTTATCTAGAACCACTGTGCTTAAGCATAATACAGTGGAATTGCATCCGTGGCTTTAGTATATTAGGCAGTGAGGTTAAAGTATTGGCTTATGCAGACGATGTCGCATTCTTTTGCACAGATAAACCAAGTGTCGAAAATGTGGTATATACTATTGAAAAGTTTGGCGTAGTATCAGGAGCTCGTTTAAATGCCTTTAAAAGTTTAGGACTGTGGTTTGGCTTGTGGAGTAGCACACCGAACCACTTTGCAGGGATTAATTGGACAAGAACACCTCCAACATACCTCGGTGTACCATTGCATGCATATAGATTCAGTGCGCATTACTGGAAGGAACGCGTCTCTAAGCTTGAACGACAGGCCCAGACATTTTCCCCTATCGACTTTCGATATTTGGGAGAGCTGAAGCTTGCAATACTTTCTTAGCGACAAAGCTTTACTATGTATTGCAACTTATTCATTGCGCATGATTCTATATACAACGCTTTCATCGGATTTTCGCTACTTTCATATGGTCTTCGACTTTTGAGCCCATGCGTCGTGATAATATATTCAAGCCAGTAAGTGAGGCTGGGTTAGGACTGAAACACCTTTATCTATGGCAAATAGTGTCTCGATTCTTCTTTTTTGAGACAATTCCCATCCCGTAATCCGTTCCGTCTTGCAGGTTACACTTGTTGATTGCTTACCAGATTTAATTGTTTCATCCAACTTCTCCGAACGCCCATGCTTGTGGGGATTCATGCAGGAAGTTTACCTCGCAGTTCAGTTCCTTAAAGCTCGCTTTTCTGTAGAATACCTGTACACAGTATCGCGCAAGGTGCTGTATAAAGTTCTACTGAGTATACTCTTTCCACGTCCATTGTACCGCTCACTGTACTCCAATCTTCCAGGCCACGATGTGTTGAATCGAGTGCGCAAAATGTACATTCCACCGAACTCAGAAGCATTCTTCTATAAACTCCACTCTGAAACATTGGCGGTAAACACATGGTTAGAAAGAAAGGGTATTTTCATTCCGTCTGTTAACTGCCGTCTATGTGATGTGCCGGAAACAATTGAACATTGCTTTGTTAGCTGCAAAGATGCCATACTGTTTTGGGATGTCCTTCAGCGAGCACTGAAAAAAAGTTTCGTCATTAATTCTCACACAACACGTTATCTTCTACCAGCAGCACTTGATGAAGTACCATATGATATGTTTTTTCTCATGGGTAGGCACAGCTTGTGGGAGACACGAATGCAAGACCGCAATGCAGAACCCACCACCTCCTCAAACGCACACTTCATTCAAATGGTTATCCACCTAAAAAACATTTACGACGAGCTAGACTTTAGACCGGACTGGTACCCCGTCTTAGAGAACTTTTTGAGCTCACCCCTGTTTTGTTTGTATAACACGATGTGAAGAACTCTCCATGGGAGGAACTCACGCTGTGTTAGCCATTTAGTGTATATGAGTAACACTTGAGCGCTTACATTCGCGATTTGATTGTAGTTTTCACTTGATGTTGTCTTTATTGCGCAAGTACTTTATTAAATACCATGAAAAAAACACTTGTGTTGCTCAGTGGGAGAATACTGGGCTGGTACTCAGCGAACCTGGGTTCGAACCCCTCTGTGCCATTGGTGCTAGGTCATGCCTGCCTAAGCAAACTTGACAAGTTAAAAGCACCAGCGTAACACATTGGTAAAATATTGGGCTGGCACCAAGCGGTTCAAGCCCCACCGTGTCATTAGTGCAAGGTTTTTTTTTCTAATTTCGCGCGATATGGTTACGGACACTGGTGGCGGCGTTGGACAACAACTGCGCGTATCCCAAAAATGATCTCATAACAGCTTTCGCTGTAAAAACTAGCACCAAAGACACAGGAGGGCTTACAACCGGGTCCTCTGGATGCCAGCCCAGTAATCTACCACTGAGCTACGCTGGTGCTTGTGACTTTTTGGCAAACTTGCCTTGGCAGGCATGATGTCGGGAGACGAATCACGTTAATATGGCTTATAAAGCATTTTAAAGCAGCGAAATAGCAACCGGTTGTCGCACAATGCGCATAGCGAAACGAGTGGGCCATCCAATGCTCCAACCCATTACAAAAGGTTGTTTTTGTTCCCCTGATAACTGTGGAGCATATCCACTTTCGCCATATTTCCTCATCGGCGTCAGCCACTGGATGAACAATTGGCACGAAATTTCTTGCAAGTGTTTAGCGATTACCACGCTTCTCAGAAGAATGACGAAAAATAGCATAGCAAATGCCAGCCTACTACCCAAAAGTTTATTATGAATGACCTTGTCGGGATCAAGCAAGTGTGCTTGCAGTAGTTACCCAATGAGTGTTTTGAAAAGATTCGGAAATGCGGCTCTTCTGGCTTTCGCTAGCTCTTTCTGTGCTGCGCCTTCCGCACAGGCCTGGCATTTTTTTCTCCTCTTTGTGTCCACGCTCTTTCTCTACAAATACCCAAACACCTTTCCTGGCCATCCCCTCTTCATTTTCTTAAGACTGTCTTCATATCTAATTTCGCTCTGACCTTTCCTTATTTCAAAGCCTACCGGGAGAAAAGGAGCCGACAACCCGTCTATCGGGCATGAAGGCACCTGAGTAACTGTCGCCTAGTCCGAGCACCACATCCTCGAGGTCTAGGCTCTGAGATTATCGGACTCTAATCGCTGTAGTCTTAAGATAGAGAACATCCGCGCCCTGCGAGGCCGGGGACTTCCCACGCGCCGGATGTATATATACTTGTTATTTCTCTCTCTCTTCAAAGCCTGGCCATCCCATATCCCCCTTTACAGCGTCATTTGTTGTCTTCCCGTGAGCGCCCAACTCAAGACGTCCCAGAGTGCCTTAATTTACACCCATTCCTGATTGCACCTCGGACTGCAGGCACACCACGGAGTTCCCAAATGTAAGCCCTGAAACTATTACGCCTTTCCACACACCTCGAAGCTCTTCGTATTTATTATATCCCCGTAACGCTCTGTGCTTCTTTATTGCAGCATTCCTCTTCCCGTTTCCAGCAACAGATTATGCGCCCTCTAGCGGTGAACGGGCGCGCGAGGCGATACTCGTTCGTTTTGCTGGGGAGTGCAGCGATTGGGACGGCCGGACAGAAACACGCCGCGTGCTCACCATGTTGGAGGCCATGGTACAGAACATAGCAACACTGAGCATACATCACTCGCGATACCGTTAAACATGCACACACCAACCATCATTGATTATTGATATGTTGGGTTTAACGTCTCAAAACCACCATGTAATTATGAGAGGTGCCGTAGTAGAGGGCTCTGGAAATACCACCTGGGGTTCTTTAACGTGCACCCATATCTGAGCACATGGACCTACAGCATTTTCGCCTCCATCGAAAATGCAGCTGCTGCAGCTGGGATTTGATCCCGCGACCTGCGGGTCAGCAGCCGAGTACATTAGCCACTAGACCACTGCGGCGGAGCGCACATCAACCAGTACTTACACCCATGATATTGATGCGTGTCTACATGTGGACGATAACGATGATGGGGTATTTAGTGGGCACGAGGTAGTGGGCCTCTAGCTTCTCTTGAGGCGGAAAAAAGACGATCTTGTGACTGAGCTGTTGAGGACACAGTGCTTTCGTCGTCCCAAGGTGTATCTGTGTTTGATTCGCGTTGTACCGCGACAATGGTGGAGGTGCTGGGCCGCAACCCTGTCTGATGCTCCACACGCCCGCTGGGAGCCGCTCATCGAGTCCAAACGCATTGTCACCTGTAGAAACACCGGTGCATCGCTCCAGACGACGGTTGCGAGGCCTCGCGCCAGAGCTGACTCACTCACCGGAACCTGCTAGGCACCGCACTGCTCAACCAATGGCCAACGCAAGCTCGCAACAGGTGCCCCAAGGCAGCTTTCCGACGCACCCATCTCAGGTGACCCTCTTTCAACCCCTCGTTCCCGATCGCTTTAGTGGCGGTGCCCATGAAGACGTTCACGACTGGCTTGACCACTATGAGCGTGTTGCCAAGGTAAATCATTGGTCGGAACAGGAAAAGCTTTCACGCGCCTATTTCTACCTTGACGACGGTGCTCGTACTTGGTATGAGAATAGAGAAGGCAATCTGTCAGCTTGGCCCGACTTTCGAGAGAAGTTCGTCGATACCTTCGCCAATATCGATAGAAGGGACCGTGCGCAGCAGTTATTGGAGCTACGGGTTCAAAAACCCAACGAAACCGTTGCAATGTTTGCCGAGGACATGACTCGTCTCTTTCAACGAGCTAACCCGCACATGACGAAAGATAAAAAGTTGAGTTACCTCATGCGCGGTGTCAAGGAGCAGCTTTTTGCTGGGCTACTGCGCAACCCTCCGACTTTCGTGGTTGACTTCATTAAGGAGGCTACGGCTATCGAGCGGGCCCTTCATCAACGCTGCAGGCAATATGACCGCATGTCCTGCAATGTCCCAATCAATGCTATCGCCATGACGTCTGAGAGTAAGAGCTGCTTGCGAGACTTGATTAGGGAGATAGTTCTCGAGGAACTGCAGAAGTTGCGGAATCCTGTTGCTGAAAATCTCATCGCATCGATCGCTGAAGTCGTACGCGTTGAAATCCACCAAGCGTTGTCTACGGCTAGTCTTGATGCTCAGCAGCGTCCTATGAGCTACGCTGCTGCTCTCCGACGTCCACCACCCGCTATGCCGACGCCGTACCACCAGCTGCCGATGGCCCCTTCGTATCCGCCGCAAGAGCAGACACTGCATCAACCACATACGCTACAGCCATACAACCAGCCATCCACAGCCACCCCATAGGCATCGACGCATCCACCAACCCGGAAAACAGATGCATGGCGCACCGTGGACAGGCGTCCACTATGCTTTCACTGCGGAGGTGCAGGACATATTGCCCGTCATTGCTGGCATCGAGGTGATTCATTCCGTCCTCAACGACCTTGGTTTGACGGTCGACGTGCCAATGACGAATACACTCCGCGCCGTGACGACACCTCTTTCTATGGAGCCCGTTATCACTTTGAGGACGGCTCTACCACTGCAGAGAAGGCAATGCCTGCTCACCCTCCTGGTCCGAGACGTCAGTCCCGCTCTCCGTCTCCCGCGCGTTCGCCTTTGTCGCACCACCGCACCTATGCGAACATTAATACAAGAAGGTCACCTAGCCCGCGCCGGGGAAACTGAGAGCGGTGACCTCCGGGGGCAAGGTTGCAGGCCATAAAGATAACGACAAGAAGCCCCCACAGCACGACGCCATACAGCCGATAAGTTGTGAAAACGATGAAATTGTGAATGCTGACCTTAGTGTTCTTCTCGACGGCCAGAAAGTGACAGCTTTAGTCGACACTGGTGCCGACTTCTCCATTATCAGTCAGGACCTCGCCGACTGCCTCAGAAAAGTGAAGACGCCGTGGACGGGCCCTCATATAAGAACAGCAGGAGGCCAGTTATTGATGGCCTCGGGAAGATGTACCGCAAGAATTGACATCGGAGGTTTTCCTTTCACTGCGTCGTTCGTCGTTATCGCCGCATGCTGCAGAGACGTAACTCTCGGCATGGACTTTTTACGGGAATATGGTGCCGTCATCAACATACCAGAGAGCTTGTTTACGTTTTGCAACAGTTCGGGCTTACGCAATTCCCCAGAGGCGCGACCAAACCAACTGCGTCTTACTGATGACGATGTGGTTCTCCCTCAGAGGTCATGCACGCTTGTTTTTGTGGCCGCCGCTGCTCAGTTTGACGCCGAAGGAGTTGTGGACCGAATTATCTCGCTGCTCTTCACCCATGGTATTTCTGTCGCACGAGGTATCGTCAGAGTTGCTGCTGGACGCACGGACTTGCTGCTGACCAATTTTAGTGCTGAGCGCCGGCATCTTCCTAAAGGCAAGGCTGTCGCTTACTTCGACGATGTCATAGATGCCGAAGGCTGCTTGGCGGTAGTCGACGAGTCGCTAAATCTTGATTCAGCGCCTGTTCTGGACGTTAGCATTACTTTGCCAAAAGACGACCGACGCAGACTCCTTGAGTTACTGGCCAAATTTCAACACTGCTTTTCGACAACATCAAGAGTTGGCCGCATACCTCTAACCAGGCATCGAATAATTACCGAGGAAACGGCGAGACCTATTCACCAGAACCCTTGTCGCGTGGCTCCAAAAGAACGTGAAGCGATACAACAGCAGGTAGACAGAATGCTTGAAGATGACGTCATTCAGCCTTCACAGAGCCCCTGGGCGTCGCCTATAGTCCTCGTTAAGAAAAAGGACGGCAGCCTGCGCTTCTGTGTGGATTACCGGAAGCTAAATCAGGTGACCAAGAAAGACGTATATCCACTACCGCGTATAGATGACTCTGTCGACAGACTTCGACATGCTCGATACTTCTCTTCAATGGACTTGCGGAGTGGATATTGGCAAATCGAGGTGGACCCGAGAGACCGCGAGAAGACCGCTTTTGTGACACCAGATGGGTTATGTGAATTTAAGGTCTTGCCATTCGGTTTGTGCTCAGCCCCTGCTACCTTTCAAAGACTCATGGATACCGTGCTTTCTGGGTTGAAGTGGAAAACATGCTTAGTATATCTGGACGACGTCATAGTGTTTTCCGCGACGTTTGCCGAGCACCTTGAAAGACTTGAGGTGGTCTTACGAGCCATACAGTCCACGGGCCTCACGTTGAAGCCTGAGAAGTGCCACTTTTGCTTCGAAGAGCTGCGATTTCTTGGTCATGTCGTCAGTCATGCTGGTATTCATCCCGATCCAGAAAAAATCGTAGCCGTAGAACAGTTCCCTATGCCGACCAATAAAAAGGCTGTCAGACGCTTTCTCGGCCTCTGCGCGTATTATCGACGATTTATCACGGACTTCGCACGCCTAGCATCACCACTAACTTGCCTAACAAGAGAAGACGTCACCGTTGAGTGAAATAACGAAGAGGAAGCTGCTTTTAACGATCTTCGCCAGCGACTACAAACACCCCCAGTCTTTGCCCACTTCGACGAGAGAGCCCCTACGATGCTTCACACCGATGCTAGCAATGTTGGTCTGGGAGCTGTGCTTGTGCAGCAGCAAAATGGCGCAGAAAGTGTAATCGCTTACGCAAGCAGAACGGTAACACGTGCTGAGGCTAATTACTCTACGACTGAGAAGGAATGTCTCGCCGTGGTATGGGCGGTTACGAAATTTCGTCCGTATTTATATGGCCGCCCCTTCAAAGTAATTAGCGACCACCACTCACTGTGTTGGTTAACTAATCTTAAAGACCCTACCGGCCGATTAGCGCGTTGGAGTCTCAGGCTGCAGGAATTCGACATGGCAGTCGTACATAAGTCAGGGAAGCGACATATGGACGCCGACTGTTTGTCCCGTTCACCCATTGAGTCGGCAACCCTACCCGAGGAGGAGGAAACATCATTTCTCGGTGTCCTTGACACGACCACCATTGCGCAGCAACAACGAGACGACGCTGAGTTGCTTGGCTTAATTACCTACTTGGATGGCAGATCTCGGAAGGCGCCAAGAGTTTTCGCAAGAGCGTTGTCATCATTTTGTTTACGTGGTGGAGTACTCTATAAAAGAAATTTTACATCGACGGGATCTGCCTATCTGCTCGTCATCCCAGCAGCCCTTCGCACCGAAGTACTGAAAGCATGCCACAACGAGGTTACCTCTGGCCACTTGGGTTACACAAGAACGTTGGGCAGGGTACAGCAAAGGTATTACTGGCCAAGACTAACCACAGCCGTGAAGCACCACGTTCGTACCTGTCTCGACTGCCAGCGACGCAAGTCACCGCCAACTAAACCAGCTGGCCTCCTGCAACCCGTACAGGTCCCAATGACTCCATTCCACTTGATCGGCATGGACATTTTGGGCGCACTCTCTACGTCTACTACAGGCAACCGATGGGTTATCGTCGGGACGGATTATTTGACCCGTTATGCCGAGACAAAGGCTATAGAGAGAGGTACAGCAGCGGAGGTGGCAAGATTTTTTATCGAGAATATTGTACTGAGGCATGGTGCACCAACCATCTTAATCACAGACAGAGGAACCGCATTTACAGCAGCTCTTTTGGACCATGTTTTGATGCTGAGTGGAACAACGCATCGTAAGACCACCGCATATCACCCACAAACGAACGGGCTGACAGAGCGTCTAAACAAAACCATTGAAGACATGCTTTCGATGTACGTTGACGTCGAACACAAAAATTGGGATACAATCTTGCCTTACATAACGTTTGCATGCAACACAGCCAAGCAAGAAACGACCCGCGTGACACCTTTCAGCCTCGTTCATGGACGGGAAGTACGAACCATGTTAGATGCAATGCTACCGCACGAAGGCGACGACATCGTCCCGGACGCCGACACGTTTACAGAACGCGCAGAAGAAGCTAGGCAACTTGCACGTTTACGGATCAGCCAGCAGCAAGACTACGTGCAGGCCGCTACAATGCTCACCGCAGAACAGTCGTCTACCAAACTGGCGACAAAGTATGCGTTTGGACGCCCATACGAAAACGAGGACTTTCTGAAAAACTCTTAAGAAGATACTTTGGACCGTACCGAGTTGTGCGACGACTGAGCGATGTCACTTACGAAGTTGTTCCCGACTGTTCGTATAGTACAAGGCGTCGCCAGCACCATCCTGAACTTGTTCACGTAGTCCACATGAAACCCTACGTCAGCGTGTGATTGCATGATACTTTAATTTAGAAAAAAAAACTGCATTACAGACTGCGCATCGGGGCGATGCTCTTTGGGAGAGAGGCAAATGATGCGTGTCTACATGTGGACGATAACGATGATGGGGCATTTAGTGGGCACAAGGTAGTGGGCCTCTAGCTTCTCTCGAGGCTGAAAAAGACGATCTTGTGACTGAGCTGTTGAGGACACGCTGCTGTCGTCGTCCCAAGGTGTATCTGTGTTTTATTCGCGTTGTACCGCGACAATATTTAGCCCCCTCTAGCGCAGGTGGCACAACATCTCTATCACGATAATTCAGACAGCAAATACGAATTTAGCACGTGCAAGTATTTGGTGATCGTAAGATACTCTGTACGTACGTCGACCTGTTATTATAAATGTACACGACATCCAACGCAGTTTTCATGACTAAGTTCCAATCATCAGCTGGCGTCCTGTCATGTCGGCTCAGTGCGGTGAATCCATTTATGCCCAAGCCTAGAGATTGTAGCTATAGGCGCTTACAAACATAGTTGGGATGAAATTTCAGCAGTGCTGCACCCACAAAATAATCTACGAACGTTACGATCTGATGCCAGAAAACAACGCTGGTCGGCAAAACCACAACTCAAACGTATCTCTGGCAATCCATACAGTTTTGATTACCTCGGCTACACTTCAGTGCAACCATGAGAGGCTTGCAGAATGCTCAAACTTCAACCTTCGCGAGCCACCTGTGGCGAGATTGGTCTAAACAAATGTGACCCGTACGAGTACGAATCCCAGCGAATGTAGGCCTAGCTTACCGGCCGAGTGCGTCATACATGTCAACGGCGCTACTTGGTTCATGATACACAAAAGCAGACGATTCTTGGGCAGTGTGTTGCGGATAAACAATAGACTCCGTCCAACCACTCTCGAAAGACGAACGGTTGTTATGCATGATGATTACCTGAGTACGTTCTTCAAGTACAATGTTACTGCATGTTTTCTCCCAGGTGACCCCAAATGAAAGCATTTCCCAATAATTTGCTTCGTGGTTGATGCCTCGAAGCTTGTTTAGAGTCGCTTGCTGTTGCGGTGTCGCGCACAGGACGGAATGTTCCGTTCTTAGCCATGACGAGTGCGCTACATGTAGGGCGCACTGCGCAAGTCGTTGCGCAACGTGCCTAGAACTTCATACACGTTGTGGAAAGCTATGCGGAGTTGCCTACTTTTTTTATATGGCGCTTGCTTCATTGTGTTACAAGCGCGAAGCCCATTCAACAAATCACCTAATTGCAGGGAATGCCTGTAATCGCCGGGCCTTATAAGGCAAGAAAAACAAATTTGGTAATTACCGTTTTATGTGTTGCGAGAACTGAGAAGTTTAAGAAAATTAAAATTCAAACAGTGCGAAAAATTATACAAATTAAGAACGTGGACATCACGCACTGGAAGGTAACCACCGCGAACAGGCATTTTCCCACTTCAGGTTCCAGCAGACAAACATAACAGCGAGATACCTCGATAAACAATATTTGAAGGGTTGTCATCATCATCATCATCATCATCATCATCATCATACTGACTACGTTCACTGCAGGACAAAGGCCTCTTCCATGATCCGCCTGTCAACTCCGTCCTGTGCTTGCTGCTGCCACTTCTTACCCGCCAATTTCCTATTCTCATCTGCCCACCTAGCTTTATGTTTCTCCCTAACTCACTTGCCTTCTCCGGGAATCCATTCAGTTACTCTTAATGACCAGTGGTTATCCTGCCTACGCGATAAATGTCCGGACCATGTTGATTTACTCTTCTCGAGTCAACTATGATAACCTTAAATTTAGTTTGTTCCTTGATCCACTCTGCTCTATTTTTGTTTAAGGTTACGCCTACCATTGTCCTTTCCATTGCTCGCTGCGTCGTCGTCAGTTTAAGCTGAACCCTCTTTGGAAGTCTCCAGGTTTCTGCTCCATAGCTAAGTACGGTTGTATGGATAGCTAAATTATTAAATTTATACAGCATACTTACTAAAGCGAAGCTGAATGAAAGCATACGTTGACGGTAATTACGCTTCTTATAATTTAAGTGCTACCACAGTGCTCACAGTGCGTATTTAAGTGCTCTCAGTGCTACCTCTGCGGAAGATCGACGCTGCAGGAATGCCTCCACCACGGCGAGAGTACAGCATTCAAGCGCCACTTCAGGGTGACCAACGAGACGTTCTGGAACCTGATTGCGCTTCTGTGGAGAGACAATATACTCACACAACACACGGGTGGTATAGGCGCCTTCTTGTTTTTCTTTTGTGCTGAGGCTATGGAGCACCTTTTCGAGCTGTGGCAGCGCGCTTCAGTGCCCCAAAAACTATGACATTGCGAATGGTCACGAGAATTCTAACAAGCATAATGAAAAAGCTAAAAATAGGTTACCAGCCAAATCCAAAAGAATTGCTTGAAGTTAGTGCAGGATTTTGCACCATGTTGAAGTCAAATTGTTCGAAGGTTTTTTGGAGCACCAGATGACAACCATGTCAGAAATTAAGCTCCAATTAGTATACAAAAAGGCTATTTTAACTGGAAGTTAGTTTTACTCAAGCTAATTGCAGGAGGTCTGTGACCATCTGGGCATATTCGTAGACAGTTTTCTTAGATACCCTGGAAGCGTTCATAATACCGGAGTTTCAAAAAATAGTACCATCTATACTAGAAGCCTCTATAAACCTCCTGGATACGCCATTTTAGTCGATTCCGGTTATCGCAACATGGTAGCAGCGATCGCGATCACAACGCCGTATAAAGATACAACCCGTCCTGTGGAGGTGCGCTTAAACAGAGCTCACGCAAGAGCGCGTGCAATCGTTGAGCGCACCTTCGGCCTTATGAAAGGCCGCTAGAGGTTGGTGTTCAAAAGGCACTGGAGGTGTTTATGTACAAGGTACCGGACGTCGTTGCTGCGCTTGCAGCCATGCATAATGCGTGCATGCATATGGGTGACGCATCCCCTGAAGAGCTCGAAGAAGACGCTGACATTGGTTGGGACCACCACACCGATACTAGGATACAGAAATAGCACAAAGCAAAGACCCTCTGACTTTCCTGCCCTGCGACCTGTGGCGATCATGACTACCGTGCAGTCATCTGAGACCCGTTTTTTAAGTTGTGTGCAAGCTGCTCGAATTTCCCTTGAAGTATGAAACACACAGTTTTCCATAAATGTAACCTTAAATGTTATTTGCGAATAGTAACAGTGTCTTATGTTACGTAAATCTAAAACAAAACATACGCTAATTGTCACTGGCGCACCTCATGAAAAAATTTTTTTAGGGTATCCATGGAATGAATGATGATGAGCGGGGCGAAGCTTCGCAGGGTTTCATGGGTAAACCGGAAATCCTCTGTCCATATGTCTGTCTGTCTGTCTGTCTGTCTGTCTGTCCGTCCGTCCGTCCGTCCGTCCGTCCGTCCGTCCATCCGTCCGTCTGTCTGCCTGCCTGCCTGCCTGCCTGCCTGCCTGTCTGTCTGTCTGTCTGTCTGTCTGTCTGTCTGTCTGTGTTCGCACCTGCTGAGTGAGTCATAGAACTAGGCACTCATGTACCAAGATAGACATACATGCATGTACGCACCCGTGGCTTAAAGAGCATCGCCGCTAAAAATCAAACATCCTCACCATGAGTTCAATTCGTCTCTCGAGACACTGGTTACAATCTGCTACCCATGTCACTTCTTTTCTACCCCTCCTCACGTCACTGTCTCTTCATCTCACAGGGTTGCTGGTCATTCGGCACGAAACAAAAGCCACTTTATGCAACACAATCAGTGCGTAATATTCAAATAATGCTACAGGTCACTGCGATTACTGGTCAGTGCTTGCAATTGAGAGGAGTTGAGAAATTCTTAAAGAGGGGTTGTGTGCAGCAGCCGGCGTTTTGACAAGCGGATTCTCATTCTTCAATTTCTCAACCTGGAGAAGACAAATCTACTTGTGGAAACGTTAGCTTCAGTGACACCCAGCTCTCACGAACCGTTCATCTCTGCAAGGTTCTCGAATTGAAGCTGCGTTTTACATCTAAGACGGCTGACTAAAGAAAGTGTGTACACGCACTTTTTCAATTAAACCACAAATAACTACACCAAATGCAATACGCTTGCAATAAAAGTTTCCCGCATCAACATTCCGGACACGCCTCATGAAAACTTAGTTTCTAAGTCCTTGAACGTTCAGAAATTGTTACTCCGCAGATAGTGTACCAGACATAATGCTAAAAAGTGAAAACTATGCAGGGAGCCCCAGCCATCTATAGCCAGAGTTTAAAAATATGCCGACACGCGCAATGACAACGCGATCAAATGGATGCGGCTGATCATTACTTAGAGTGAGTCAGACAATTCTTTGTATTCTAATCATTCAAATAATTAGGTCACATTTATTAGGTAACTTTTTAATAAAGAAAGTGGGCCGGACATTCCAACAATAAAGTTGTTCATCGGCTCGCAAAGCGTCTGATTAGATAGTTTCAAGCTTTATATTTGTTGATATTTAGTGTTTTCGTACTAACGGCAAGTGCCCGCGAAATTCAAAAACTACCACGTGACAAACCCGCTCACACGCCATTGCGCACGGGGATTCTAGTGCTCCCTAACGTTCCACGTACGAACGACCACAGCATTTGCCCGATTGTGCTGTCTCGACAGGGCCGCAATGACAATGATGGTATTGCGATGAACACGTTACGCATCGGCTGCAAAAGCGATAACCGCTGTGACTGCTTACCACTCTCATGAACCGGTGTGAAGGAAGCATATAGTTCGTACGCGGAACGTTAGGGAGCACCAGAATCACAACGCACGTAGTGTGCCAGTGGGTTTGTGACGTAATATTTTTTTTATTTCGCGTGCATTTGTAGTTAGGGTAGTTAGCAGAAAAAAGACTAATAAATAATTGATGTAAAGTTCGAAACTGTCTAATGGGACCTTTTGGAAGTCGATATACAACTTTATCACGGAAATTTTTGATTCATGTTCGTTCCTTAAAAAGTGAGTTAGTTAAAAGGGTATAATAAAACAATTGTTCAGAACACAAAAAGGTCTGATTTACTCCAGACAATAGTCAGCAACATGCATTTTGTCACGTCACAATTGTGTGTGTCGGCATATCTTGAAACTCTGACTGAAGATAGCTAGGACACTCTGTATACGTTTGTGCAATGAAATGGGGCGTTACTGGACTTATAATTTTGACGTCACAAGCAATGGAGCGCTTTAAATAAATAACGAAAAAGGCCTAGAGTGCGACCTACGAGAGTGCACTTCCTTACCAGAGCAACATTGGCCACCCTGGTTTAGTACTTGGCCACCACCTCCCATGACTCCTGCAAATAATCCTTGGCTCTCAGTACCTAGTGGCTGCGAAGCAAAGCGCCAAGGCGGTGGTCAGACCTGCGTCGCAGAGGAGAGTACTAACAATCTCTGGGTGCAGACAGGCTGCCATTGGAATGTGAACTTGGCTACCGTTAACGCTAGAATGCTACCTAGTGACGTTAGTCTAGGTGTCCTATTGAAAGAATTTAGATGGTGTTTAATGGGATCTAGTAGGTCTCAGCAAAGTTAGGAGGACACGTGCGGCTTATACAGCGCCGAAGAACGGACACGTCCGGTGCTACCGTGGATTAGTTGACAGAAAAGAACTTGGGGTGGGGCTTGGTATGCACGAGAATACCACAGGTAACATAGAGGAATACTATAACATCAATGAGAGGGTGCGAGTTATCATAATTAAGATTAACAAATGATACAAGTTGAATGTGTTACAGGCCTACACGCCTACATCGAGCTATGAGGGTCATTTGGTTGAGCGCATCGAAAAGACGTAGAGTCAGCCAATAGCAACGTCATGGAGCTTCGAAAATTTTGAGAGGAGGGTTATCAAGCCACCGAGTAGCTAGCTCCTGAATGATGCGTTTATCGCGGCTTGCTCTCGAGGAAAGAAGCAGCACAAGATATTATTTTTCCTTCAGTGCGAGAGCCGCTTTTGTCCTCGACCAACTACGTGCGGGTGACAGTAAAGAAAAGTGACAGTATACTATTACGATGGGCGACTAAATGTCAAAGTAGGCGAGAAACAGGCCGGAGACCATGCAGTAGGGGAACATGGCATTGGCTCTAGAATTACCAGAGGGAGTCATCAGTGGACTTCGCCGAATGTCATAATTTATGAATCTTGAATACCTTCCTCAGAAAACAGGTTGACCGTAAGTAGACGTGGTGAAGTCCTAATGGCGAAACTGAAATGAAATGTACTCAATTACTTTGCTCCTAGCGACGTTTACAAAACCCTTTGTCCACCACGGGCCCTCAACAGCGCACAGAACGAGGGCATATCCATGTGTTGGGCGGCAGATGACGCGGATGAAGCATTTGAAGGGTTCATTCTGTGTGCACAACCAGACATTGTACAGGATATATATATATATATATATATATATATATATATATATATATATTTATATATATATATATATTGAAGTAGTTGGCAAGATCCGATGCAGTGAACATAGAATGGTAAGAGCTCGTATTCACATAGATTTGAAGAAGGAAAGACAAAAATTTATATGCAATAAACCAAATGATGAACAAGCGGTGAGATCGAAAGTGCAAGAATTCAGTATTTTGCTCCAGAATATATTTGAGGCAAAAAACGAGGTAACCGGCATCAGCGTTAACACAATAATATATGAAAATCGGGAAAAAGGGAGACAATGTCATAACCAATGTGAATATGATAGTAGAGAGGGCGTAGGAGTTTTACAGAGGGCTGTACAGAAGTTAAGGCAACCAGGATGATATCTCGAGAAAAAATAATAATCCAGGCTATTTCGGCATCTTACCAGTAACAACAGAGGAAGTAATTAAAGCCCCAGAGAGAATGCAAAGAGCAAAGCCGACAAGTACTTTTGAGTGGGTGAGTTAGCGCATTGTAAAATGATATTGCTTTAGCGCACCACAGTTTGAGCGCGAAGAAAAGATGTTAAACGGTCAAGAAGGAAAAAAAAAACAGATGACAGTGTGAGGGCTGAGGCAGAGCCGCTGGCGAGAATAAGGTAACAACAGATTTGCCGAAATATGGCGGAGTAACTGTGTTAGAAAAACTGGCTACCTTATATACAAAGTGTCTCTTGACGGGAAGGGTACCGGGATCTTGTAAGAACGACATCTTAATTCATGAGAAAGGCGATGTTAGGAATTGAAAATTTACAGGCCGATCAGCTTACTGTTCGTTGTCTATAAAATATTTGCAAAAATAATAGCTAAGAGGATTAAGCCAACATTAGAGTTAAATCAATCAAAGGACCAAGCAGGATTTTGTACAGGATACTACATATAGACCATATTCATACTATCAATCAACATTAACAATCGCACATCAAACAGTAATGGTTGTCATGAGGAGTGACGTGTTTCTCGTCATGAGCTAGGTAAGATCACTGCCATTTCAGTATCGGTTTCACTGGTGTATTTATTTTCCCAATAATAAATACAAGAAGACACTTTATGGCATTCCCAAAACGGCAATGAATTCGCCACGAGAAGGACTTCAGTTTTCTAACCTGATCGCGTGTCTCTATGATTAAAAAGAGGTGATTAAAATATTTTAACTATGCACTGCAGCAACTGATTGTCCATATTAGTTTCGTTATAACGCACAAAAAAGACAGGTAAAGAATGAAGGCACATATATATTGAGACAGCGCTATAGGGGCAGAGATAGAGCGCCACTGAAGATGAGCTTCCAACAAGCCCGCATCTTGTCTCTGGGGTCTATATTAGGATTGAGTGACTACACAAATAGTAAGCATGAAATGAAGGCACCGAAAGAACTCATTCTTTGAGGATTTTTTTTTGTACTTTTTAGAACAAATGAGTGTCGATGTATATACCAAAGATAGCGGAAGTTCGTAAACATGTGGAGGCCTGACGAAATCCATGAACGGCGGGTGCCGCCGGAGCGAACGTTTCGACAAACGGATGTGTCTTCATCAGGTGCTGCCATGACGAACAAAAATACACTTGTCTTTTTGAACCGGACTCAAACGACGCTCCCTATTGCAGGAATCATCACAAACACACATGGTAGCCAAGAAATGTCATAGTCCGACATCCACTTACTGCCAGCCTTGCATTGCGCGTTTAGTTTTCCCGTGAACAGGTGTTGTAGTTCATGGCATCTAATTATGAGGCGTTTGGTTTGATCCTCGGTAATGCCCGCCGTGGTGGTCTAGTGGCCAAGGTACTTGGCTGCTGACCCGCAAGTCGCGGGATCGAATCCCGGCTGCGGCGGCTGCATTTTCGATGGAGGTGAAAATGCTGTAAGCCCATGTGCTAAGAGTTGAGTGCATGTTAAAGAACCCCAGGTGGTCGAAATTTCCGGAGCCCTCCACTGCGGAGCCTCTTATAATATTATGAAGGTATTGGGACGTTAACCTCCCCATATCAACATTATCAACGATCCTCGCTAACTGTAAAATACAATATTCTTGCACAGATAGATGCACACAACCAGTCTCTTTATTCGTTCTTATTTAACAGGATGAGAGGGCGCGCTCAATTCGGCGTGGCCACTGCTTCAAGTAACACGGAGCAGGTAGCCATGCACAGCGCAGCACCACGACGGGCGCCACATGAGATATTACAACTGTACAATGGCCTCCGATATGGCGAGCGTGCGGCATGTTTCTCTCCGGCCGTCCCAATCGCTGCACTGCCCAGCGAAACGAAACAAACGAGTATCAACTCGCGCGCCTGAATACCGCGAGATTCTGGCGGTGGCGGAGACTGCGGCAGAGAGAAGAGTGGGCGGGATTCCAGAGTACGTGTTTTTTTTTTCGCGCATGAACAACAATCATCGCCAGAATCTTCTGACTGCACTGAGGGCAAGCGTTTTCTTTCGGTAAGTGCATTTTTTGGTCCAATTTACGAGGAAAAGCGTGGAAACAGCCAAATTATCTGATATATATCTATATAAGAAGCTATAAATTCGTCAAAAGCAGTACTACTTTTTTTCCATTACGGTCCGCTTTTTCTCTGTGCCAAATACCTCAATTTCAGAAATATAGAGGAACTCTAGCACTCCTCCTTTTTGAAGACGTGTATTAGGAAAAACTGAGCTAATCATCATCGCTAAATCACATCGTTCTCCTATTGTGACACATCACCTTAGAATTTTATCGCGTACGGATAATTATGAGGTGGTCAGCCGAAGCACAGTTGCACTCCAAGTAAATAATCGCCCTGGTCATATCACTTGAATAAGGTCATAACTAATTTTACCGCAATAGTGTGGGAGGCTTCGGTTAGCCGACCTACATTTTGTTACGACGCGCGACGCCAACACGGTCCCGAAGGCGCCACTGCTCCAAAACTCGCCGCGGCCAAGGTCACTGGCTGTTGGGTAGCGTGTGTTTCTCAGCTCGCGACTGCTTCTGCGCAGAGCTGATAGACGAGCGGACAAGACGACGGTTAGTTAGGGCGAGGTTCATGTACAGCATAGAAATAGAGGGGTTACATATTCGGCACTCGGACCGACAGCTTAGGGACTCAAAGAGCCGTAATGTCTTCTCTCTGACGCAAACGTTGGCTTCTCTCTGACACAAAGGTCGGCTGCTTGTCGAGGCGCTGCTTGGTTTTTTATAGGCCCCGGGTCATTCATTACGTCACCAACGTCCAATTGTTGTTCTTGTTTGATGTTTCGTGGAGCAAGGGCCATTTCACGGCCAAAGAGTGCCAGTTCATATTAATAAAGATATTGACAATGATTCTGATAAGCGGCTGCATAAGGGCCATAAAATTCCTCGTGGTAAGGCGGGTAAAAACAAACAAGTAATAAAATTATGACCATGCCGTGAAAGGTGTGTGTGGTGTGAATAGATGACAAAAGTTGGTGATATTAAAAAACGATGGTGGAGATGTATGGCATTAGCACAAGTGCCTCACTCGTTCATATCCTTGCGTCCAAGGGCCGTGAGGCAAGTGCTTTGTTGAGTGTAGCCACCGCAGCCAAAACCTCTCTGGAGCAGTCGTGCTACGGAATGCCCAGGTATATGATGTAAAAACTACGAATTTCTTTTAAAAACACTAACAATGATTTGCGACTAAAAAGGGGTTCCCTACCGACAAACATTGCAGAGGGTAAAGGTATATGTAGTCGGTAGGGTAATGGAAAGTGTTGTTTTCTCAGAGTTTCTAACTGTTTGCACTGGATTAAAATGTGAAGAACTGTTAGTGCTTCACCACATCTGTCACACAATGGTGGGTCACCACCGGACAAAAGATATGTGTGTGTCGTGTATGTGTGTCCTATTCTGAGCCTCGTTAGTATAATCTCTGTATGACGTGATTTTGATTCTGGTGGCCAATGGCTAAGGTGTGGCTTAATAATGTGTAGTTTGTTTTGTGTGTGTCTATCCCACTTGCTCTGCCAGTAGTCCCTCAGCATTCGTTTGAGAGACGGCTTCAGATCAAGGGCCGTGATTGATATGGGTGTAGTGCCAGTGTTTTCGTGGACGGATGCAGCAAGCTGATTCACCATCACGTTGCATTGGATCTCACGGTGCCCTGGCACCCAGCACACTACAAAATGTTGTTTGAGTTTGTAGAATGTGCATAAAATGGAGTAAAGTGAGACGAGGACAGCGTTTTTTTGTTTTTAAGGGTTGTCAGAGCCGTTACCACACTGAGGGAGTCCGTATAAATTACTGTTTTTGTATTTGTAATTGTTTGATGTGTTTAGCCGCCACAAGTATCGCGTAAGCTTCCGCTGTGAAGATACTTGTGCCTGGATGTAGAGGGCAAGCAACCGAAAAGGATGGGCCGACAGCAGCGTAGGACACAGAGGAGTTAGTCTTGGAGGCATCTGTAAAGAACTCAGGACATGTGTATTTCTGTTGAAGTTCCAGGAAGTATGTTCGGATATGGGCAATAGGCGCATGTTTTGTAACTTCTAGGAAAGACACATCGCAGTCTATAGTCTGCCACTGCCATGGTGGCGGGTATGCTACAGGAGCCATTAAACTGTGTTCAAGTGACACTCCAGTTTTCTCAGCTAGAGCCTTCAGGCGAACTGAGAAGGGCTGCCTTATCGCAGGCCTGTTTTGATACAGAATGGAGTTCGACCTATCATTGAAAGTAGAGGATGCGGGGTGCTTCTTGTGTGCTTTCACCTTAAGGAAATATACAAAGGACATGTAAGTTCCCTGCAGATGAAGCGACCACTCATTTGACTCAACGTAAAGGCTTTCTACGGGGCTGGTGCGAAAAGCACCCGTAGAAAGGCAGATGCCCAAATGGTGCACGAGGTCTAGCATCTTCAAAGCACTTTGAGTCGCAGACTGATAAACAACGGCCCCATAATCTAAGCGGGTGCGAATGAGGCTTCTATACAGATTCATGAGACATTGCCTGTCACTACCCCAAGTAGTACGTGACAACACTTTCAAAACATTCATGGCTTTTAAACATTTTCTTTTCGAATACTTGATGTGTGGTTCGAAGGTCAACTTGTTGTTCAAGATTAAGCCTAAGAATTTATGTTCCGCATTAACAGACAGCCGTTGACCGTTCAGTTCAATGTCGGGTTCTGAGTGCATGCCTCTCTTTCGAGGGAACAAGATAGACGTGCTTTTTTGTTGGTTCAGTCGGAATCCGTCTTCCTCTGCCTATTTGGAGACCTCGTTTAAGCCTAACTGAACCTGCCACTCACACATTGCCATGTTGCACGACTTAAAGCCAAGCTGTACGTCATCAATATATGTGCAATAGAACATGTTGCGGGGGATGGACAGGTGCAATAAATTCATTTTGATAATAAAAAGTGTACAACTAAGTACACCACCTTGCAGTACTCCCGTTTCTTGGACAAACGTTTGGAAGACAATACTGCCCACACGGACACGGAATGTCTGATTGGACAAGTAACTCTCGATTATGGAAAACATTCCACCGCGCATACCCAAGTGAGACAGGTCTCTTAATATGCCAAGACGCCATGTTGTGTCGTATGCCTTCTCCATATCAATAAACACAGAGAAGAAGTATTGTTTGTGGACGAAAGCGTCTGGGATCTCTCCCTCAATGCGCACCTAATGGTCAGTGGTGGATCTACCCTCTCGAAACCCACACTGGAATCGGTCGAGCAGATTGTGTGTTTAGAGGAAATGTAAAAGTCGGCGGTTTATTATCTTCTCTATAAGTTTACAAAGGCAGCTTGTAAACGCAATGGGCCTATAACTTGAAACTGGGGAAGGGTACTGGCCCTGTTTCAAAATAGGGATAACAAAAGCCTCTTTCCAGGAAGCAGGGATGGCGCGAGAAAGCCAGATAGCGTTGTATAGGGAGAGTATTGTTCTTCGCGTTTTGAGCGGCAGGTTTTTCAACATTTCATAAGTGACACGGTCGTAGCCTGGGGCAGAATTACTGCAGGAGTTTAGTGATGTTTGTAGCTCAGTTAAGTTGAAAGGTTGGTTCTATGCCTCGTAATTTGTGCACTTGTATTCTAGTTTCGGCTTTTCTATCCTTCTTTTGTATTTTTGGAAAGCTTCAGTATAGTGTGACGAGCTAGACACCTGTTTGTAGTGTGCACTGGGGAAGTTCGCCTGATCATTCAGGCTGTCACCCTGTGTGTTTACGAGTGGGGGTGAGTGTACTTGTCTTCCTGCTACCATACCAACCATGTTCCAGACTTTAGCCTCTTGTGTATATGAATGTATCCCTGATATAAATCTTGTACCAGCTTCCTCTTCTGGCCTGCCGACGCGTTCTCCTGCCTCGAGACTTTAATTTCTTAAAGTAGTCAAGATTTTCAGCTGTCGGTGAATTCCGAAGCAACGTACATGCCCTGTTCTGCTCCTTTCGTGCATTCCGATACTCAATGTTCCACCATGGGACGCGTTGCTTGCCCGACATACCAGATGTTTGCGGTATGCAATTGGTGGCTGCATCAGTATGAAAAGCAGTGAAGTACTGCACAGCTTCATCTATGTTTAACCTACATATGTCGGTCCATCTTAAACGAGTAGTGTTCTAAAACTGTTCCCAGTCCGCTTTGTCTGCCATCTGAGAACATGTGAAGGACCTTTTTCTAGTGGTGTACTTAGAATGATCGGAAAGTGATCACTTCCGAAAGGATTGTTGATCATTTTTTATTGAAGTAGGAGTACAAGTGATGGGAACCGAATGCTGAGATCTATGCATGAGTAGGTTTTGTTGGCGAGGCTAAAGTATGTTGGCTCTTTCCTATTCAACAGACACGCACCAGGAAAAAAGAGGAACTGTTCGATTAGACGACCTCGTGCGTCACAACGAGAGTCGCCCCATAGACCACTATGTGCATTCAAGTCCCCAAGGACCAAATAAGGTTCCGGTAGTTCATGTATCAGTGACTAGAATTCGTGCTTTTCGAGACGGTACTTTGGAGGTATGTAAAGAGAGCAGATGGTGACAAGTTTGTTCAAAAGAACTGCTCGAACAGCCACTGCCTCAAGGGATGTTTGCAGCGGTAGATGTGTACATGCTACGCCCTGATCAACTATAATAGCCAGACCACCAGATGGCGCTACAGCATCATTGCGGTCCATTCTGAATATTACATAATGACGTAGAAAATTGGTGTTTTCGGAATTTAAGTGTGTCTCTTGTACACACAGCACTTTTGGGGAATGTTTGTGTAAGAGTTCCTGGATATCGTCGAGGTTTCTCAGCAGCTCTCTGACGTTCCATTGTATTATTTGTGTATCCATTTTGATTGTAAATGAGTGCTGTGTGTACTAAAGAATACTGAAAAAGTATTGCGTCAAGTTAAGAAGCCTTGTCAGGGCCCGTAATGAAGGTTTTTGATTTTCTGGCGCACTCCAAAGAGCCGCACCTGTCCTTCGGTGCCGAAGACACCATTGGACTTGCTTTTGTGTCCAGCACCTCAGACGAGGTGCTGGATGCCCGCTCGCGGTTCACGCGTGAAGGCACGGAGGTCTTAGGGCTATCTGTGCAGACAGAAGACCCTGAAGCTTCAGGTCTGGAGGCCTGCAAGCCCTTGGGTGGCGGAACAGCCTGTGCTACTTCTGCTGAGGGGGTGAATGGTGCTGCCGCTCGTCCACTTTGTGTGGTACGTGCGGGCGCCACGGATTTTGGCGGCACTGCCCCCTTTCGTGCCACCTCCGCGAACGAAGGTTATTGCATTAGTAGACGCTTGCGCACCTCCCTAAACGAAATGTTTTCATTTACTTTCAGTGTGAGTACTTCTTTTCCATGTTTCCATGTAGGGCATGTGCGAGAGTAAGCGGGGTGTCCACCATCGCAGTTCGCGCAGTGTGTAGTGGTTTCTTCACAATTGTCTGTGGCCTGTTCGTGCGAACTACACTTTGCACAGGTTTGACGACCGCGGCAGCTTTGAAAACTGTGGCCGAATTGCTGGCACTTAAAACAACTTCGGGGATTGGGGATGTAGGGTCGGACCTTTAACTTCATGTAGCCTGTTTCGATATATTCTGGAAGTGTGCTTGTGCAAAATGTAACAATGAGGTGCTTTGTAGGGGTTTCTTTGTTATTACGCCTCATCTTAGTTCTCTGTACATGCGTTACATGCTGTTCGTTCAAGTCCTCAAGTAGCGCACTCTCTGTCAGGTTAATTAGATCTTGATCAGACACTACGCCTCGGGAATGGTTCAGGGAGCGGTGTGGTGTGATAGATACAGGTGTTGTTCTAAAAGACGTGCGTTTTGTCAGATTTTCATACGTGGTCGTGGTTTGGACTTCAAGAAGAAAGTCTCCGTTAGCCATACGCTTAGCCTGATATCCTGGACCTAGTGTATTGGTGAGGCATTCAGAAACGACAAAGGGAGAAATGGTTCTCGCGTTCTTCTCTTGCGTTTCAAAGTGGATCACATGGAAGCGCTGGAAAATTTCTTTCGGCTTTATAAATGCATTCAGTGTTGCTTCGGTGTGCCGGCTCTTAGGAAGAGGGCGATCAGACAGTTTAGGAAATTAAAAAGAGGCCATAAAGTATACATAAATTCGGCAGCCATGTCAGCCACCCACCATCGAGCCTAACATGGGGACGCGGCAGCAGAAGGCACGCCAGCGCCATCTGTACAAAGCCACTATAACCCAATAATAGGTGACCAAGAGAAGGCACATACACGAAGTTAACCCCTGCTGCCTGGAAGATGGAAGTAACCAGAAGTGAGGAGATGACAGGAAAGATTGGAAGAGAAAAAAAGACGAAGATCAGGAGGGAGAGAGACAGGAAAAGGCGACTGCCAATTTAACCTGGGTGGGTCAGCTCAGGGGTGCCGTCTACGATAAGCCGGGGCCAAAGGGGTGTGTTGCCTCTGCTGGGGGGCCTTAAAGGTCCAATCACCCGCCGTCGGCTCTACCCCCAGGATCTCCTTTCCCCGGACACGGCAAAGCCACGCACGGCTAGGCGTGGAAGGAAGTCAAAACTCTCCCGTTACCTCGGTCCGTGGTGTCGCTACACACCAAACGCCTGCTTACGCAGACGCCCCTGCGGGGACCAACGTCCAATCAGAACCGCCGCTGGTGGCTTGAGCTTTATCAAATCGGTAGCCGCCGCTCGGTGGCGTCATGATCCTCAAATCCGGAGCCGCTGCGCTGGGTTGCACCCAAGGAGGGTTGCACGCATTGCGTAAGGAGGGTTGCACGGTGCAAGGAGGGTTGCACGCATTGCGTAAGAATCGCCAGACTAGATGACACCGCTTGGTTTATCGGGCCCGTGGGCTGAGGGAGCTCACCGTGCGTTGCGTAAGACAGACAGGCGCCACCACTTGATGACGTCGTTGAGATTATGGCGTCAGGTGAGCTTAATTGCTCGGTGCCCTTGACACAGATTGCCTTTGCAGAGGCAATGGCGTTTGGTGTGGACTCCCAGGTGTAACAATTTACCCTCCCCCTTTCCATATTTTTCGCAGAGAAAGTACCTGAGTTGCCATCGTCTCCTTTTTCGTCATCCGTTTTTGATGATGTTTTGGCACCACAACTGCAGAATCAGGGTCAGGTTCATTTTCTGTACTCTCGAATGCATCCAACTTGCGCCGGAACGGCGTCTTTGTGATACGTATTCATCAAGGTAGGCTAGTTAAGAAAGAAAAAGTGTAAATTGTCACTGCTATGTTCTGCACAGTGTATTATACCAGATACACCAAACTCTGAACGCGTGCTTTGTTATTCTTGAACAAGTAAAATATCTCGATGTTCGTTCTTAATAGCCCCACATATACAGTGAATGCTGTACAACTCACAGTGCGAATGGGTGACCGTTCGCTTCGCACTGTGACCACTATGCCACTGTATGCCACTGTGATCACATCTGCAAGAATTCGTGATATGGCATAACAGTGAAAACAAGCACTATTTTAATGAAAGAAAAGAAAAAGAAAACCATTTAATCGATCGAGTGTAACCCGTGAGGATAGAACGCAGCGCTCTTCTGACTTGGCTTGCGGATCAGGCTGTCACTTTTTTTCCACCTTCGCCAGTGCCCCTATAATATACAGCCCACATACTTTGAAGTATGATAAGCCTACAGCACATTGAGATCTCTTGAAGAGGCATTACACTTATAAGTGTGGCGCAAATCTACAGCAAAAATCACAGCATATCCATGGAGTGAATAATAATGAATGGTGCGAAGCGTCCGTCAGCCCATCCGTGCTTCCGTAGGTCCGTTCTTTCTTTCTTCCATTAGTCCGCGTGACCATCCGTGCGTTCATCCATGCGTCCGTCCGTCTGTCCATGCGTCCATCCTTTCGTCCTTCCATCCACCTGTCCGTCCGTTCATCCATCCATCCGTCTGTCCGTCCGTCTTCTAGTCTGTTTGCCCGTCCATGCGTCCATCTATTTAGCACTCCAAGTACCATTATCTCGCATGTCGCATCCTCTGTGGCACATACCTGCTCCGCGCGTCCATTCATCCACCCGCCTGACTTCTAGTCTGTCTGTCCGTCTGTCCATGCGTCCATCCGCGCGTACGTCTAATGAATACTTCAAGTACTGCCATCTACCATTTCGCTTCCCCTGTGGCACATACCCGCTCTAGAGAGAGAGAGAGAGAATAAACTTTATTGGGTTCCAGCATGCGGGATTCCCTCCGGCCGCGCAGGGCGTGGGGTTCACCCTATCTCACGTTACACTAGAAGTCCTAATGTCACGCGGGCCTAGACCTCAAGGCCTTCGTGCCCTCTAGAGCGGGTATGTGCTATTGGGGGTTATGCACGACAACAGAAGAAGGACAGACCCATACCCTAAGGAGCTTCACCCCTGCAAAAATCACAGCATATCCACGGAGTGAATGATGATGAGTGGGGCGAAGCGTCCGTGCGTCCATGCGTCGGTCCGCCCGTCTGTCAGTCCATGTACTGAACACTCCAAGTACCCCCATCTTACACCCTTTCATCTCATATTTATGATTAGAGTAACTATATATGCTACCTTTAGATATACGTATATGTATATGCTACCTAAAGGTAGCATATACAGTAACTCCATGCATGATATACAAGTACCGCCACCAAGTGGACATTCTAAGGGCTAAACGAGACGTGGCTACTACTATGAACACGGGATGTACGACAAACGGCGTAAGAAGCCTCGGTCCTAAAGAAGCCCTTTGAGAATATATAAGCCCAAGCATTGACTGTGCCTCTTGAACTCTTTGGCCCCGTACTCCCAAATGAGCGCGAAGTGAAAGCGCAAAACCATATTTTTTCCCGCCACATGCAAGTTTCGTCAACAGCGCGGGAACCTTTTCGACCATACGAAGGGGCCTCATGGTGCGGAGAAAAGAGCTGGTCGTGCCAACCTCTGGAAACACGCTCTCTGCGTGTGATTTGGACGGCCGGAGAAAAATCCGCCGCACTCCCACCATGATAGAGTGAACTATTCTTGGTCACTCTATCATGACTGTATATTGCGGCATGGCGCCGAATGGTGCGGGAGGCGCAGTTCGCTGTGCCTCGTCTGCTATGGTTTCCTCTACTTCGCCACAAACGCCGAAATTTTCCCTGCGCGCGAGGTTTTACCAGCTGGTAGCAACGGTAGCAGACGACGCGCGCCTCCGGAAGTTTGCGCTTGTGCCATAATGTGGTCGGCCCTCGCTTCATGGTCCATGGAGTACGGCCATACATGAAGTGTTACTTGTAACAGTGCCAGAAAAGAAATTAGGAGGAGTTATCACGTGTCCAACGACTTTACCCTCCTCTCCGAACACATTGCATATACACGTCTAAAAAGCTCGCGCACTTAATTTTTCGCCTCTCGCGTGGCGCAGCGCTATATGATTACAACGAAAAAATCAGCAAGCCAGTAAGGCACATTGCAAACGCCGAAGAGTGAAAGAACTGTCGTCTTGCGCCATCAAGCATGCACTTAACTTTGCATTGTCGAAAACCACCTACTAGTATACGCCACACATGGCAACCTTTGCAATTTCATTTCGACTCACGATCGCATAAGCACTTCTCAAATATTAAGCCTGAATCTATACGAGCAAAGAGAAGGTCTCGAAACTATTTAGATTTGTATTACCGGGCTTTCAACGTGTTATTACTCCTGAAGCAGTTTCTCGCACCAGACAGACAGATTTTCGTTGCTTCGCTTAGAATGCTGAAAACGTTCACAACACTCTCGCTACACTTTAGGAACAATTAAAGTAGTTTATGGGAAGTCTACGCGGTAGGCATGGCCTAAAACGCAATAAAATGCTTACATATAAATGCAAGTGCACCGGTAGAAATGCGGAGCTGCGAGGAGTTGATCGACAGCCGGTGCTCTGTTCGCCGCTATAGTAGTGCCAGTGTGTATCACTGTAATTTACTTTTCTGTTCGCCGGCCACAAGTTCAGTCAAATAAACAGTTTCATCTTCGACCTACAGTCTGTTCACTTCGTCGACGTCACGACCCTGTGACGTTATCATGTCCGTGCACTCGTCGTAGCGTGCCTAATGGGGTGCATGTATCGCCTTTGGATATCAATAACTGCAAACATGAACAACCGAGTGTTCAGAAGCACACGACGTTACTCAATAGAAACTTCGTAGCATGATGGAAAACGAAAAGAAAGGCGCACTCTTACAACAATTGAGACTACGATTTGCTTCATCTCAAGACACACTCACCCAGGTAGAGCTCTGTTCGATAATAAAGTGAATGGCATGTGCGTTTAGCTTTTGACGCGACAACGGAACTCATGCATATACTGCAAAGAAGTGGCTACTTGGGCTGGTTGGTAATGCAATTTTGCGCTCTGTTCCTTCTGTCTTTCTTAAGCGTTCGCTTCGCACAAGGAAAGTATATTTCATTGGGGTAGATGCAATTGGCAGCATGACTCGCAGAGTAGTTACCTCGAAAAATGTCCAGGTCTTGCCTGTAGCAGTGTAGTGACGCAGCGCAAACATGCTAGCACCTTTCGAAGAGATATACATGAGCAATTGCCTTCTTTATTCCCGGGCTCGCTGGACAGGTTCTTCAACTTGCAGTAATTTTGATGCGGTTCGCCGAAGAGACTCGATGTTTGCGCGCACATCGCCACTATTCCTCCTGTTTTGTGAGTGAAATACTTTATACCAATGAGAGTGCAGACTCTCTGCGGCCAGCTACATTTCGTCTTCGACGAAGCAACGTGATCCAACGCCACAGTCGAGAAATTTCGGCGCAGTGCCAAGCGAAAGTGCCGCGTTGACTCCGTGAAGAGCAGTCATCTCTCTTTTCTTTCCACCAGCGTTCACGACCCACGGAGCGTTTTCTGGAGTTGCGATTTGGGAGCTAGAACGATGAGTACTCCGTTCCCAAACAGGCACCGTGCCTGATGGGCCTGGAAGGACCTCGGTATAAGGAAACAGATTGCATCAAAACAAATAAAATGCGTTGCAAAATAGAGCTCAACGCAGTCGCTGACTTTACAAAGCCTGTTAATGTTAGAGCAGGCAGATCTGCTTTTATCGCTTGTGCTGGGCTCGACCGAGGAACCAAGAGTAAGGAAATCAGTGGGATATGAGAAGCAGGTACGCTGGGAATTGGGTAGAGTGGAAGGCATGATGAAATATCACAATTAGGAGCAGTATTTCAGAGGTATGCCCGAAATAGAGACAGTGCAGACGCTAAGACGTAAGGATATACCCGGGATGAAGCGAAATGCTATCCACCGGCTGAATATACCGAACTCCAGTGAAAAAAAGTGGACATGCGACACACATGTTGTGTCAAGATGAATCTACATTCGTGGTCGTCATCAATTCTAGGAGGTCGCGGTCATCACTTTATGATGGAATCATTCTGCCATAGAAACACTTAGGACAGATTTCAGTTTCTGATGAGAACAGCCCCCTTATACAAAATTTCGCATTTGCGAGGCATAGCAACGTCCCATTGCCAGGAACAAACTATCAAGAGATGACAATCAATGAGGAGGATGTGTAGCAGAGCTTTGAGAGGCGTGGAATAATTTTCTTAGTAACAATGGAACGGACTCACTAAGGTAGCATATTGCCTCGCAAGTTCACTACCGCAAAAATTTTCGGAATCTGCCCAGTACGAGTGGAGTTACAAAAACTTGTCGCACGTGCTGCAATGAAATTCTCTGTTTTAATGAGCCGACGAAACGCTGGAAGCTAAGCAGTAAGGGATCGCACAGAGGAAAAAAAATGCATCAGACGCGCTCTGTCACCTTTAACACTTTTTCAATATTTTTGTTAATGGCTTGGATTGCTTTTAAGAAATGAAACCTCGCGTGCGCGTGTAAACGTTCTTCCCCCCCCCCCCCCCGTGCCCCGAGTAATAAATGAGCACACCACGCTAAAGTGAGCCAATAGCTAGTACTAGGCCTGGCACGTAATAGTTTGGAGCCTGTAGAGTCATTTGTTCGAGTGAAGAGAAAGCGATATTTAGCTGACTTTGGGGATTTACTGTAAATGAAAGGCCATATGCTGCGCTATATTGTATGGCACACGGGTTCCTGGGAGCCTCGTCTACCGATCGCCAGAGTTTTCTGACTACCCCGCCCGGTGGTATACTCACTAAGGTACTCGGCTGCTGACCCGCAGGTCGCGGGTTTGAATCCCGGCCGCAACGGCCGCATTTTCGGTCCAAGCAAAAATGTTTGAGGTACGCGTGGTTAGATTTAGTTGCACGTTAAAGAACCCCAGGTGGTCGAAATTTGCAGAGCCCTACACTACGA
The DNA here is from genome assembly GCA_013436015.1 of Rhipicephalus annulatus. Classification (NCBI taxonomy): domain Eukaryota; kingdom Metazoa; phylum Arthropoda; class Arachnida; order Ixodida; family Ixodidae; genus Rhipicephalus; species Rhipicephalus annulatus. The sequence goes on from WOVY01000192.1 coordinate 138,087, forward strand.
CATCTTTCATAATCATTTGGTGGTTTTCGAACGTCAAACCTACACAATTATAATTGATAATATTTAAGTTTTCTGACCTTGCTAAAAAGGCTTGCAAGCCCCTGTGACGTTCCCGCAAACACGTACTGAACCCCGGTCCTTTCAAGATGTTTACGCTCGTTTATTAAACCCACGCATTAAAAAAAGGAAAAGAAAACCTTCGGTGTAGCGAATGGGCATTCCGGAGCTGAAGTACCTAGAAGTATTATTTCTACTGTTCTCACGCCCCCCCCCCCCGCGCAAACACGAGGACCGGGCGGCGCCTTGTGGTCTACAGTCAGTGTGACAGTGTACAGGTGGCAATAATTCGCGCGCAACCTTCAAATTTGTGGCATGGGGGAGCAGGAGAGCACCTTTTGTTGGTTCGGGGAATGCGACCTTGCTGCAGCGCCTGTGCCGGGCCCGGCCTGACTTTCCGTCAACCTCCTTGGCTCCAGGGACCATTACTGCATTCTGCGCGGATGGCCACCCGTGGCGTTGAATAACGAAGAAGCGGCGGCTGCGAAGAATTTCGCGGGAGACACCAAGCTGCGTGGAGACGCCGAGACTCGTTCTGGACGTTGGTTCATCAAGTACCAGGAACCGGGGCAATTGGTACGGCCGAAAACATTTAGGCACAACACTGCTAACTCCGGGCGTTGGCCATTACAGACGACGCACTTTGTCGGAAGCATCGGGACCATTGTTCGGCCGTAATTAAAGTGCCTTCGGACGGCTCGCCCATCTCTCTCCCTGAGGCTTGAGTTCGAACATTGTTACTAGCTCAGATTTGCTTAGGAGAGGGTTTTCTACTGGTGTGGGCCGCTGGGGCGGCCGTCGAAGATGATACACTCCTACTGACAGAGAAATGCATCGTGTCAACAGTGGCAATTGGTTAGGTGCCATGGAGGGGCGGAGTCAGGTCCTACAAAAAGGGACTACGAGACGATACGAGGAGGGTCAGAGATACGATGCGATGAGCTCGAGATGGTAGAGAGACGGAATGGAAAAGGAAGATAACGGTGCGAAGAGATAGCGATGAGATGATGACTAGGGCATGGACGGTACGATGAGGAATGAAAGTTAGGGATAGGATGTGAAAGAATGGAACGTTACCAAAGAGGACCAAGATGGAAATCACTGAGAGGCACGACGAAGGCGACGATGACGAAGATGATGAAGACGCTGACGATTTGGACAATGGCCGCAGGAAGAAGCCCTGAGCCGCGACTCGAACGGCCAGCTCCGAGGCTCCCGTCAACATGGACCTTTTGTGAGACGGACTTTATGCACCTTATTTAGATTAGCTTTGCGGGAAGGGAGGTGGCGTGTTGAGACATTGCGTTGTTTTGTTCATTGATAACTTCATCATTTGTGTCGTCGTGTGTTTTCTTTATATATGCATACCCTTGTATTGTTGCAGTTACTTTATGTGCCTGCCCTGTGTCGAACGTCGCGAGTGGCTAAATGATGTGATATATTTTTTTGTAATGGTTGACGTACGCGGGCATACGATGTTTGCAGTTAGTAATAAATTAAATGAATCAGTAAACAGAAACAGGTCGTAGCGTGTCTTACTTCCCGGCCCCAGCACAAATCCCTGTATGTGAGAAGTGATTGAGGCAAATAGCCCAGAGAGAACCGGATAGACAAGGGGTTGAGTGGTCTTCCCGCTCTTTGGTAATCGGTGGCGTAGCGGGGGACGTTTCAAGTGGTGGCAGCGGTGTGATTACTGCTGGGGCAACGGTGCCAGATTTCACCCTCGTACTAGGGAAGGAGAGGCGGCAAAATGAACGAGCTGGCTACCAAGATGACCGACAGAGACGACCCACTAGAAATGAGCGCGTTAATGTTAGCGGACATGGTTCTGTCATTTACGGGAGGTGATACGGGTCCCGATGTTGGGGTCTTCTTGAAAATTTTGGAGCAGGTTGGTCGCTTGGGTGGATGGCGGGATAGTGAGCTCGTCTGCATAACACGATGCAAGATGGTAGGCGCGGCGCACGATTTTGCGTGGTGGGATAATGACGTCGCTGCGGCTGCAATTGTTTCTGAGTTCAAATATTTGGCCCTCAAGAGGTTCGATACGGAGCCACTCATCTTTAAAATGGAAAGTTTTTAAACGCGAGGCAGAGGGCAGATGAGGAGGTGCGGTCATTTGCAAGTCGCTTGCGCGTCCTCGGGACCGCTACCCTGGCGAGCTCCGATAGTCAGGATCCGGTGAAAGCTTCACTGCGCCACGAAATTCTAGCCGAACATTTACTCTCGCAATTTTTATTAGGCCTGAGGGATCCGGTCCGCAGATTTGATCTGTCTCGGAATCCAAAAACATTTGACGAGGTCATTGCCATAGCGGTCAAGGAGGAACAGAATGAGAAAGTGTCGTGGAGCCATACGTTACCCGTTCGATACGCAGAAGAGAACACGGATATTCATGAGAAGCATAGCCGCCTTGACCACCTCGAAAAATTTGTTGAGATCTTGGCAGTACGCGATACGGTGAAACAGAATTGGCAGGAATTACCGAAGCAGCTCCCTTATCCCGGCGGGTGCAATAACTGTGGCCGGTTTGGTCACATTTGGCGAGAATGCCACCGGTACCGACGACGAAAGTAGAATTGGACGGGCGGCAGCCGCATTCACAAAGGCAAGGAGAGGGCGGGAAAGTTCGAATCTGGAAACCTAGACGCAACTCCTCCTCATGACGTTGACGCGCAGAGGTCAATCGCGGTTGTAAATATTCGCGAGGAAACAAGCTCCATAAAAATGAGTCGCGGTTCACCGTGTGAGGAAGTGGTTAATGTAATTTCCGTGATCGATGAGGGTGTTCCGCCATTGAGCAAGTGTGTGTTTGGGGGGAACACTGGCATACCGGTGCCACTGGGTGAAACAAATGCTGTCGATGTCGAGGTTGCTAGAGCGGATACAGACGGTTTAGCTGCGGTTTCTACATCGAAGGTCCCACGAGACGATGATGCATTACCAGTTGGAGTGGCAGATATGGAGTTGGGTGAGAATGGGTTTTCTGAGGATGCAGTTGTCGGAGTCTTGGTCGACACAGTGGTAGACCAAACGTTAGAGAGAGTAAGTGAGATTGAGGATTGCCTTGATCGACACGGGGTGGTTTTCGTGGGGTCAAAGGGGAACTGCAGCACACTCGATGTACACCGCACCAAACACGAGCATGCGCAGCAGTGGTCTTATAAGATAGCTTAGCATATGCCCCACTCGCGACTGAAACGAGTAGGTAGATGTTCAGACGATCTAACGAGAGTCCGGGACTCACAGTTGAGGAAGAAGTCTGCATACGGGTAGACGCTGAGCGCTCGGGGATCGGCTATGGTCATAAGAGTCCGCAATGTTGTATGCCATTTTATGTTCTATGATTTCTGCTTGGTGATTGTGTTTGTTACTTTAGTGGAGACCTTGTATCGAAGTGTAAGTTTTTTATATTGTTTTGCTTTGGCTAGTACACTTGTTTTATTTTGTTGATTGTGTTTCGAAATGAGGCAGGTAGTTCGCTCGATTATTATGGTTTTGCGATGTTTGCGGAATCTGATGTTGATCACTGAGTGAGTGGTACCACCTGGGATCAATTAACACCTAATAATGGGGGAAGAACATACAGTCAGTGAATGTGACGTTACCGAGATCATGCCGCTTGTCGAAAGGGAAGGTGAAAAAGGGACTGTTTTAAGAAACGAGAAAGTTTAGAAAGTTCATATTGAAATGGGTTCATGGTATTGGTGTACAACGCCCAATGTCACAGTTGTATAGGACAGCATATACGCTACTTTCTCAGCCAATCCGAACACGCAATTGGCGTTGAAGGTCCCTTTCCCTCACAGACAGGCGCAGCAGAGGCCGGGAAGGACATGGTACGCGAGGATAATTCAGTATTGCTGCCTGTATGATCTATGTTCTCCCGCCATCCAGATTTTCGTTTGATTTGAGATGTTCGATAAGATCTTGACATTTTGTGCATGTGTGGAATGAAAGCGTATTGAAATGTGTGTATCATCTGTTTGGTTGTGCCGAGAGTGGACAGTGCAGGCGAAGTGTGTGATGTGCTCGCATGGTAGTGAACCTTCCGCACACATGACTGAACGCTGCGTGCCAAACTATCCGACGAGCAGCTGTGACCAATGTGCGTTTTGTCCACGCGTCCTCCATGAGTTTCTGCGGTGATTCTGAAAGTTTCAAGTGTGTTGTGCGTGGTAGAAACACGGAATCAAACTGCTTCGTGGTGGGTGATGATTCAGCGAAAATCACAGATTGGTTCCTCTCAGCGACGCGCTGCCGCCAGGGCTGAATCACAAGTGTGCTGTGTTCGCATACCGTATTCCTAAGACTGCCGCAATGTCTCAATTTCGCTGCGCCACCAAAAGGCGCTATGCGCCCACATTTCTCGTGTTTGAACTTCCCCGCTAGGAAAACTCTTCTGCTAGATGAAAGGATTGTGACGTCCCCACTAACACGGACTGAACTCTGGTCCTTTCAAGATGTTTACGCTTGTTTATTAAACCCACGCATTAAAAAAAAAGGAAAAGAAAACCTTCGGTGTAACGAATGGGCATTCAGGAGCGGATTACGTGGAAAGATTCTTTCTACTGTTCTCGCCCCCCCCCCCGCAAACACGAGGACTGGGTGACGCCTAGTTGTCTACAGACAGTGTGACATTGTACGGTGGCATTAATCCGCGCGCACCCTTCAGATTTGTGGCATGGGGGAGAAGCAGAGCGCCTTTTCTTGGTTCGGGGAATGCGACCTTGTTGCAGCGCCTGTTCCGGGTCCGGCCTGACTTTCCGTCAGCCTCCGTGGCTCCAGGGACCATTACTGCGTTCTGCGCGGATGGCCACCCGCGGCGTTGAATGACGAAGAAGCAAAGGCTGCGGAGAATTTCGCGGGAGACACCAAGCTGCATGGAGACGCCGAGACTCGTTCTAGATGTCGGCTCATCAAGGACCAGGAACCGGGACGATTGGTTCGGCCGAAAACATTTTGGCACAGTACTGCAAACTCCGGACGTTGGCCATTGCAGACGACGCAGTTTGTCGGAAGCATCGGGACCATTGTTCGCCCGTAATTAAAGTGTCTTCGGACGGCTCGCCCATCTCTCTCCCTGAGGCTTGAGTTCGAACATTGTTACTTGCTCGGCTTTGCTTGGGAGAGGGTTTTATACTAGTGTGGGCCGCGGGGGCGGCCGTCGAAGATGATACACTTCGACTGACAGAGAAATGCGTCTTGTCAACAGTGGCAATTGGTTAAGTGCCATGGAGGGGCGGAGTCGGGTCCTACAAAAAGAGACTACGAGATGATACGAGGAGGGTAAGAGATACGATGCGATGAGCTCGAGATGGTAGAAACGGAATGGAAAAGGAAGATAACGGTGTGAAGAGATAGCGATGAGATGATGACAAGGGCAAGGATGGTACGATGAGGAATGAAAGTTAGGGATAGGAGGCGAGTGAATGGAACGTTACGAAAGAGGACTAAAACGGAAATCACTTAGAGGCACGCCGAAGGTGACGATGACGAAGACGATGAAGACGCTGACGAATTGGACAATGACCCCAGGAAGAAGCCCTGAGCCCCGACTCAAACGGCCAGCTCCGAGGCCCCCGTCAACATGAACCTTTCGTGAGACGGACTTTATGCACTTTATTTAGATTAGCTTTGCGGGAAGGAAGGTAGCGTGTTGAGACATTGCGTTGTTTTATTCATTGATAACTTCATCATTTGTGTCGTCGTGTGTTTTGTTTATATATGCATACCCTTGTATTGTTGCAGGTACTTTTTTTATGTGCCGGCCCTGTGTCGAACGTCGCGAGTGTCCAAATCATGTGTTATAATTTTTTGTAGTGGTTGACGTACGCGGTTATACGATGTTTGCAGTTACTAATAAATTATATGAATCAGTAAACAGAAACAGGTCGTAGCGTCTCTTACTTCCCGGCCACAGCATGAATCCCTGTATGTGAGAAAGGATTGAGACACATTGCCAAGAGGGAACCAGATAGACAAGAGGTTGAGTGGTCTTCCCTCTCTTTGGTAATCGGTGGCGTGGCGGGGGACGCTCACCCCTTAAACACAATTTTCCGCTCTTTATTGTATTAGGGAATGTACCAATAATTCACAAACCTTACCTGTATTACAGCACGCTGGCGCGTGCCACGTTGTCTGCCGTGGATGGCTCTGAATATTTGCAACAGATGAGCCCTGCTGGCAACGCAAGACTTTGCCTTTTACAAAACAATGTTGTGGAAATGGAATGTGTGCAGTAAAGAGATAAGGAAGTGCATAGTTAAAGGGACTGTCTACCACTCGAAAAAAAAGGCAGCATCTCCACGGGGTGGATGATGGAGAGTGGGGCGAAGCATCCGTCCGTGTATTCCTTCTTGCTTCCGTCCGTCCGTGCGTCCGTCCATGCGTCCATCCATGCGTCCATCTGCCCGTCCGTGCGTGCGTCTGTACGTGCGTCCGCACGTCTATCCATGCGTTCGTCCATGCGTACATCCGTTCGTGCAGCCATCCGTGCGTCCTCCATGCATCTGTCTGTGTGTTCATTTGTCCATCAAGTCAACACTCCAAGTACAACAATCTCGCATCTTTTCATTATATATTCAGCATATAGAAGTACCGCCATCCAGCAGAAATTATAAGGACTAAACGAGAGGTGGTACACGCACACTTTCTTACGGCTGGCGCTTCGTGTCTACTTCCCACATTTAACCACCTCGAGTTCATGGTATATACTAGTTCACTGTATTTATGGCACTGCGACCCAACGCTCGCTAAACCTTTCTGAAACAAAGGAGGTTACGTCCAGCAAGTATAACGTAGCAACCATTTCTTGTCAGATACTGCTCAATGTACATGCCAATGACTGCTAATGGGGAATGAGAGACAAAAGAATTTGGCTTTTAGATAACGCGAACGCTGTGATTTTTTCATTGTTCAACAACGCACAGGAGAAATCTCCCACCAGCGCCCCCTTGGAAGTCAAAGCGTAAGACATGTTACGTACTACGAGGGATGAACGGGTGCCGCTTTGAGAAGCTTTGCCCCTAAAGAGTTCTCTGGTTGTGGCGCCAATGAAAAGATCGTTCATCACATTGGCGGCAACAATCATGCTCTCGTTACAGAAAAAAAGGAATCATTATTTTAACTTGATGCTGAAAGTCTCTAAAAAGTGACCACTAGCGTCACCCAACAGCAAATGTGGCCAATCTTGACAATCTATTGGTATGACATGAAATCGTTGCAGGTAGAATTGTTTATTTGAAATAGGTAGAATTGGTTGCTTAAAAACAAACACGTTTCACTTGAAATTGTATTTTATGAACTTGAAGTTGCCTTGTATTACGCAGGAGATTGATTTCTGTTTTGTTTTTTTATCACGCGTTGAATTGGCGCCCGGTGGCGCTGCTGGTGGTGTGTTCGCTTACCTGCATGGCGTCAAACGGCGGAAAAACGCGACCACGGCGTCCACCGCCGCTCATGGAAAAACAAAAATTTGTGTGCGTGCCTAAAATGACCACTGAGGTAATTGTTTTATCACTAACCACACTTGATGAAGCATGCGGAAACCACACGCGTTTCAGTTTTCTATTTTCACCGGCACCCCTCGTGTTGCCGCCATTCATCCCACCTATGGAAGGAGACATAACGTGGAGAGAAAAATACTGTTCTGAAAATTTCTGTGCACTTTCCAGAAAAACCGCTGCACGGTTAAACAATTTACATGGTACGTTTTATATTGCGACACAAAACAGAAGATCAATGAAGGACGGTAGACAGTCCCTTTAAAGAGTAGGTGAGAAAGCCAAGTAAGCTATGTGCACACGCCATCTTCATTCTGAAGTTCATTCTTAGCGAGAAGTTGTTTCATAGAGTTATGTATATCTTCTTCATCGTAGCTTGTTCTTTCGGTTTTAACTTGGGGCTCTTCATTGTTGTTGAAACTGCTCGTTCTATATTATGGCAGAAAGTGGAGGCGGCAAATTAATGTGTCCCAGCGGGTATCTCCCACATAAACTGGGTACACACGGTGGCTGGCCGCATCCATTATTCTCTTCACGTGCTGTTTCTTGGTTTCTGCGCCAGAACAACCCAGGAAACCGAACTGCTCGTTTGCCTTTCCCTAACGCACATTGCTCGTCTTTCTCTGAAAGGAAGAGGCACTTTCTCTGCGAACAGAGTTGGGACCGTGCGCATTTGCTCTACGGATGATTGTTCAGTGGCCGCTTGTATGTTTTGGTGATTGCGCCCACGCAGGCCATGTTCTTACAGCCCGTCTCCGACACAAATCCACCTAAAGGGTACCCTCCCTCGGAATCGATCCTTTTTACTCTTTGCATCTCTCCGTATATACGGCCTATGCTGCTGCCGGAAAAGTGCATGCAAGCTGACGTACTGCTGATTGTCGCTGTTTTGCGAGCGATCCGACTGGCCTGTTTTGTATATGAAGTGAATACGCCGACTGACACGGATTCTATTCGAGCTGACAAGTGAAGGGGCTTTGATGCACAGAATTGCAGACGCTGTTATCAGCATTTATCCTGCCTAAGAATATTGTGAAGCAGATTCGCATCAAGCATTAGGTGGGCAGCAATTATCTACTTTAGCATGGCGTTTCAGGCTAATCGCCAGCATAACAACTTGTTCGCAAAAAGACAGACATATCGGCTAGTTGGTAGGGCGTAATTAGGTAAAGTACACCGCTAAGAAGCTCACGGACGGTGGCAGAACAAGACGGGACTCAAAGCTCACAGCGCGCCGATGTTGATATTGCACTATTTGCTCCCTTAAAGTTCTGGAGCTTGTGAGCCATAGAGTAAAATTGTGGTACCCTTAAGCTTCGACTTTAAGAATTGAACGCGATAGATATATTCTCCTCCTAGTGCTTAGTTCATAGATCAGTGTATAAAATGTTTTGGAACTTGCTAAGTACCCACTACGTGGTTTTAGGAGTGCAGTAGCATATGCGCCTTTAGTAATGGTTGAGTGATTTCAAACTATCAAGTCATTATGATAATCCCATGTTCTGATGCCTGATGGCAATGTACGCTTTTACCACGCATTAAAATGGCCATATTTCATGTTGTATTGTGAAGCATGTATACAGGACCTGTGTGTTTGTAAAGCACGAAAGCAGCCCCGCCACGGTGGTCTAGTGGCTAAAGTACTCAGCTGCTGACCCGCAGATCGCGGGTTCAAATCCCGGCTGCGGCGGCTGCATTTCCGATGGAAGCGGAAATGTTGCAGGCACGTGTGCGCTGATTCGGGTGCACGTTAAAGAACCCCATGTGGTCGAAATTTCTGGAGCCCTCCACTACGGCGTCTCTCATAATCATATGGTGGTTTTGGGACGTTAAACTCCACATATCAATCAAAGCACGAAAGCAACCTAAACTGAATTTCCAAGCAGAAGACGTTATTTTCACTGCAGTCACATGCAGAGGCATGGCGTTGTGATAGAACCTACTTGTCACAAAAGTGAACGACCCGGGTTCGATCCCCACTTAGACCTAGGTGATCTGGGTTAAATCCCCACTGAGGGTTTTTTTAGATGCATGTTTCCCTATTTTTCTGTCACGCAAAGATGATGATTTTTCGCTCACAACTAAGGACGCCGACGCCTGCACTAACTCTGCAATTTCTGCGAAACGAGCTTTTAACGCTGTGGCGTTAAAATGCGCCAGGTCTCACCGCACATTGTGCACGTTGCGGTGGCAGTTCTCTGTTGAACCGTGCGCATTCACTAGTGAAGCATTTGGACAAGCTCACGAGACAAATGATTGAAACTGCAGGGACTCAATATAGAGGTGCCATAAGTTGCGCTTCAATCTATACGCATCTGAAAAGGGAATTGTAATTTTGTTGCGTTAGCCGCCTGTTTGAATTGTTGGGTGGATTGCTTTGGGGTCAATCTACCCAACACACACACACACACACACACACACACACACACACACACACACACACACACACACACACACACACACACACACACACACACACACACACACACACACACACACACACACACACACACACACACACACACACACACACACACACACACACACACACGAACTCCAAAAACTCAAGTGGGGGAAATACACTGCTGCTGCATATCGACCTGCTCATTCACGAGAAGCTAACTAGTTTATTTATTACAGTTTCATGCCGCACTCAAGAGGATTTACCCATGTTATTTTTCAAGTAAATGGCTTTTTCAACAAAATAAAACTTTGGGAAGTTTCCCCTCTTCATTTATGTTAGATTGGCTTGAGCCCGTTATACGTCCTGGTGGTACGGGCTACCCCCCTTTTTCCTTTTAGTTATTTTCACATATAGGGGGCGGAACACACACACACACACACACAAACTCCAAAAACTCAAGTGGGGGAAATACACTGCTGCTGCATATCGACCTGCTCATTCCCGAGAAGCTAACTAGTTTATTTATTACAGTTTCATGCCGCACTCAAGAGGATTTACCCATGTTATTTTTTAACTAATTGGCTTTTTCAACAAAATAAAACTTTGGGAAGTTTCCCCTCTTCATTTATGTTAGATTGGCTTGAGCCCGTTATACGTCCTGGTGGTACGGGCTACCCCCCTTTTTCCTTTTAGTTATTTTCACATATAGGGGGTGGAACACACACACACACACACACACACACACACACACACACACACACACACACACACACACACACACACACACACACACACCACACTAAGCAGGTATGGTGGCGAAAGTCAATAAGTCAAGTAGATCAATAGGTCAAGGAGATCCTCGTGAGAACGGTAACAACGGAAGTGTTTAATTCGATAGTTTCAACCAGAGTCTGGCCTTCGTCAGGAATGAGGCCTCATTCTGGCTAGAGTCTGGCCTTATTCCTGACGAAGGCCAGACTCTGGTCGAAACTGTCGAATTAAACACTTCCTTTGTTACCGTTCTCACGAAGGATCTTCTTGACAAAGAGACGATGAAGCTTTTACCAACCAGCTGAAAGCGTCTTAACGCTTTCAGCTGGTTGACCAGCCTTCATCACAGCGATAATATATATATATATATATATATATATATATATATATTTATATATATATATATATATATATATAAGGGAGAGAAGTGTATACATAAGGGCTCGTTTTTCGGTGTTTTAACACAATATTAATGAGATCTAACAGACAGTAATGCTAAGGAATGTACAGGGAAGTTATTAGAACCAATGGAATGTAAATAAGAAGAACGAAAAGTGGATGAAAAAATAGCGAGCCACGAGCAGGAATCGAACCTACGACCTTCGAATAACGCGTTCGATGCTCTAATCACTGAGCTACCACAGCGGCCTGCATATATATATATATATATATATATATATATATATATATATATATATATATATATATATATATATATATATATATATATATATTGTCGCGACGTGAAGACAGAGGTCGTATTTGAAGGCGCTTAGAAAACAGCAGCGGGTCGGTCTTTTTTATTAACCGTGCGCGCGACAGAGTTCCTCTTCTTTCTCGTTGTTGTGTTCTGCATAAAAGCGTGCAGATGCGCGTATGCGCTGTCGCCTTCGTCTTTTTCGCGGGACGCACGTGACTATGTATATATATATATATATATATATATATATATATATATATATATATATATATATATATATATATATATATATATATATTGCAAAATACCAAAAACAGAAACGCCGACCAAGGTGAAATACACAAAACTTAAAGAGGCGTCTCGGCTCCCCACACGGGAGCCTTGTTCACAGTGATCGCAAATGGCGTAGTGCGCTCTTCATATGCATGTTTCATCACGTGTTGCAGATATCGTGCGTACACAGGGGGCAGTGTCCCAATATTTCTGTTCAACGTATGCGCAGTAGTTTGAATGGCCAGAGATTCTACTGGGCACGCTATCGACTGGGATAAAGCCGGCATCATTGCCACGGAAAGAGAGTTGTTACCACGATTGCACATGGAATCTCTGGCCATTCAAACTACTGCGCATACGTTGAACAGAAATATTGGGACACTGCCCCCTGTGTACGCGCGATATCTGCAACACGTGATGAAACATGCATATGAAGAGCGCACTACGCCATTTGCGGTCACTGTGAACAAGGCTCCCGTGTGAGGAGCCGAAACGTCTCTTTAAGTTTTGTGTATTTCACCTTGATCGGCGTTTTTGTTTTTGTTATTTTGCGCTATGTTTTTCCCCGACCAGACAGGATTCCGTCGGACTCTTGACTATATATATATATATATATATATATATGAGAGAGAGAGAGAGAGAGAGATAGTGTGTGTGTGTATATATGCGTGTGTGTGTGTGTTAAGAAGAGGACGGGCTGCACGAAAACTTTTATTTTTCCTACGTTTGCGGACTCCACCCAGTCAAAAAAACTTTTGTGGGTTAAATCGAAAAATTTCCAATTGACATCAATGGGTCTTAGACCAGTAGGATTCTCGCCACCTATTGAAAGTGATCCTGTTCTAATTAACGGGTCATCCATTAAGTTTCAGATTCAATTGGTCACGCAGTTAGACATGATTGGTCCAAAATGGGTCCCCGTTGGCCCCCAGTTAGTTAGTTCGAATGGTGTATGCCAATAACAGCTTGATGGCAATCAATTGGTAACCCCATTGGCCCCAAATGACCAGATCTTTGAGACTAGCTGGTAGGCGAGTGGTTACCCAGCTGGTGTGTGTTGGTTTATCCACTGAAGCCAACCAGTAATCCATTGTTTCGAGATATTTGGCCAATTGATCGTAAGAGTTGTTTTAAACAGCCCCCAGTTCGTTTCAATTGGCAAACCAATTCATATTAGCTGGTAATCGCATGGCTTTGCAGTTTGTTTCACATGGTCAGCCCTTTGATACCCCATGTTTGGCGCACTGACACTAGCTGGCGTTAAAACAGTTGGCATTTTACTTGGTAAGCAAATTCAAATTGGCTGTGTTTCCAATAGTTTCTGGTGAGCGCTTGATTGAAGCTAACTGCGTTTAAGTCTGCCAGTGCACAGATCAGGTTAACTAGTGTGGATGTGTCATCACTGCATACTAAATGCATGCACATGCAAGAAAACACAATTCCAAAGAAAAAAGTATTATAATAACACAACATTTATTTACACAGTAATTAATAGTTAAAGTATTTATAAAAAAAGCACTGGAAGTCCGCCACACTTACGCATTAGCAGGACCATGTTTGTCCTTCGCCCTGGGAATATTTTGTAGAATTTATACGTTCAGTCAGCCGTAGGAAGCCTTACATTCTTCAGTGTAGAAGCAATGCTACACATTCTGACAAAGTGTCAGACAAAATGACAAAGTGGGTGGTCAAACACCAGATATAATTCAATGCAGTCACCTTTTCTCTTTCTGCACATGCGTTTCGCAAACACATGAGCATAGTTCAATTCTTTGATAAACAAAAAATGAGTCTTCTGACGTAAATGACATGCAGAGGAGCACCTCACCTGTTGGCCTGCTTCTCAATGTCTGCAAGCTTTTCGACAACAAAGTGATTCTTCTGCTTTACTGCTAGCGGTAAAACAGCATTAGGTACTCCATGGCGCTCGAGGCACGCTTTGTAGCAGTTTAACAAATAACTTATTATAAACAGCCTTGGAAAACCTAGCTGCTCAAAGAAGATAAACTAATACTGTGCTTGGGACAAGACACTCAGTACAGTTTAAGTTAACCAACTAGACCCACAACACATGCTTCTTTATGGAAGTAACAGAGCCATTTAAAAGTATGAACAAGCAAACAAAAAACATTCATTTTAACGAAAAATATTTTTATTGCAGAAGTCTCAGATATATATCTAATGCAATGGCGATGTGGTATGCATAGTTAACAGATGTTTTATGAGCTCAGGCTTCCACAAAACAGAAGGCATTCTCTATTAGGAAAAGTGGTTCTTTTCAGCACTCGTTAGCGAAAAAATGCAAGCATTGCATGTGCACAAACAGTCTAAACGCTACATTGGTACATTTTATTGCTTTTCCATTGTGCACTATGCAACAGTGTGGAATTATATAGCTATGGCTGAACAACGAAAGTAGGGCAGGATGCCTTTTGTTTTGTCATCTTCATAATAAATGAGATACACCTTTTGATAAAACAAAAGTTATGGCAGTTCACACTTCTGCTGGAAGATAGTTCTATCTTTTTCAACTACCAGTGCATTTAAGAGACAAACCTTACACCTGCCTGAACTGTGAAAAATTGAGTGTACAAATGAACTTTCAAGAAATAAGGAAAATGCAAGGTGTCGAGTCACCTTTGTACAACTACTTTATATAAAGGAGAGTGCAAAAATTGAAGTCAAAGAACATCGTTAAGTCTGTTTGGCTTAAAAACCTATTCAACTGCAAACAAGGTTTGCAATGACTTAATGCATGAAAAACTAAATTGGCTTAATATTGCCACTACTCGAACATCGCAGAAGACGCTGCCACAATTCGCGTTCGTAAAAGCCGCCAAGCAAGTAGCAAAAAAGCCGCGCCATGGAACGCCGTCCTGCACGCGCCACGATGCTACGCCATGGGACCGGCACGAGACTCGAGGGGCAGAGGAAGAGACTGACGAAGTTGGAGTCAGCGAGCAAGAGGCATTCTAGGCTGACTATTTTTTTAGCTTTGAGTTTACGGGCACAAGTTCACCCTAAATAAAGAGTTTATATAGTACAAGGTGCTATAATTATTCGTAACAATCTGGTGGAGGTGCTGGGTATGATTCCAAGCCCACCACAGGCAAGGGAGAGAAGCCCAGATCCCAAAAGGTTGGAGCCAGCAGAATTGAAACCTGTGCACCAACGCACGAGTCACCGACTACGTGGTGAGCAGCCCGAGTTTGGCCCCCTAATTGACCCATCAAGACCTGTCGGAGACCTCAAGCACAAGCGTCACTGCGATGGCCACCCAGTCGATGCCATCTCCATCTCACCTCATTGTGGATTCGCCACGTACACCAGAGGTCTTCCACGGTAAGACCTTTGAAGATGCCGAAGACTGCCTTGAAGGTTTCGAGCGCGTTGCACGATTGAATGGTTGGGACGAAGCCCAAAAACTTCGTTACGTTTACGTCGCCCTGCAAGATTCGGCACGTACGTGGTTTGAGAACCACGAAGCGTTCTGGCTGTCGTGGGACGACTTCCGACAAAAGCTAATCGCAACCTATCCAAACATGGACCTCAAAGAGAAGGCAGAGGCTGCTCTTCAGGCAAGGAACCAACGGAATAACGAGAGCATGGCCATGTACATAGAAGACATGTCACGGCTCTTCCGCCGAGCCGACCAAAACATGGCCGAGGAGAAGAAGTTGCGGCACCTAATGCGCCGAGTAAAAGAAGAGATTTTTGCAGGTCTGGTGCGTAATCCACCGCGAACTGTGGCTGAGTTCCGGTCCGAGGCAACGACCATGGAAAGGACACTACAACAACGTGCGCGACGGTACAACAGAGACTTCAGCGTCTCTTCAGTCAGGGCGGAGTCAACTACCCTTCCCACCAACGTTGACGTCCTCCGGGAAACGGTGAGGGCTATTGTTAAGGAGGAGCTCCAGAAACTGCAACTCCCCCAAAGTTCTCCATCGATGCCCTCAATCGCAGACGTTGTACGTGAAGAAGTGCGACAAGCAATTATTCAACCGCAGCCTCAGGTGCTACACCACACGCAACTGGAACCTCAGCCACAGCTGTCGTACGCGCAAGTCGTACGGCAAGACATGAGACGCCCGAGCTTTGCGCAAGCTCCCGTTATGCCACCGACCTTTCCTCGCAGTACGCCACCGCCGATGCCAGAAGCGAGACCCCGCAAAAGTGATGTATGGCGCACGGCAGACCGGCGGCCCCACTGCTACCACTGTGGGGAGGCAGGTCATTTTTATCGGACATGCCAATACCGTCGGGTCGAGCTACGTGGCTTCCCAGTGAATGCACCCTGCCCTCGTAACGGTGAGCACCCTTACGAAATCGAAGAATAATTATCTTCGCGCTATGCATATCCAAACACTCAGCGACATGAATCATGGTCGATTGCACCAATGCGCCATAGGTCGCCGCGTCCACACCCATCATCTACTTTCCCGAGGCGTCGTTCACCAAGCCCTCGACGGGAAAACTAGAACCAGCAACCTGTGGAGGCAGGGCCACTGATTTTCTGAAAACTAAAAACCCTCCATTGCTAACCGGATCAGACGACGACACTGACACAATGACGGACAAGCGCAGTAATGGTGACGTGACATCCGAGCTACAAGTCAGAATCGACGACGTCGAAACCATAGCGTTAATAGACACAGGTTCAGACTACTCAGTAATAAGTAGCATGCTCGCAAAGAAGCTGAAGAGAGTGCTCACTCATTGGACCGGACCGCAGATACGCACCACCGGAGGGCATTTAGTCAGCCCCATAGGAATGTGCACACCGAGAGTGGGAATAAGAGGCCATGTGTACGTCTGCAGTTTTATTGTTCTCCCCGAATGTTCCCGTGAGGCAATTCTGGGCATGGACTTCCTGCAAGCGAACAGTGCCATAATCGACTTGCAGAAATCCCAAGTTTCTTTCTCTACAGAGAACGCTGTTGCCGTGTGTCATGCGGAGCAACCAATTGTTTCGTCTCTTCGTATTGTGGATGAAGGTGTGACAGTGCCGCCACGTAGCAGCGTGACAGTTTCTGTGAAAAGCGACGTTTTTCGTGAATATGCTGGACTAGCTGATGGAAATATCGAACTGCTACTCACAAAAGGGATACGCGTGGCGAGAGGTTTAGTGAACCAGCGGAACGGATACACTGATGTGCTATTGACTAACTTTACCAACGAGGTACAGCATGTGGCGAAGGGAGCAGCCATAGCATCACTTCACGACTACGTACAAGTCTCAGATGTTTGCACCTTAGGAAAAGTACCCACAACGCCCTCAACAGTGGACAGTGTCCTCGAGAAAATAAATATTGACCAAGAGCTTTCATCTCTGCAGAAAGACCAGATTGTGGAGTTGATCAAGGAATTCGTCGAGTGTTTTTCCTCTTCATCGAAAGTCGGACGTACACCTGTAGCAAAGCACCGCATTGTAATCGAAGGGCATGTTAGACCCGTATGTCAGCATCCATACCGAGTAGCCCCGAAAGAAAGGGAGGCGATAAAGAAGCAAGTACAGGAGATGCTCGACGACGATGTCATACAGCCCTCCAAAAGCCCATGGGCATCGCCGGTAGTACTGGGGTGGAAGAAGGACAACACCATGCGGTCCTGTGTTGATTACAGAAAACACAACCTCGTCACGAAGCGAGACGTGTACCCACTCCCACGAGTCGACGATACGTTGGATAAACTGCGCAATGCCCACTTTTTTCATCGTTGGATCTAAAGAGCGGGTACTGGCAAATAGAAGTCGATGAACGAGATCGGGAAGAAACGGTGTTTGTGACACTCGACGTACTCTACGAGTTCAAAGTACTCCAATTTGGTTTGTGTTCTGCTCCCGCTACCTTCCAGAGGATGATGGACACTGTGCTCTCCGGCCTCAAATGGCAGTCATGTCTTGTCTATCTTGATGACGTAGCAATTTTTCCACTACGTTCGAGCAGCACGTACAAAGATTGAGAACGGTACTGGACGCTATTCGTATGGCTGCACTTACGATCAAACCCGAAAAGTGCCACTTTGGATTCCGGGAGCTTCGGTTCGTCGGGCACATTGTCAGTTCTCACGCTGTCCGCCCAGATCCGGATGAAATCACTGCGGTTGAAAATTTCCCAAGGCCAAGAGACAAAAAAGCTATGCGACGTTTCCTGGGGCTTTGTGCCTACTATAGGCGCTTCGTTGAAAACTTCTCCAAGATTGCAGAACCACTGACACGGCTTACAAAGGAAGGTGTACCATTTATCTGGCACCAAGAGCAAGAAGACGCCTTCTCTGCGTTACGACTGGCGTTTGCAGTCACCTCCCATACTCGCTCATTTTGTGCGAAGATGCCAAAACAGACATTCATACGGACGCCAGCAACGTTGGCCTCGGTGCTATTCTTGTTCAATGGCAGAACGGGGAAGAAAAAGTTATTGCTTATGCAAGCTGCACTCTTTCGAAAGCTGAGTATAATTATTCAGCTACGGAAAAGAAATGTATCGCAGTTATAAGGGCCATCAGTAAGTTCCGTCCATATTTATACGGTAGACAATTCCGAGCCATCAGTGACCATCATTCATTGTGCTGGCTTGCGAACCTCAAGGATCCTTCCGGAAGACTTGCTAGATGGAGCCTGCGTCTACAAGAATATGACATCACCGTAGTCTACAAGTCAGGCCACAAGCACAATGACGCGGACTGCTTGTCACGAGCACCAGTCCAGACCTCGTCTCCTGAGCATGAACAAGACTCCGCATTTCTTGGAGCTGTGAATGTGTCGGAGATCGCTCATGATCAGCGAATTGACCCGGAATTACTTCTGCTCATTTAATACTTAGAGGGGCAGCAAGTCAAAGTACCGCGAATTTTCGTCCGTGGACTACGTTCCTACGTCCTCCGCAACAACGTTCTCTACAAGAGAAACTTTCAACACACCGGTGAAACGTTCCTACTGCTGATACCATCATCACTGCGAGCGGAAATTTTAGAAGCGTGTCATGATGACCCATCGGCAGGTCACTTGGGCATTAGTAGGACTTTGGAAAGAATCCGCCAGAGATATTACTGGCCAAAATTGATGGATTCAGTACAGCGTTACGTAAGATCATGTCGAGAATGCCAAGGACGCAAAGTACCACCCCTAAAACCAGCAGGTCTTTTGAAACCGATAGAGCCACCAAAAATCCCATTTGAGCAGGTCGGAATGGATTTGCTAGGACCATTTCCTATGTCATCGTTTGGGAAGCGCTGGATAGTTGTAGCAACCGACTACATGACCCGGTATGCCGAGACGTCATCTCTCACAAAAGGAACGGCAAATGAAGTGGCTCAGTTTTTTGTGACCCAGATAGTGCTGCCACATGGCGCACCTAAAGTCCTTACAACTGACAAAGGAACTGCGTTCACTGCCAGGCTAGTACAGTCTGTCATGAAGCTAACGCACACCTACCACAGAAGAACTACCGCATACCATCCGCAAACTAACGGATTAACTGAAAGGCTGAACAGGACGCTTGCTGACATGATCGCGATGTATGTGGACGTCGAGCATCGGACTTGGGACACCATATTGCCGTATGCTACATTTGCATACAATACCGCAGTACAAGAGACAACCCACTTCACGCCATTTCAACTTGTTTATGGTCAGACAGTAATAACGACATTAGACGCGATGCTGCCTGTCAACAGCACGAATGAAGAGGACCCTGACACAAGCGAATATGTAGAAAGGGCAGAAGAGGCGCGACAACTAGCATGGAACCGCATCATTCAACAGCAAGACGTCGACGCGCACCGTTATAATACCGTTAGTACTGACGAAGGGATGTTCAGTACTCCCCTGGAGACCAAGTGTGGGTCTGGACGCCTGTACGTGCACATGGCCTATCAGAAAAGCTTATGCGGCGCTATTTTGGCCCTTACAGGGTTCTTCGGCAGTTAGGCCCATTAAACTACGAAGTGATTCCTGAAGGTCAAGTATGCACAACACGACGCCTGAATCTCCCGGAAGTTGTACATGTAGTACAGATGAAACCGCACTACGACAGGAACTCAACAAGTGAACTGACTCACGTCGTATAACACAAGGACCAGTCCTATTGTTTAGAAACTGTCAGCCGGCTCTACGCATCGGGGCGATTAGGGCTAGGAGGGGGACTAATGTCACAGCTCGAACATCGCAGAAGACGCTGCCACAATTCACGTTCGTAAAAGCCGCCAAGCAAGTAGCAAGAAAGCCGCGCCATGGAACGCCGTCCTGCACGCGCCACGATGCTACACCACGGGACCGGCACGAGACTCGAGGGGCAAAGGAAGAGACCGAAGAAGTTGGAGTCAGCGAGCAAGAGGCATTCTAAGCTGCTCATTTTTTAGTTTTGAGTTTACAGGCACAAGTTCGCCCTAAATAAAGATTTTATATAGTACCAGGTGCTAAATTATTCGTAACAATATGCACCACAAGAGATTGTCCGCAAACTTACCACACATTAGGTCCAGCTTTGATGGTGTGAAGGGAGCCCTTCGTGGGCAGTTAAGGTAGCGTGGGCAGTGTTTCCCTGCATAATAGACATCCACATTATTGAATCCTCTAGTTATTGGCTCTTCTACACTACATATTTTCGTATAATAACCAACATTGCAGGGAAAACCAACCTTGAGGTTTTTTTTGACCAGATGGGCACCAGAAGGTCCCTAACAAACATAGAATCCTTAATGCGGCAATTCACGTATTCTCGTGAAGCTTTTTTCACCATGAGCCCTCGCCCAATGTCCAGCAGCCGTGGACAGATGCATTCTAAACGCATCTCTGTTCAGTACAGCACATGTAGCATCATAAAACAATATGTTTGTATCAGCTTCAGAAGGCAGTATCAATACAACCAGAGCCTCAAGCCCTATCGCGAGTTTTGTCTTTGTAAATTGCCCAACAATAGATATATGGCTCATGTTGACATGCTGAACAGATTTACGGCTCATGTTGACATTTCACCAGCCCCTTCATATTTTCCTTCTTGCTGTTTTACAAGTGAAGAAGGCGCAAGTCTAGACAGCTTCCAGTTTTTTGTTTTTCTTATTTGATAGAACCCTGGACAAAATAAAAAACAAGTCGTAACATGTAATTTATTCAACTGTTAATCAAAGGCCTTTGTAGGAGCCTTGCAAAATAAATTACCTCTGTTTTGTTCGCACAGTCGATAGATGCTGGCAAAAAAGCCCTCTTTGAAATAAGCATTTTTCCTTTCTCCGTGTGGTTAAAATTCTCCGAATCTAGAAAACGCCCCGGCCAATTCAACCTGAACATTTTTACATATATCAGCTTTCAATGGCACATCTCAGGATTTTTCGCAAGCACATTTGCGGGCGTTATCGGACTGCATAGTAACAATTGAACCTCGAGCAAACATATAAGTACCGACGATAGTTATAGCGCGAGAACACAACAAAGACAAAGGCACAAGATGGAGACGAGCGCTCCTTCTTGTTCATTTGTCGTCGTTTTGTTCTCGCGCTGTAACTATCGTGATGTCGCACCAACTAGCCCAAACTGCCACACTTCTAAATTTAAGTACCATCGTAATGTAATATCATGCACAAAGTAAAAGAGCGTACAATGCTGGTGCCACCGACAAAAGCGCGATACTCTACCTCAAAGGGCCCGACAGAACGGTACTTGAACGGAACTTGACGCTGTGGGTATTTCTCCTTCGCATGGCAAATAACAGCGCCATCGTTGTGGGGCTTTCAGGCATAATGGCGCACCACACATTTTTGTTATCGCGCGTGGTGAATTACAAAACGAACTCATGAGTATGCCAGCTTCGATTACGGCGAAAAATACTTTGAATGTGATGAACAGCGGACAGTGCTGAACAGCCGTTCAGGCCAAAAAGCGAATGCATTTCACTGGCAACATATCAAAAGACAAAAACACGCTTACCTCCCAGGCCCAGAATCCGTCTCTCGATTATCGTAGGTCCATTTCACCAGGTAAATAGTTACGCGGTGAAAAAATTCTTACGTCGCCTACTGGGACAGTCCGAAGTTGTTTATCGTCTTCGTAGCAAACTTTGGTGTGGATAATCATCTCGCGATATTGAACCATAACAATGCACACGCGGACAGCGAACTTACACACGTGTGCCTCAGCTCTATACAAAGAAAAAAATCAGAAAAAAAACTCGTTTGTGAGAACCCAACAGCACTTGGACTGACCACAGGTGTGCATCTGACAGCTTACTGGCGATTGAGAAACATCTGATGCTTCACTACTTGTTACAAACGAAGAAAACTTAGGGATAGGTTTCAATAATTTCAGTTTTATATTGAATGTTAATACTACGTCGTTTGAATCATTGCTTTGTTAGCTGGCGGCCGGCTGCAGCGTGCACGCAGTCGTAACATGGCCGTCGAAAAGCGAGGTGTTTTCTGCCTGTTTTCTGTCCTTCGCATCCTGTAGTGAAATAAGCTATGTCAACTTGTTGCTTCGAGGCGTTGCGATGGAGCACCGTCCGAAGAAAAGGAATAGAGGACGCTACAAGACTTGCCTAAATCTTACATCACAGCTCCTGCTACCGAGGACCACTTCACGTGCTTGCTTTCAGTGCGTATGATTATTTTTCAAAATAAATCGGTACTTTCAATCGGGCTTTTGCTTGATTAGGGCCCTGTTGATCATACCGGTGGTTGTTCAAATCAAGCTGCATGGTGCTCAATGACTGAGATCGTTGCGCAGTGTTTTACAATCAACTTTTTTTTACCACCCAATAATGGAACCCTGGCTGTGATAAAATGCACTCGGCCGGGTGAAGTTGCTGTTTTTCATCATTGCATTTTTTCCTCAAGTTAGTGCAGCAGTTTAAACATAAACCTCATTTTCTTCTAAGGCACCAGCACAAGCGTACCTCTTTCGTGTGACGATGCAGACAGTGACATAAAAAGGGCAGATCCACCAAGTCTATCTTCGTCAGCAAAGAGCTCGCGAAATAATATTGACAGCTTAGGATTGAAACGTTTGAAAATGGATGAAGATTCTGCCTTCAACCAGTGTGTCTTGGAATAAAGTTCTTTTTTATTTCAATATAATTGTTGCGTCTTGCATAATTTTTGTTTCGTGAATATTAAAAAAATTATTCTTGTTTCGAAACAGCATTTGTTAGAGGTAATGACGAATAATAAGTGAAGCACGTGACATCAAGTGTGCACTGGTAGTGAACCATATTCCTTGGTTTGAGAGCAAGACGTTGTGGGTACATTGTAAGGCTGCATACAGCTGAAGTTGCAGTTAAAATATGTACTTGTACAATTAATTGCTGCATTTTCATGATGAACATGTGGTTGGCGTATTTAAATATTATTAATAGCTGCCGCTTGTAAATATTCTTGATTATTTTGTAAAAAGCTTTGTGTAATGCAGACATGAACCCAAGATGATATAGTGACTCGTTCTAAGTTTTGGAATCACAAGCTGAAACACTACATTCAATCTTGCTTCAAACCAACTAGCCCAAGCATCTGTCCTATCTGCTTGGTTAACACGCGTAAAAGAATTTCTATAGAGGATATATAAGGTGGCATCACTGCGGATTTCCATACTGACTAGCAATACCACTCGCATTGAGAATTGCTGAAAAAAACTTTGTGTATCTACTGTAATTAGGGAGTCGAATTGGACATATCTCATTGCATCATGGGTCCCACTGAAGTCTGTTGGGGTACCATTATTACAAACTGGAGCCTCTCATCATGGCAGCAGGTAGCTTAAAATACAAAAAAAATGCCCGCAGCTTCTCTCGGGGGAACACTAAGGAGGATGCGGAGCATATAATTGGTTAACGGGGTGTTAAAGTGCGACCTACTTGGGTCGATGGCTAAATTGGTTAACGTGGTTGTGAAATGGGGTGTTAAATTGCGACTTACTTGGGTCGATGGCTAAATTGGTTAACGTGGTTGTAGGAGGGGGTGTTAAATGAGTGAACACGTACACACGTATGCGAAAGGACGGCGCTGGTCGAAGGGACGTCGATCATTGTGTTTGTGGATTCGTTGGAATTCATTTCACCGCGACCTTGGACGTCGACGCGCCGTACAAACCAACCGACGAGCGGCAACTGAGCGAGCGAGCGCCGACCTTGAGTATATATACAGCGCGACGGTGCATGCACTGTCAGCTGTTGAATGTTCTCGAAGGAGAAGCGCGCGCGCGGCACAGATGGCGACGGCGCGACAGCGCATGCGCTGTCAGCTGTCAAATGTTCTCGAAGGAGAAGCGCGCGCGGCACAGATGGTGGGCGACGGCGCGACGGCGCATGCGCGCGCGTCAGCTGTCGAATGTTCGAGAAGCGGTGCGGACGGCGCGGACGGTGCACTACAAGGCGCGAGTATAAGATGCTTCCGCATCTAAAAGATGGTTGTATTGTGGGGAGCCATCTCATGGACAGTTGAACTGGACCACCCAATTGCAGCATGCACTTCCAATGGGCCACCATTCACACCCCAGTTGAACTCCATTAGGTGTCCTTTGGCTCCCATTGCTCCCAAGTGGAACATTCAATGGGACCCATTTTTTTGAGTTGGCGGCTTTCAGGAAAAACATGATGCAAAAAATGCACTCTCATTAAGTAGACATAAAATGTAAAGGGCACCTAGCACGTGAACTATCACTATCATAGACTATCTACTGCAGTATTGCGAGTAATGAACGGTGACCGGAGCATGTCACTGCAAAATGGTGTAAATACATCAATGGTGCTTCCGTGAAGTATATTGCATTAATAACAGTTTGAAAAAGGCAGGAAGGTCGACAAACAAATATCATTCAAGCAAATGTATGTAGAAAATGACACACAAAAAAGAAAATATAGTGAGAATGCGACAATGTGACAAGATATATTGCTATCATTTTCACGGGGAATGAAAATCGATAACCAAAGTGAGAATTAAAGAAGCAACCGAAAGTGTGTAGAGAGGATCCGCGAGTACAGCAATCATCATTTGGCTATGATGATGGCTTAGTTCGGCGCCAAAAGGAGCGTGAGCTTGCCTGAATTTTCATTTACACCATATAAGACAGCATTAAACTTGTGTAAGAGGATTGACCGGTAAATATTTCTATCTTGGTGTGAAGTGAAACCAGGTTCCACTTAGTAGCTGTTAGTTTATCGAAGGAATGACCAGGCAAAGTAACGTGTCTAGACAAAGGTAGATTGGGTAAGCTTGTGGAATGTGACTTTTGTCTATTTAAACGGAGTCTAAAAGGATTTCAGTGATCCCGCCGCGGTGGTCCAGTAGCTAAGGTACTCGGCTGCTGACCCGCAGGTCGCGGGATCGAATCCCGGCTGCGGCGGCTGCATTTTTGATGGAGGCGGAAATGTTGTATGCCTGTGTGCTCAGATTTGGGTGCACGTTAAAGAAACCTAGGTGGTCAAAGTTTCCGGAGCCTTCGACTACGGCGTCTCTTATAATCATATGGTGGTATTGGGACGTCAAATTAATCAATAAGCACGTATAGCAACCGTGACATCAAAAATCGATTGATGTGCTTGAGTAATATTCCGAAAAAGAAATTACAGGATGAGCGTTGTAAAAGTCTGCAATCAATGACAGTTCTGTCTCCTCGTGCAGCCAGATCAGGAATTCATCATGAATATGAAGCCTGTAATAAAATGGTTCGAGTGTGCACGTGTCTAAAATTTTAGCTTCAAGCTGTGTTTGCATAGTTTGGTCTTATTTTTATATCCGTAGAATTCCGACTAACATGCACATAATGCGCACAATCAATTATGAAATTGTTAAATCTTAGGATTAGTTCTAGTAGCATCCTTGCTGTCTTCTATTTTGTTGGAAACTTTGTCTTCATAAGCCTGCAATACGGCAATAATGCCATCCATATGCGGGATGTTCGTGAAGAGCGAGGCCACGAGTAATGTCCCAACTAAAAAAAGGCGGTGGAACTTCGAGGTCAATTATATAGAGCAAACAATGGTTCGTATCTTCCAGGTATGAATTGAAAGTTGGTGGTATATCTTTAGTGAGAGTATCTACAAAGCTAGGCTTTGGTTCAGTGACGGTACCAAAAGCGCATACAATAAGCCGATCCGGTTCATCAGGATATAAAAATGCCCTGGGATGGGGCTAAGGAGTATTTTTGATCATATAGCTCTCTCTCCGATTTTGTAATTCGTGACAAGGTTCTTCATAGTATTGAAAGCAATTTCCTTGAACTGATCCGTCGGATCTTTATCAAGGCGTCTATAGAAATGGTTGCCATTAAGCTGTCTTTGAATCTCGGCACTATATTCAATTTTATTCATTAATACTACAGCTCCCCCCTCATTAGCTGCCTTTATCACTATGTCCCTGTGATCTTGTATTTTATGAAGGGATTCTTTTCCACAAATGGACGGATTATATTTCAAGGATGGCCGTTTCTTGTAGGCCTTTAGAATGTCGCCTTGTACTTCTGAGATGTACACATCCAGAAACTTGTCACGTTGTGCTGGAGGTGTCGAGTGCTCGCGGGATCGCATGTTCGAAGATGATGGCCGTTCATTGAAAAATTCTTTAAAGCGTACGTTTCGAGCAAAATTATCTAAATTCTTAACACAGTGGAACTTGTTATAACCACCAGTGGCGGGACAGAGCTTTAAACCTCGAGCGAGGACTACCAAATCAGATTCGGAAAGAACGACGTCAGATATATCCCATGTCATTCTTTCTGAGTATTTATTTGGTGGTCTTCGCTCAAAGTTTGAAATTCTGTCCCGCCACTGGTGGTTATAACGAGTTCCACTGTGTTAACGATTTAGATAGTTTTGCTCGGAACTTACGCTTAAGAGACTCATTTCATGAATGGCCATCATCAAAACAGTGAGAACGACAAGGGGCCAGTTACTTATGCCTGTCGGAACGTGCACTGCGAGACTCGACATTGGTCAGCCTACTTTCATGGCGACATTCGTTGTTCTAGACTCCTGTTGTAGAGACCTGGGGCCGTATTCCCATAACTTCTCTTGGTTGCGCATTTTCGTTGCAAAGAATTCTCTTATCTCGAGGGGGTAGAATACCGTGGCACAAATTTAACTTACTCGGCACTTTTGTTGGTGAGGAGGATACACGAAATCCGATCAAATGACAAGAAAAGAAAGAAGTATGTGCGGATGATAGCAAGGTTGCACGCAAAGGGTCTAGCATCTAGAGTATATTTTGAGTAAACGATGCTAGCAAATGATTTGCAGCATCTTGACTTCCGGTTTCCTGGACGTCTGCGACAGCGCTTACGCACTGCTGCATTGTATTAGACGTGCGGGTGTCCTGCGCTAAGCCAAGCGCTCACGTTTCATCTGTGACCGTACCTGGAAAAATCAATTTCTCGATGGCTTTAAAGAATAATCCATGTGCAATCTTGCCAAGTACAAATGAACAACACTCCAAGTGCACCACAATAATGAAACCACGCAAAAATGGATACATGTGATGCTTAAAAATGTGCCCCAAATTTTCTCTCTTGTTTAACGCGAGCAGTTAACTTACATTTTAATGAAGCTGCGCTGCTTCTCAACTAATCTGGCATAATTCAACATGGAATAGTGGTGACCGTAAGGGTGTTTTGTAGCTAGACGTGAAAGGTTGCCTTTATTACAATAATCTTATTACAAGACACAGCAACGGCTTGTGTGGTGGGGAAGAATACTGCAGAAACATAGAGCAGCAGTAAATAAATGATATCTTGAGCGCAATGTTGCAGGTTCCATGCACCACAGCATTTTGATAAAGCCGGAAAGCGAGAACCTGCATACGCTTGCGCTTAGATATGTGTCTACGTAAAACGAGGGTGACTCGCCGGGAGGTGCTTCAGTGCTAACGCTTTTCGGAAAACATGATGCAGTTAATTCATCCTGCGGTGTTTGCGTGAGCAAGCATAAAGCAAGGGACGTTGCCGTGTCTCGGAGGAAAAGAAGGAATAAACTTTATTATAAGAAAACAGCAGGTTTAGGTGGCAGGGCCTAAGCCTTTTACGAGGGGACGTCAAGGGCTTGCCTCGACGCCACCTCACGGGCGTGCTGGGTCACCCAGACTTGGTCGTAAAGAGCGAGGCTCCGCAGAGACTCATGGAGCTTCGACGAAAGGTCGTGGCTTTAGTTTGTCTGTACTGTGCCGGGCACGCTCACAGCATGTGCGGAAGCGTAGCCAGGTGAGTACCGCAGCACCGGCAGGGGGAGTTTGTGTACACGTCCGGGAATATGAGGTGAATTCAAGCGGGCAGGTGAGGGATACGTGTTTGATTGATCCCTTATACGAAAGGTCTAAAAGCAAGCACTTGGCTTCCCGCACTACACAAGCACTGAACTTTTCAGTCAACTGGGAGTTCACAACACCCTCGATTAACTCATCGAAGCCCAACAACGCGGTCAGCTTGAACGGCTCACACTCACTGAAACGGGACGTTCTATTCTCTCCACGCTTGGCTTCACGTATCACCAGCAACAGAACCCCAAACAATCAATTCCGCATAAAATTCGCAGCTGGATCCACGCGGATTCTATCCTTAGAAATATGCATCCTCAGTACAACAGAGCCCGGCGCCAGGCACGCACTAGAGTCGTCACAAAAGCCTTTGCACACGAACCTGGCGCCCACATTTGTTGACGCAGCTCAGTATCCTCAAGGCACACGTTTTGTAGCTCTGGGAACACGCAATGGAGTCGTATGTTACGCAACCAGCGTCACTACTTCCTCTGCCGAGACTGCTGAAGAGGTGACCATCGCCATGGCCACTCTAGAACCCACCTGTGACACCATCGTATGCGATTCTCGCTCAGCCGTCACCAACTACAGCAAAGACCGCATTTCCCCTTAAGCGCTTCGCATCCTTTGCCAGGCACCACACTCCAAAGAAAACATGATCACCCTGACATGGATCCCCGCTTACGCTGGCTCAGTCCACCCACGCCTCCCCAACCTCAACGAGGTCACCTCGTTGAGGTTGGGGAGGCGTGGGTGGACTCACTCCCTTGCGCGAGGCCTTGTCAACCGCGCTGGAGCTATTGGAGACGAGATGGACACCAGGGACAACCTGACTACCTACAATGATCTGGTTAAGAACTTTTACCTCAGACGCCACGCCTTTCCCCCACCTCACCCCAAGATCAACCGGGCACAGGCCACCACTTTGCGTCTACTTCAAATAAACACGTATCCCTCACCTGCCTGCTTTGCCGCGTCTCGGAGTCAAAATATATTACCACATGTGCGAAAAGGACGAGAGAGAGAGAGAGAGAGAGAGAGAGAGAGAGAGATTAGTGGGACGCTCATTTCGTCTTCGCGAAAGCTTGAAATTGAAGGGATCGAGATGATAAAGACGATTTTCTGGCTCAGCAGACGTCACTGATAGCTTCTGCAGAGCAGCGTCAGATGGTTGGAGAGCATAAAAAAGCGGTGTACGCGTTTTCTGGAAGGAACAGCCACGCAGAAAGCGAGATAAAGTGTGGCTGCCCTTATATATATGAATCAAAGCTTATTAAAAGTGTTTAAGGTTGATTAGAGAAAGTTCGCTTAAATGGCAATAATAGAAACAAACTGAGTATTCCTTTAGTCAAAGTGACACTGGGGACAATGAGTTTAGGGTAGTTGATTAGCGTTGCCATACACCGATATAAAGTGCACAGTAATACAACCACACTTGGTGGTTTCTACCATCTGGTCACATTAGGCAAACACATTCTAATATTTTTTTCTAGTCGTGACCAAGCTGGACCAGACGTTATGCATTTGGCTACATAAAAAATGGGGCAAATGCATGCAGTGGCAAGCTTCAACTCGAGCACTGAAGCTGTGGACGAACGTTCAACTACAATCTAGGAGGTACTGGGTTCGATTCACAGTGTCGCCGAGCACTTTTCTTAACCGGTTGTCCAGCCGGAAACTATGCGTTGTGGTGAGTACTCTCTTCTTGTAAAGGTGGCTTTTGCGCTCTCTTCTTTCACTCCCCTTTTGACCGAAAAGTGCTTTGCCATGCTCCTTCATGAGCTACATAATTCAGAGTTGATATTTTCCCCCTCAATCCTCTGTTATCGCAAGAGTGTGTAGTGCTGACCTACCTGGTACATCATACCTGGTAAATTATTTTTCACGTGTCTGCATAGTCGACCAGCGGTCAGTCGTCACGATGCTTTGAAGAAAAATTAGACATGCAGCGAGCTAGTTGCTTGCTGCCGAGTTGATTGCCTTTGTCGAGACACGTTTTTGTGGTAATTTGGTGGGAACCCTTACATGGAGCAAGGCAAAAAAGCACGGACAGATGCTTGGAGGCCAACAGAGCGATTAGTTTGTGTCTTCTTCTTCGATACCTGCCACGTTGCGCGCTTCCATGAAATGCAGCTGCCAATGGTTATAAAAGGAGACTGGATTATAGGCAAATGCATGCCTATTTTGTTTCTTGCATTCCTATCGTGCCAATTGGATATATGAGCATAAATTAGAGGTTAAGAAGAGCTTTTATCGTGTTTTTATAGTGCCTATGAATGCCTATTTTTGATGTTGGTGCCTCAATCTCTATGTGTATTTGTAAATGCCTACTTTCAATATCAGTGCAGATAGGAACGCTACTTACCCTCAAATTTCGCTTTCT
This sequence comes from Rhipicephalus annulatus, assembly GCA_013436015.1. Lineage (NCBI taxonomy): Eukaryota > Metazoa > Arthropoda > Arachnida > Ixodida > Ixodidae > Rhipicephalus > Rhipicephalus annulatus. The sequence goes on from WOVY01000192.1 coordinate 168,410, forward strand.
GGTACAGTTTGATACCGGCATTCATATTACCAGGCAAAATTGATCCTACGGAACTTTATGGGGTGCAACCTTGGCTCCATCTAACAAGTTCCTTTCAGCATTGTCAAGGCTACAAGGCCTCTTAGCCAATAGGAAGGTAGATTAGCTTCTACACGTATATTCATCCTCCGCATTGCGTCGTCTGCTCCGCATCTTCCCGGCGTCTGCTCGCATGCTTAAGGACCTAACAGGAGGAGCTTTTATGCAGCTGCAGGACGATAGAAAACAAATGTCAAATCTTGAAGTGTCGTGAGGGGAAAGTACAGTGTAGATAAAAAAGATTTCCACGTGGTTTTTGTGTTGTCATTTACTTCTTAAACAGTATTTCACTAATTCACATGAGGAATATTACTTAGACACTGGAAGTTCTTTTGTGCCCAATGAACAGTTTTTCACCACTAGAATTTTTATATGGGTTCATTACAAGTTGCGAAAGCACGACGCGAGCAGGTGAGCTTGAAACATTTGTCACTCGCCCAGTGTAGACCTCGCAAGAAAAATTCGAAGGCTCTTTATCGGTACTAGAGTTTTGTGAACATGGCCTTATTATTGAATGGAATTTCCTGAGAGAACATGGCGCCATCATCAACGTCCCGGACAGTTTGATTGTGTTTCGCAGCAGGCCTGCTTTAGTCCGGTTGTTAAGGGTGGAGACATAACCTTTTACGCCTGGCGGATGACGACGTTGTCGTCCTGCCACAATCGCACACAATTGTTTCGGTGGAAGGAAATGAGCAGTTTGACTGGCGAAGGTATTGCCGACAAAATTAGCCCGCTGATCTTTAGCAATGGTATTTCAGGTGCAATATGTCTTGTCACTGTCAATACGGGGTGCACAAACTTGCTGCTCACGAACTTCAGTGCAGAGCGCGAACACCTCCCATAGGGTGCATTCAAAGGTACCTCCCGAAGGGTACTTTGATACCATTGTAGAAGTAGAAGGCACTTTATCGGTACTAAACGGAGCACATAAAGAAGAACCAGTACGTAATCTTGAAGTTGGTACCACGTTTTCAAAGGACGAGCGAGCGAGACTTCTTCAGTTGCTAGCTCTATTCCCAGACTGTTTTTCACCAACATCACAGGTCGGTCAAACACCGCTAACAAAGCATCGAATATTTACCGACGACGGTGCAAGGCCTATACATCAGAGTCCTTATCGTGTGGCTCTAAAGGAGCCGGAAGTGATACAGCAACAAGCCGCTAAAATGCTTGAATAAGATGTGATTCAGCAATTACAGAGCCCGTGGGCATCGCCAGTAGTACTTGTCAAGAAAAAGGACGGCACCCTGCGTTCTTGCGTGGGCAGCAAGAAGCTAAATTAAGTGGCTAAAAAGATGACGATCCGCTTCCACGTATCGGTGACTCCCTCGATAGCTTTCGAAACGCTCGCTACTTGTCTTCAACGGACCTCAGAAGCGGATATTGGCCAATTGAGGTAGACCCAAGAGACCGGAATAAAAACGCCTTTGTGATGCCGGATGGTTTATATGAATTTAAAGTCTTGCTCTTTGGTCTGTGCTCAGCGCCCGATACTTTTCAAAGGCTCATGGACACTGAACTTTCGTGGTTGAAGTGGAAGACCTGCTTTATCAAGTAACACTCGTTGTTGGGCTAGTAGGTGCATTGCTTTACATTAAAAATCCACCCATAAAATAACGAACACAGGAAAACGAAGAAGGATACAAGAAAGCGGCTAGAATACCAACTGTTTATTCACGTACACGTAGCTCAAGTATATATATATATACATGCAGTCACTTGGTCAAGCTGGAAGCTCTTAACGAAAATTATTAACAAAATTGCAAAATACAATAAACTGATGTGCAATTATTCAACGCACTCTTCGCCATACTAATCATTCAAGATTACAAAAAGGATTTCAGGAAAGTCTTTTCTTTCTTGCGCAGTGCCATGGAGCTAACACTGCAGCATGATTCACCAATATTTGATTGGGGGCAGAGGCCGAAGCCTCCTCCCCCGTCATTCTAGACGGGTGCAATAAACGTTATTTCTCTCTCTCTCTCTTCACCATTATTTGCAATGTGAAAAGCTTCTAGTAGTTCACGTGCCAGTTTTGCGTGGCTTCTGACCAAAATCCCGATTTTCTTCAGCTCTGGCTTATATTTACACTGTTGAGAATGAAGAGCTAAATAGAATCTTTTTCCTTTCTCCAACAACTTAAAATGTTCCCAGTCCCTAAAATTCACACAACGAGCAGTTTCGCCTATGTGTAACACCCCGCAAGTACGTGGAATTGCATACACCACGCCAACAACGCAATTCCAGAAACATCTGCCCATTCTTCGCCTCACGTGGTGGCTTCTTCTTTTTCCCGATGCGTGTACATAAACCACCCAGTTTCCTTGGTGCAGAAAACAACATGTACACACCATACCTGAACGCGAAGCAACTTTTTCAAGCCGATGCGCAACATGGTGCGTATAGGGCACCACTTGTGGTCTCCTGTGCTCTGGACTGGTCTGTGCGTTTTTCTTTTTTCCTTTCTGTTTTTGTTGCAAACATTCAGGTACAGCCGACAACACGGATCTGGGAAAGCCAGCCTTTTTTAGTTTATCGATATGGGCGATGAAGCTCGTCTCAAGCATGTACTCACAGGACTTGGTCAGGGCAGATTCAAGACAAAGATAACAGATGGCCCTCTTAACAGTTTTAGACTGTGTCGAGCCATACGATAACAACTATTTCATTGCTCTTGGCAAATACATCCAACACATGTGTCCTTCACAACACATAATGTTTATGTCTAAAAATTGTAGAGTATTGTTCACCGGTACCTCATGCTTAAAACTCAGGCCTTTTCCTAGGTTTTTAAAGCAGCACAATACGCTTTGCACAGTGTCATCATAGGCCATGTTAAAATGAGTTGCTAAAATTACCAAAGTCAAGGTGTAGCTCCCATTTTGCAGAAAGGACTGAAGTAAAGTGTGCCGCCTACAATCCAGGCGCACGATATACTCACGTTCGACAGGAAGTTTGCTTATAAAGCTGGAGATGACAGTGAGACGTGCCTGTTGGATGCTATGAACAGCATCATGAACACTGCACGGAAAATGGTCCTTATTCCAAAGGACAGCACACAGCATGTTGTCTCCTACTTTCAAGGAACGACCTACGATTGCTACAAGGAAATAAAGAGGGTGGATTTGTGCGTCAACGTACAAAGGAAAGGCTACTGAGGCATTATCAAAGAACTTTTTACAGGCGAGCAGCGATGCTTGCAGAGTGAAGACAAAGGCGATAGCTATGTGAGACGAGATGCAGCTGCCTAGCTTAGTTAGTGCCATCAGTAAATGCACAAAACGAACTCTGTACGTGTTCTTCGCTGTGAATACACACAAGCTATACATGCCATTTAGGTGTATCTTCAGTGAACGTGGTACTTGGTTACAGGAAGTTAGCTGATTTTTACTTGACCACTTGCAGGGGCTTAAGTCGCGTGACCAATTCTAAAAAGGAATTCGACAGACGTCATTGCTTTATAAAGAAAAGAAGAAGGAAATAGGTTATATATTTTCTATTGATGCCGATGATTTATTCTACTCCGTAACGCATACAGAGCTGTTTAAGTTTGTCCGAAATTGCATTCAGTATAATGGAAATATTGCATTTCAAAGCACTGTGGGCATTAGCGTAGAAAAGTTTATGTCGCTCTTCAAGTGTTACCTTTGGTCGACGGTTGTTTCCTCTGACACAGGCTTGTATGTTCAAAAGAAAAGAATATACATAGGACCCTGTGTTGCCCCTGTGCTGTGTAACAATTTTCTATCTTCTAGTGACCGGGAATGAGAATCCACGTTTGACAAAGGCACTGTCCTACGAATGTTTAGACACGTGGATGACTTTTTGGTAACTTTAGCAACTGATTTTAACGTGGCCTATGACGAAACCGTGCAAAGCGTATTGTGCTGCTTTAAAAAAAAACAAGAAAAGGTATGAGGTTTACGCATGAGGTGCCGGTGAACAATAGTCTGCAATCTTTAGACATAAACATTATGTGTTGTGAAGGACACCTGTATTGGGTGTATTCGCCAAGAGCGAAGAAAGAGTTGTTGCCATATGGCTCTACACACTCCAAAACTGTTTAGAGCGCCATCTTTATTCTTTATTCGAAGTATACCTGCAGCGCTCGAAGGCGTTATAGCAGGGGGGTTACAGATTCGAAAGAAACAAATTTTAATTTACAGCAGACACTTGTACACTTGTGAGCCCATTCCACTCATGTATTGTTCTGACAAAAAAAGAGTTTGCCAAAATTCCAGTCCTGGGATGGTATTCCCTCAGTTTAAAAGGATGATCAATTCGAGTTGACAATTAATACGGCGTCTGTAAATACATATCCTTATTGATTTCATTTTCATTAATAAATATTAGATATAAAAGTTTTAATCGCAATTTTCTTCTACTGCGATGAAAGCAGCTCCCAATTCAATTCTTGTTTCATAGCAGTAGAGCTTTCCCGCCATGGATACCGTCCCAGGACGAACCTTGCCGCCCTGTTCTGTATTTTTTCTATCTTATCACTAAGATATACCTGCACCGGATTCCACACAGCGCAGGCGTACTCTAAGACTGGTCGTACACACGTCAAATACGCACATTCTTTAGGTCGCTGATGCGAACATCGTAAGTTATGCTGAATAAAATGTAACACCCTCGCAGCTTTCGCGACAACATAATCAACATGTACATTCCATGAACAGTCAGAAGAAAAGAACACACCCAGGTATTTGTAAGTTGTCTTCGTGGTAACTGGCACACCATTTATACAATATCTAAATTCGATCTTCTTTGTCTTCTTTGAAAAACAAAGGTTAATGCACTTATTAAAATTTAAAGACATTTTCCACGTTGTACACCAGTCATGAATACGCACCAAATCATTTTGAAGTTGGGAGGAATCTTGCTCACTCCTAATTTTCCGGTAGACTATGCAGTCATCGGCAAAAAGCCGGATAGACGATGAGATACGAACCAAAATATCATTGATATAAATTAAAAACAACAAAGGGCCCAAAACGGAGCCCTGTGGCACACCTGATGCCACGTCAACATAACTGGATGCTTTTCCATTCAAAACAACACATTGGCGACGATGCTTTAAAGCATTTTCTCTCCAGATTATCACATTCAGGTCTAAATTAAATAACGTAAGTTTTTACAAAAAAAGCGCATGCGAAACCGAATCAAAAGCTTTTGGAAGTCAAGAAAAATACAGTCAATTTGCCCATTTTCGTCAATATTAGAGGATAAATCATGATAAAATTCAACCATCTGCGTGGTACAAGATAGTCCTTTACAGAATCCATGCTCATTTTCTACTAACAATTTGTGGTGCGTTATATGTCGCATTATTTCCTTGTACAAGATGTGCTCAAGTACTTTGCAGGCAATAGAAGTTAATGAATTTGGTCTATAGTTGACAGCTTCCTTTTTGGGTCCACCTTTGTGGATCGGCACAACGTGGGCCATCTTCCAGTCATCTGGTAAGACACCAGTAGATAAAGACTTCGAGTAAATTAAATAAAAATACATGGAAACAAAAGAAGCACAATGTTTGTAAACACGCAGAGGAATGCCATCAGGACCATTCGCTTTTGTTTCATCGAGATTACTGAGAAAGGCTTGAATGCCGTCCACGCTAAGCTCAATAGGCTGCATTAAGTGTACGGGATATACACATGGGATATCACCGTATTCATCAGTCTTTGGCGAAAATACAGAGCGAAAATATTCATTAAGGCAGTTCGCCTTGTCTATATTTTCCGAGAACACTTGATTATTATATTGGACTTTGTTAATACAGGTAGCATCCGACCCGCAACGTTTTAAGTACCGCCAGAACATTTTGGGATTTCTTTTCATTTCTTCGTTTAGCCTATTTAAGTAGCCCGCCTTCGCGTTTTTTGCCATAACTTTGTATTCACGCGTTAGGGCGCTTAACCTGTCGAAGTGTTATTTTTTTTGCCTTCGTTCTTTTAAAGCTACGGTATACTCGCATCCTGTTTTTAATTTTTTTAATAACTGTGAGGTAACCCAAGGCTTCTTGCGGCTATTCATTCCACGAGAATGCACACTTGGTATGTAAATACCTACGAGTTCCATTACTTTACTTTTAAAAGCACACCACAATTCTTGTGTGGTAGAATATTCGGCAAGTCATTCGAAAACAGGCAGATGATTTGAAAGCGCATGTGACATCGCTGAGTAGTCACCTTTACCAAAAAGAAATACCTTCCTTGTAGGTTGCTTCTTTGGCTTGTTCTTTTCAAACCTAATACCCGTGACGACCGCGGTGTGATCACTTATACTCGGAAAGTTATCCACAGAAGTTACAATAGTGGCGACATTACAAAACATCAAGTCTAAAACGTTGCCATTTCGGGTTGGCTGAAGCACATACTGGTAGAGCCCAAAAACATTAACGAGTTTCTTCATCTCGCTGTTAACATGGCTACCAGTTTTGCACGTGCATGTGCTGTCATCCCAAAGCAGATCTGGCAAATTAAAGTCTCCAGCAAGAAGAAAGATTTCGCCAGAAATATCGGAAATAGTTTCATGTAAAAGTTGTAATGAACTAATGTCGGAGGCAGGTGGTCGATAAAACGCCCCGACAGCAAAAGAAGAATTATCTTCTAATCTGACGGAGCACCAAACTGATTCCAATTTCTCATGGCCAATATCAAGCGCTGATGAATGCAGTGAGCAGTGAACAAGTACAAAGTCTCCCCCGCCTAAGCTAGGCCTGTCCTTCCGATAAGCTATAAAATCTTCTCGGAAGACTTCACTATCACGAATAGACGGGTTCAACCAAGACTCTGTGCCAAATACTATGTCACCTTTGAAAGAATGAATTAGTCCAGCAAATTCTTCAACTTTATTTACCAGGCTTCTACAATTGATTACAATTGCGACAAGGTCGCGACGGGCACCGCTTTTGACAACAACTTGTCACTGTTTGCGCACTTTCACAACTTCTTCTTTTCCTTATCCCAAACGAATGCTTGGCCGTTGATGACAACCCGGTAACTCTTAAGCTTTACTTCTTCTTTATCGGTCCGTTTCGCTTTCGTGAATTCCCATAATCGCTTACGTATGTCCCGGGTCTCGGCAGAATAGCCTTGATCGACGCTCTAAGGCGAGCCCTTAAACTTTTTTGCCTTGGCTAGTACGCTTTGTTTTTCTTTGTATGAAGAGAAATGGACAACAATAGGTCTTTTGCCACTTTTAGTATACCGGCCCACGCGGTGGGCCTTCTGTATGGAGTGCAAATCGATCAAAAGTTCTTTTTTACAAATACTTGTGATCAAGTTTTCCGATTGGTCTCAAGTCTCGGCTCGGTTGTTGTCATCGACACCGTAAAACACAACATTTTGCTGCCGGCTGCGATTTTCTAATCTGTTATTTCTACTTTGAAAGTCTTTAACATGCTGTGTCAAACTAGTGATCGCATTCGCCTGCTCCGATGCTGATTTGTTTAGTCCTTCAATCTCTTGGGTAGTTTTGCTTAGCTTTTCATTGATTTCCTTAATCATTGTTTCATGCTTCGAACAGCTCGCATCGATAGATTTCAGCTTGTTAATTATTTCTGCTTGGTCATCCTGAAGGCTTTTCAGTAAGGCCAATTCGTCTTTGGTAAGAGGGCCTCGATTAAGTTCCACATACTCAGAAACCAGGAGAAGCAAAAATAGGTAAAGAACTCTATTAGCAAAAAGGCGGAACCGTTTGCGGGAGAATTTCCGACAGACATGCTTGTAACAATGCTGGGCAACACAAAACTTTGTGGGAGGAGCCGGCAGAGCCCATAACAGCCCAGAACAAGTAACAGTACTAAAATGACCAATCTGCATGAACAAAATTGACATGAGCTGCATGTCGGCAAGAGTGCCGGCTCCGAATCCCACGAAGCCAAAGTGCTGCACGCTTAAGTAGTCTCCGGTGTGGTCACGTGGTCTTTGCGGCCCCAAGATTGATGGCTGGTCCTCAACTGTTATCTTTTCGGCTGGAAGCTTCACAGGCTTGATATCGTTGAAGGCATCAACGAGGCTCATGCTGGTGGCCGTAGTCAAGCGAAATGCAAGCGGTGTTAGCGAACATGGTCCGCACCGAAAATCTACGCTCCCTTCCACTGCGCCGGAGCATACTTCTATTCCAAGAGCGGCCAAAACCTGCATGAACAAAAGTGACGTGAGCTGCATGTCGGCAAGAGTGCCGGCTCCCAATCCCCATCTGATCTCTTTACATTGAATCTGCCCTGACGAAGTCAGTGAGCACAAGCTTGAGACTAGGTTCATCACCCAAATCGATAGACTAAAAAACTATGGCGTTCCCATATCCGTTTTGTCGGCTGTATCTGAATCTTTGCTACAAAAACTAAAGAAAAAAGAGCAACGCACAGACGGGTCCAGGGCAGAGGAGAACACAGGTGGTGTCCTATACCAGTGTTGTGGAATGAGAGCCTCCATTCCTTTCCAATTCCATTTCAGGGAATTATAATTTGCCGCAATTCCATTCCTTTTAATTCCTCGGAATGAAAAAAGATTGGTTCATCCCCACTCCAGGAATGGCGGGGCCGTTCAATAACATTCCTCCAAATTCTCAATGTAGAAAATGCATCTTTATAGTTTCATTGAGTTAAGACTGAATGACTCCATAAATACAAAGTCTTGAGATGCATCGGCAACTGCAAAGGTACGTAAAACACTTCACCAAGGTCTAGGGGTAGTAGCTTGGTGGCATCTCGTGCAGTAAAACCACCCTACTAATTTCCATAGGAGCAGTGCTACCACCGCATATAGTATAGTAACAAAACACTATATATCTGCTGGTAATACTTTGAGCAGTGTACCACCGCTGTGACTCCTTGTGCCTTTGCATGAAACACAGGGATGTACTGCTCGTCGACCCTCACGCTTGTCAAGTGCGCCTCACAAGCATGAATGTGGTGAGAACTTTATGTTCGCCTGTGCGCAGGTAAACAATGTCTTCCTTGTCACAAAGGTTATTTACGCGTATCAGGTACTAAACTGCTCGTAAGATAAAGATGAGGCCATGCATAGAGTATTTGTCCCCTTTCGTGTGGGGTATCGCTGAGAACCAACGTGCGAGGATAATTTGTCTGCCAACTAGGTGTATGTAGGGATAATGCGTTTATTGGTGCGCCAACTTATTCCGCGGTTTCTTTTTTTGCGAATTGTCAGATTATTCACATTTTTACACCACGCCTACTTTTGGCTTTGGCTTATTAAAGATCCACCTAGATAAAACGTTGTGACGTTGAAAATCAATAGAGCATGTACTCAATCTTGCGGGACTAATTTGGACATGATGTTACACTATTAGCTAATAGGGCTGTAGAAAAATACTGCCCAATGTCTTCTGTGCTTGCTGATTCGAACACGTATATGTGCCGAGTTGTAGGAACCAAGCGAGCTTGAAGTTCAAGGCTCTAATACGACACGAACAAAGAGAGGTAATACATACGCACAGAGTGCCACTTCCAACAACAATATATTTTAAAAAGCGTTGAAAATATATACGCATCACGCGCGCTGGCACCATGACACTATGAGCAGTCGCATTCGAGTAGTGCAACTCTGTTGGCAATAATAAAATAGATGCTACGCCGACGCATAGATCACCTAACTCGATTATTCTCATTGCCTCAATGATAAGTCGTAATAATTTATCAGCATGACTAATCGGTACGATTATATATGTTCTGTGCTCTTTCGAAAGAAATCTTTGTTCGAAACGGCACTCTGTGAGTGTGTACTCTCTCTCTTTGTCCATGTCGTATCCGAGCCTTAAACTTGAAGTATGTTAAGCCAACAAGCCCGGTCTGCCAATCTCAAACCAAGTGAAGTTGCAAAAAAAAAGCAGGGATAACAATAACAATGAAATGATCCCACCCCGGAGCGCTGGGGGCGCGGGATGACCACCTCTCCGCTCGACATTCAGGAACGACTGATCTCCTAGGCTTCATCTCCTGAATTCCTTATTTTCCGAACACGTTCGGGAATTGGTTACTAGTTTTTTGGTCATCAGTCTTGCGTCATAAAAAAGTGCTTATGTGCTTATACATCCTCGAGATTTCTAAATACTGCAATAAAGGTCGCAAGCAGTACAAGGTGAAAAAAAAACTTTATTTTGTTGGTCTTATTCATCAAAATTTTGCGATGAAATGTTAGAACTAAATGAGCAATTTAGCGTTTAGTCTTAAAACCAGAATCATGAATGCACGATGCCTTCAAGGATTGGTTCTAAAAGGGAAAAAAATGAGATAAGGCAATCACCGTCTACCTAAGTATGTGTTACACTTCACAAACATGAGCTGCTCAAGCATGAACCACTGTACGCAGGAGCCTGTGTGGTAGTGCATTATGGTAGTGCTTCTCTAGCCGCCTACACGTGCGATACACCGATGCCCCCTCCCCCATATCTCACGCCATAGAACAGAGGGAACGAAGGTTCAGTTCGGCCCGTGGGTTTTTTTTAACTCGATAGCGTTTAAGAGTTCATGTCGCAGAAAACCCGTCACTGGCGTCGGCCCCATTGGTTGTGAGCGAAAGATTGTGTGTGCGTTTGTGACCGAAAAAAAATTGGCAGTGGCTTGGCTCAGCTATGCCAGGATATACGTAGCGTTAGCAAAGGTTCAGCTGATTATTCTTAGCTTTACAGATATGCTTACAGCTGTTCCAATGACACACACACGGTATACGAATTATATGGCACATGAGTATTTATTTTGCCGGGCAACTACTTCAGGATCCGATGAGTTAAGCTTCTCCGCTCTACTGCACCGGTGAGCAGCATTTGCACTCTCCTTCTCCATGGCTATACCACAGTGGCAAACGCCAGTCAGAGGCGCTATCAAGTGGCTCCAGCGCAGTGTCAAATGGCGACTGCACATGGAAGGCGCGCGCGTCGGCACCCGTAAGTCTACCAAGGCTATAACGGCCCTCCTCTGGAAAGCGCACACCGGCGGTGGCGAGTCGCGCGCGGCCGCAGCCGAGTGCGAGGGAGGTGCCGGCTCCGGTGCGTGACACCACTGATCGTCTGCGCAGCGCATCGAATTGCACGCACACCAGCGGCTAGCCGCGCGCGGCGGCGGCGGAGTATCATTGCGCATGCGCACACCAGTGCCACGCGAATTTGGCTCAGCGAGGCCAGTGTAGCTAACGCTACAATAAAGTTACCGAGAGGGCCGCGGGAGGCCACTCTTTGTCCACGCATGGGAGGTGGGAAGGCTGCAGTCGACGATAGATTACGCAATAATTTCACATAGGATGTATGATCGGCTAATGTTGATGAACATATATAAATATGAGTCCAGAAGCTTAGATAGTGATCAAAAACGTTTCAAGCTGAGTTTTGGAAGAGAAATGAAATCGGAAAGGTGGCATTACGAGCAACCTCAAGGTAATATTTACTCAGAAAGATAAATAGAGATAGCAACTAAAGAGATTGAGAAAAATCACCGAGGATACTAAAACAGAGTGGAAATACACAAATCTAACTCTACTGTTTGAGTTGGAGCTTGCAAAGGTACGAGTAAAATCAACCGGGAAAAGCAGACACAAAACCAAGACCTGCTGGGATGAACAAGTTACAAGAGCCAACGTAAGACGTCAGGAAGCCCCCAGGGAACACAGGTATGCTAAAGAAAGGGGTGAACCAGAATATGATGTTAAAAAAAGGGATAACTTTTTGAGCTGCAGGAGGGAAGCGTCTGATTAGATCAGTGACAAGAATAAACGAAAGGGGGCCCAAGGAATGGCGGAAGTAAAAAAAGGACCGAAAGGCAGCTGCAAATTTTGGAACCATCTCGATTCTCTGAGTAATAATACAAGCGCGAAACATATGTTTATAACTACAGTTCAAGGGGTGAGAGTAGAAGGAGGCGAGGCAATGGAATATATAACGACAATGATGACAGAAAAAGTTAAACTCCAAGAAAACGCTCCAGGCACCATACCATATGAGGATGGGCCAATTAGTTCAGTGGCTCCACTAGGATAATGAGAGTGGGAAAAGGCAGAGAAAAGAGTTCCTAATAGCACATCAACTGGCCCTGAAGGCATCCCAATCATGCTAATAAAGAAATTAGGACAAAACTCTAAGTAAACATTAAGGAAGCAGCGAGCAAAGCAATAATGGATGGTGAAGCTCTAAAACGGATGGAAACTAAGCAGGATAAACATTATCTATAAAGAAAAAAACGGGACAAATTCGATATAAACAACTACCGCCATATAACAGTGACATCAGTAGTTTACAGGCTGGTGATGCAGATAGTAAAAGAAAGGCTACAGACATGGGTAGAGAGTGAGGGGGTGCTGAAAGAACTGCAAAATTGGTTCGGTAAACGAAGGAGGTTTGAGGACAATCTGGTTTCACTGATGCGGTGTATTGAAAGGGCAGAAAAAGAGCACAGGCGCCTGAGGCTGGCATTTCTAGCTATCAAGAGAGCTTACGATAGCGTGATTCAAGAAGACGTTGGGAATACTGGACACACTAGATGTGGAAGATGGAATAACTAATCTTCTAACGGATATCTATAAAAGTAACAAGGTAGTTATCAAATGGGAAGAACAGGTATCTGAACCTATGGAGATACAACACGGGCTTCGACAGGGATGCCCCTTGTCAACTTTGTTATTTATGCTGTATCTCCAGGTACTAGAACCAAAATTATAGGGGAGTCGACTCGGATTCAGCCTTTCTTTTGCCAAGCTAGGAAAACACACTGAACAGTCATCACCAGGCATTGATGTTTGCAGATGATATCATGCCGACAACAAGGAGCTGAATAGCCGACAACAAGGAGATCTACAGGAGTTGATAGAAATGTGTGGTAATGAGGGAGATAGGTTAAATTTCAACTTCAGGAGAAAAAAAATCCGCAATCATAATTTTTAATGATAACAAAGGTAGTGAGCATAAGATACAGGAAGTCACGCTTGAAATAGTGGATAAATACAAATACTTGGTTGTATGGACAAATAACAACCATTTGATAATGTTCTGTAAGGGGCTCCACCATATAGTCGAAGATAATGGTGTTGATTTTTTAAAGCATTTACGTTAAGAGACAGTAAAAGCGAAATAGACTCTAAATGGGTAGAAATAACCAGGAATACGCTAACTGATTGGTGGCTACAATCGAGGCGCGAGTGAAATTCAATCCCTAAACACACAGTGATAGTACTTAACTTTATGGCTAGGTGGCGTGAGCCACCACCCGATCTAAAGGGCACATCCGGATCCATCCATCCACCCAACCAAACCCAACCCAATCCACCCACCCTCCCACCCACCCATCCACCCACCCATCCATTCATCCGTCCGTCCGTCTGCCGTCCATCCATCCATGCATCCATCTGTCCGTCCGTCCGTCCGTCCGTCCACGCGCGTGCGAATGAACTTAAAAAGCCGCAAATTTGAAGAAAAAAAGTGCTCAAGGTCACGAGGCATGGTAGTTTACTTGCCCTGCCACCCCTGCCTGCTCAGCTTCCAGCGCTTAGGTCGGGACGAGAGGAGAGATAACGCAATTGCAGCATGCGACAAACTTTGTAAAATCCACTCGCTCTAAACGGATTCTTCAAATTTTTGTGCCGTTGAATTCATGAGACAATAAGCTGTTCTAGTGAATTCATACCTTAGTTATTTTAAAAAAGTATTTCAGGGCCGCTTTAACGCATTTCATTCAACAGATGTCTTGACGAAAACTAGCCCATTCGGCTATAACAGTGCGTGTGGGTCCAATCTGCTGTGTGCGTGTTTGTGTGCGTGTGTATGTAGCGAAACATATGAATACGTATGCACCTAGTGGTTGAAGGGTGCACTAGGGGCTGGATTTGGCTATCTCGTTCAACTCGAAACTTAAGGGTCCCTCTATTGTTTCGGGATGCGGGGAGGCGCCGCCATGGCCATGGTTACGTGGACTTTGTCACTCCAGGTGGCTTCCGGAACATAAGCTTTCAAAAGTTTATTCCCTTACTGCCTGTACGGGGGGGAGGGGGGTTCACACACAGGTCATCGCGTACGACTGTGTGCTGCGCTAGCCTAAACACCTTCGTCGACAGTTTCGGGCGAAGGCGCTCATGTTTGACAAGGGGGACAGAGCTGAAAAACAGGGGAGGGGAGGAGTAAGAGGTAAGCTCTGCAGTTAGCAAAAACATCGCGCCCGCGTTAATACACATCACAACTAGAAGAAGCGTTTTTTTTCGTGCGCTCATAGCGTCTCATCACATCATAGCCCTCCTAACTCAGTGGATCTTCTCCCAGTTTGGACTGCTTTTCCGGACGGTTGCGTGTCGCAGTGGTTCGAGTGAGCGCTGAGGGAGGTGGATCAGATGTGTCCTATTTTCCTTTTTCTTTCTTCTCACATCTTCTCTCTTTTTTTAATTTTGCTCCTTTTACCACATACCTGTACCGTCCTGTTGAGGCGCGATCTTAAAGAGAGACAGTTACGGGTGTCACCTTTTTCTCTCTTTAAAAAAATCAATTAGAGAAAGAAAACATGCCTCCGCGTTGACCAATGGTGACAGAAGCTAGCACAAAGGCGTCAAGGGTGTGAACACAGCAGATGGCTGGGGACTGTAGCTGGCGTGTTGCCGAGGGCCGACAAAATCTATGGCGAGAAGAGGGCGCGGGGGGGGGGGGACGGCGGTTAGGCAAAAATATAGAGACACTTTAGTGCATCAGCGTCAATATAACAGACATGTAGTAGGCACGTTGCTCATAAATGGATTGTGCTTGTAAGCAGTCAAGTCATTGCTCTTTATTGCTCCTGTATTGTTCCTTTGTGTTCCTTTAAATGCTCAATTTTCGTTAAATTCGAGCCTCTGATATACAAATGTTTGAAGTTTGAAAAACACCACAAAAATGTGCTGTAGTTTCAGCAGAAGACGTTATTCCATCCCCATTTCATTCCAGCCAAAAGATCCTCAGTTACATTCCCATTTCATTCCTCTAACCTTTGTCACCATTCCATTTCCATTCCATTCCAGGGTCGCGAAAATGTGGAATGATTCCGGAATAGATCCGATTCGGCCACTTCTCAACAATGCCCTATACGCACCACGTTGCGCATGGTTGAAAAAAAAAGAAAATTGTCTTTCAGGTATGATGTGTCCATGGTGTTTTCTGCACCAAGGAAACTGGGCGGTTCACGCGCACGCATCGGGAAAAAGAAGAGCCTTTGTGTGTAGCGAAGCATGGACATATTTTTGTGAAATGTGTTGTTGGAATGGTGTAGGCGATTCCACTGACTTGCGGGATCTTATACGTAGTCGAAACAGGTAATTGTGGGAATTTTAGAGCCTGGGAACATTTTAAATCGTTGAAGAAAGGAACATGATCCCATTTAGCCCTTCATTTTAAACAGTGTAAGTGTAAACCAGAGCTGAATAAAACCAAAATTTTGGGCACAAGCTACGGAAAAATTTTGCGCGTGTAATACTAGAAGTTTTTTACAATGCAAAGAGTAGTGAAACATGCTGCAGTGATAGCTCAGTGGTACTGCACAGGAAAGAAAAAAAAAACTTTCCTGGAATCTTTTTTTGAATCTTGAGTGATTATTACTGCAAAGATTGCATCGAATGATTGTGCGTCAGTTTATCGTATTTTTCAACTTTTGCTAACAGCTTGTAAATTGACCATGTGACCACATGAGTACATATAATTGAGCCACACGTACGCGAGTAAACAGTTGGTAGTCTATCGAATTTCCTACCTCCTCCTTCGTTTTTCTGTGTTCGTTATTTTCTTGGCTGAAGTTTGTCATCTGAAGATAGGTTATCTAGACGACATCATAGTTATTTCCGCAACTTGTGACGAGTATCTCGAAAGGCTATATTCTCTTTCAGAAGTTACCTTCAGAACTGTGGAGGCTACAGGCCCCTCTGCCAATAGCAAGAGTGCTCAGCCCCTCCACATGTATTTATTGGCGCCTTGTCGTCTGCTCGTCGCATTTAAGGCACCTGCTCGCCGAATTGTTGTTAGTATGGCTAGTTTATTACCTTAAAATGCAGTAAAGGCAACATACAAGCAACTTCACCTATACCTTGAAGGATCATGAATTTTTCGCTCTGCTGAAGATTGATCGGTAGAATCTCATTCTGGCGGGTAACGTCACTTTGTTTATCATTTTTCTCTGATGGTGTTCGTCTCTTGTATGTCTGTTTCTCCGTCGACGTGTTCCTTCACGTCTCCCACTGCAACTCTCAAATGCTCCTTCTTTATCGTTTCAAAGACGATTCTTGGAGATTTACGACGAAAAAAATGTGTTTGTAAACGCTGAAGGACACATAATACTCTAAACGGCAACCAAAAATAACCCTAACCAGCGACCCTATCCGCAGCGCCCACCAGTATTGCTCAAGATGCAGCTTTTATACTTGTGCGATTGTCAATCAAAAAGTAAATATTGCACACATCTAAGGCACTCTAACAACACGTCAATAGTCTGTGTGCGTGCCCTTCTACTGGAAAAGGCCCACATAGGTAATTCTAAGAGTCGTAGCGCTTATGACGCTGTGCTGACGATGCAAGACTTGCAAAAAGAATACAAGTACTTCCAACGCTTCCCTAAGACGGCACGGTTGTGGAATTTACCCGTCGCCTTGGGTTCCACACCTTATAACCGCCGAGACGGGCACGCGCGCCGTGCGCGCTT
Source organism: Rhipicephalus annulatus (assembly GCA_013436015.1). Lineage (NCBI taxonomy): Eukaryota > Metazoa > Arthropoda > Arachnida > Ixodida > Ixodidae > Rhipicephalus > Rhipicephalus annulatus. Next base: position 185,151 of record WOVY01000192.1, read on the forward strand.
CGTTTTAGGGGCGAAGCTCCATATAAGCAGCACACGTTAGTCCCTCGTTGTAGTCGTAGTAGTAGAAGTGTGTAACCAGTCATATGTTTCCACCTGCAAGGTGGTGCCGGTGGGAGATTTCTCCTGTGCGTTGTTGAACAATGAAAAATTCGCAGCGTGCGCGTTAACTAAAAGCCAAATTTTCCTGTCTCTCATTCCCCATTAGCAGCCATTGGCATGTACGTCGAGCACTCTCTGACAAGAAAGGGTTGCTACGTTATTCTCGCTGGCTGCAGGCTCCTTGGTTTTAAGATGGTTTAGCGAGCGTTTGGCCGCAGTGCCATGGATACAGTGAACCACTATATACCATGAACCCGAGGTGGTTAAAGGTGGGAAGTAGACACGAAGCGCAAGCCGTAAGAAAGTGTGCATGTGCCACTTCCCCTGTAGTCCTTGGAATGTCCGCTGGATGGCTGTGCTTCTAAATGGGGATTATATGATGAAAAGGTGTGAGATTGTGGTACTTGGAGTGTTGAATAGATGGGCGATCGGACACGCAGACAGATGCATGGACGAACGCACGGATGGCTGCACGGACGAATGGACGCATGAAGAGAAGCAGGAGCGGATGCAAGGATAAACGCAGGGACGGACGCACAGATGGACGTGCGGACGCATGAACAGATGCACGCAAAGATGGGTGGAAGGACGCACAGACGATCACACAGACGCACGCATGGATGGACGGAAACAAGAACAAATGGACGGACGGATGCTTCGCCCCACTCTCCATCATTTACTCCGTGGATATGCTGCCATTTTTTTTCAAGATAACTGCCAGATAGCACGCATGCCTCACGTGTGACGTGACTTGATATACTCATTCGCCTCCGCTGCAAGCTCGAGACACTCTGATGCAGCGCTTCCAGAATACCGTTCAGCAATTTTATTGCGCAAAACATCAAATAAACGTTTTGTTCATTTTCTCCAGATGCAAGACTATCGTTTTTCAACAACATTTGTAGTATAACATGCCGATAAGAAGCCAATTTCTTGTTTCCACCAAAGGAGGATCCGACGTGCGCGGAATGCTGTGTGAGGTTGCCTGTCCGATATTTGGAGATGCAGCGTTCTTGGTCTAACGACGCAGCCCGAATGCCGCCTCGGCGCGCTATGAGCCTAGCAGCTGCGGCTTCAGCATATCTCACTAATATCGGCAAAACGAACCTATACTTTAGTCTCAGAGTGAGATAAAAGAGATAGATGGTTTATTTCAGCATTTTTTATTGCTGTCAGTGCAGTGGGCATGTAGCAAGAGCAAGTCCGGATCGAAGCGGTAGGTCACTTCTGCACGGGTGGTGCCATATTGATTTGTAAATACAGTTATCGGCGGTATGACGAAGCTTGGTATTTTGTGGGGCAAGGGTCATTTATTCGCAAAAGAGTGCCAGGCCGTGGGACTAGAGATGTGAACAATGACTATGACAAGTGGCTGTATAAGGGCCTTCAAATTCTTCGCACTAAGGTGGGTGAAAATTACAGAAGTAATAAAACAATGACTATGACGTGAAATGTGTGTATTGTGAATGAATGGCGAAAGTTTGTGATAACAAAACCATGGAGGACATGTATGACATCAGCATTATTGCCTCGACCATCTACGCCATTGAGTCCAAGGGCCGCGAGGCAAATGCTTTGTTCAATGTAGTCATCGCAGCAGTGACTTCTTCTCAGAGAGGTCATGCTGCGGAGATGCCTGAAGATATGACGGGAAAACTATTTATATCCTTCCAAAATGCGAGCAATGATTGATAACTAAAAAATATGGCCCAGTATCTGCATGTTAATCTGCAAATGTCGTCGAAAGACGATAGTCTTGCGTATGGAGAGAGTGAACAAAAGCTTTAGCTGATGTCCTGCGCAAGAGAATTGGTGAATGGAATTCTAGAGGTGCTGCGTTAGAGTGCTCGGAGCATGCAGCGGAGGATCACGTCACACGTGAGCGCCATGTGGCAGTTTTCTCAGAAAGCAAAGCGCGTGGCTCTGAGACGGGTGTGTGCGCACGTCTCAGAGGTTATAAGGTGTAGAACGCAAGGCGATGGGTAGGTGCCACCACCGTGTCGTCTTAGCAAAGCGTTGGAAACACTCGCCTTTTCGTGCAAGCGTTGCATGATCAGCGCAACGTCATAAGCGCTACGGTTCCTAAAATTACTTATGTATGCCTGTTCTAGTAAAAGACGCACATGCAGAATATATACGTGTTGTTATGGTGCCCCAGACATGCGCAATAAATGCTTTTTAATTGACAATTGCACAAGTGTGAACACTGAACCTTGAGCAACATTGGTGGGCGCTGAGGATGGGGTCGGCTGTTTCAAGTTCCCTATGCGGTTCAGTGTGAAAGAACAGGCAAATGTACAGACAGAGAAACAGACAGACGGACAGACCAAAAGTTTTGCTTTGAAGGTCCCGAAGAAAGACTATCGTCTTTAAAAGTGGTTCCTCACCTCTAAACATCAATTAGTGCAAGGGAATCGGATGGCGGAAAGGAAACGGAAAGTGTTTTCTTGTAATTACATCCACTTCTTACAATGTATTAAAACATGAAGCACGGTTAGAGGTTTACCGCACTTTTCACAGAGAGGTGAACCGCCGCCAGACAAAAGGTTCGAGTGCGTACTGTGTGTATGTCCGATTTTTAATCTGGTAAGTGTTACTAGTGTATAGCGTGACTTCGATATTGGCGTGCAATTTGCGATGTGTGGCTTAATGAGGTGAAGTTCATTTTTTGTTTGCCTATCCCATGAATGCTGCCAGTAATCCCTGAGCCTAATGAAGGGTTTGAAGTCGAGTGCGAGAACAGATATAGATGTATTGACGGTGGCATTCTCGTGGGCGGAAACGGCAAGCTGATTCGCTAACTTGTGTCCTTGAATCTCGCGATGTCCTGACGCCCAGCATACTATGACATGTCTGTTGTGGTGCATAGATCGTGCATAGAAGTGAGTAGACTGTGACAAGGATAGGACTTATGCGTTCTTTGAGAGATTTCAAAGCTATTACCACGCTCAGAGAATCAGTATGTATCACAGCTTTTGAGAGTTTTGATTTTTTTATATATTTGATGGCTGATAATATAGCGTATGCCTCTGCAGTGAAGGTGCTCGTATTGGAGTACAGAACACCTACATCTGAAAAAGGTGGTCCAACCGTGGCATAGGACAAAAAGTGTGAGTCTTTGAGGCATTGGTGAAAAATTCCGGACATAAATAATAATGATGAAGTTCAAGAAAGTATATATATATATATCTGCAACAGGTGCTTTTAGTAACTTCAACGAAGGACATATCACAATCTATGAGAGAGAGAGAGAGAGAACTAACTTTAATTAAGGTCCTGAAGGGGACTGGGAACTCCTTACGGGGGCCAGCCCGGTGGCTCCGCCCATGTGGGGACTGGGAGTCGGAGCTCGCCAGCCACCTTTTGGGCCTTCTGGACGGCCTGGTGTTGAAGGGCCCTGTCGGGGCTCCTGAGGTGGTTGAACCAGTCGTCCTCGGTGGCAGGGGACCCGAAGCTAGCGTATAGCACGGGACACTGCCACAGCATGTGACTTAAATCGCACCTTGAATTTTGGCATTTGGGGCATTCTGGCCTTATATCTGGTAGGTATTTGCTGAAGATATAGGGGCTGGGGTAACTATGCGTTTGCAGCAGCCGAAGCGTTAATTGTTGTGCTTTATTTAGTGCTAAGTGAGGTGAGGGGAATTCTTTTCTAAATAACTTATAGTGCAAGCAAATTTCATGATATGATAGGAGTGGCTCCCGGTGCGTGTTGGTGTCCCCGGCGAGTGAGCCGGACCGCGACCCCCCTGGGGCACGTAAGATCACGCGCGAGGTTATGGGCCAGCTCATTACCGTTGGGGACCCCTGGTTGAACGTTGATCCCTTCATTGACCAGGGAACCAGTGAATATGCTTGTCTACAGTTATCTGAACAGATGCTAGAACTCTTAATGCGGCCTGGCAAAGTGTACCGCGGCGGTATGCCAGTGCAGCGGGTTTAGAGTCGGTAAATATTGTGTCGCGCTGAGGGAGTGCTAGAGCAAGGGCAATGGCCACTTGTTCAGCCTCGCAGGCTTTTTGTGTTTTCACGGTAAGAGCATTAAGAGCTTTTCCGTCTGGGGCGACCGCCACAGCTGCAAAGTATGGTTTGTCCACGTATTTAGCGGCGTCTACGAAAACCACGTCTGTCGCGTGTAGGTTGGCCGCTTTTAGTAAGAATTGAGCTCGTGCCCTTCTTCGAGCCTGATTGTGCACCGGGTGCATGTTCCTGGGGAAGGGTAGTACTGTGATTTTAGCGTGAAGGTGTTGCGGTAATGGTTCTGGTTCGTTGACTTGAGTTGGGATAGGAAGACCTATGTGTGAGAGGAGTTCCTGACCCGCAGCTGTCGAAGACAGGCGTATGAGTTGGGACATTCTTTGTGCTTCGATGATTTCTTGGAACGTGTTATGTACCCCAAGGGATAGCAGGCGCTGCGTGCTTGTGGACATGGGTAGACCAAGTACTCGTTTTGTGCATTTTCGGATGAGGTTGTCTACTTTAGTTTCATCGCCTTTGCTCCACGGGTGAGCGCAGGCAGCGTAGTGAACGTGGCACATTAGGAACGCATGAAAGATGCGTAGTAAGCTTTGTTCTGTGAGTCCTGCGTGTCTATTAGCGACGCGTCGGGCGAGATGCATGGCTGCCTCAGCTTTTTTGGTGAGATGTGTGATGGTTAAGTCGTTTTTGCCATTCTCCTGCAGGGTAACGCCCAGCATTCGAACCGACGACACTATCGGGATAATCGAGCCATACATTGTGGAGAGGTGTATGGTAGGTTTGGCTTTGGTGCGGCCGTACTGTGGTGGCAGAAGCAGCAACTCGGACTTAGATGCCGAAAGTCTGAGGCCCGTGGGCTTTAAAAATGTTTGTACTGCAGTGACTGCTTCCTGAAGGCTCGCTTCGATTTGTCCATCGCTCCCTCCTGTACGCCAGATAGTAATATCGTCGGCGTAGAGCGCGTGTTCTAGCCTTCGATGTGTCTGAGCTTTTGCGAAAGTTGCCTGAGGGCTAAATTGAAAAGAAACGGTGAGAGCACCGACCCTTGCAGGGTGCCGCGCGGGCCTAGGTTGTAGGTGTGTGACTTGAGATCCGCAACTTTAAGTGTGGCCACTCTGGCTCTTAGAAAAGAGCGGACGTATTCGTAGAAGCGGCGGCCTAAGCCTGCCTCCTGAATCTCGTGTAGTATATGAGCGTGGCTTATGGTATCAAAAGCTTTCTCTAAGTCAAGAGCTAGGATTGCTCCGAGGTCTTTGCTCCTTACTCTAAGTAACGTCTCCTGCAGCATGAGAAGTACGTCCAGCGTGGCCATAGCCGGCCTGAACCCTACTTGATTGAATGGGAAGAGGTGTTTTTGCTCTGAATATTTTGTGACTCGACGGAGAATTACGTGCTTCATGACCTTACCCACACATGATCTCAATCTATGAGCTGCAACTGCCATGACGGTACATATGCAGCGGGAGTAGCCAAACGGTGTTCACAAAGTGGCAGACCCATCTCTTCAGCTAGACTCCTCACACGAAGTGCGTAGGGCAGTCTCATGGCAAGGGTGGTTTTGAAACAGAACAAATCTAGACAAGTAGTTGATGGTGAAGCGTGCAAGTTGTTTGCGTTTATTTAAAAAAGTATAGCAAGGTTAGGTAGTGCCTCAGGAGATGTAGTGATTGATTGATATGTAGGGTTTAACGTCCCAAAACCAACATATGAATATTAGAGACGCCGTAGTGGAGGGCTCCGAAAATTTCAACCACCTGGGGTTCTTTAACGTGCACACAAATCTGAGCACACGGGCCTACAACATTTCCGCCTCCATTAGAAATGCAGCCGCCGCAGCCGGGATCGGATCCCGCGACCTGCAGGTCAGCAGCCGAGTACATTAGCCACTAGACCACCGCGGCAGCGCCAGATGTAGTGACCACTCGTTCAATTCAACGTACAGGCTTTGTACAGGGCTATTTCGAAAAGCACCTGTAGAAAAACGAGTTCCAAGATGGTGAACGGGGTCGCGCATTTTTAGGGAAGTTGGTGTTGCACACTGGTATATTATTGTACCGTAATTCAGGCGCGTACGTATCAGGATTTTGTATAGATTCATAGGACGCTTCTTATCACTACCCTATGAGCACGTGACAATACCTTTAGAATGTTCATGCTTTTCAAGCACATGTTTTCTAGGTACTTAATATTTTGTATGAAATGAATGTTAGTTTTGTGTCTACTATTACACTTAGCAACCTATGCTTACATTTAACAGACAAACATTGACCATGCAGGCGAACGTTCGGATCAGGATAAAGGCCTCTTTCTTGGAGATTAAGACACAAGTGCTTTTTTGAGGGTTCAGATTAAATTCATTTTCATCTGCCCATTTCGAAAGCTTGTTCAAGCCCAACTGAACTTGCCGTTCACACATTGAAATGCTGCATGATTTAAAGCTGATTTGTACGTCATCCAATTACGTGCAATAAAACACATTTCGTGGGATGGACATGCTAAAGAAATTCATTTTGATTACAAAAAGTGTACAACTCAATAAACCTCATTGGGGAACTCCTGCCTCTTGCACAAATGTTTGTGACAGAGCACTGCCCTCTCTAACACAAAATGTCCAATAAGACAGATGATTTTCAACTTTAAAGAGCATTTTGCCGCGCACACCTAAGTGTAAGAGGTCTCTGAGTATGCCGAAGTGCCACGTAGTATCGTAGGCTTTCTTCATGCCACAGAACACAGAAAGAAAAAAATGGTTATGGACGAAAGCGTCACGGATTTGTGCCTCGAAACAGATGAGGCGGTCCTTGGTGAACTTTCCTTCTCCAAACCCGCACTGGCGTGGCTCAAGTAGACTGTTTGTTTCAAGAGAGTGTATCAATCTTCTACTTATCATCTTTCCCAAGACTTTGTACAGACAACTGGTAAGGGCAATAGGCTTGTAATTGGAGACTAAGGATGGGTGCTTGCCCTGTTTTAAAATGTGGACAATTATGACTTCTTTCCAGGCAGTGGAGATCTCACCGGAAAACCAAACAGCGTTTTACAGAGAAAAGAGGGCATACTGAGTTTCAGAGGGCAGCTGTCTTAGCATTCCGTATACGACTTGGTCGGAACCTGGAGCGGATTTATTGCAGCAACTTAGTGATTCGAGTAGCTATGCTAAACAAAAAGGTTGATTGCATGCATCATGTTTTGTAGATTTCCGTTCTAGTTTCTGTTTTTCTATTTTTCTTTCGTATCGTTGGAAGGCTTTAGAATAGCGCTACGTGCTCGACACCTGTTCGAAATAGGCCCTTAGGAAGCTCGCCTTGTCCTCCAAGCTATCACCTTTTGTGTTTATTAAAGGGAGTGAATGTGGTTCTTTTCATGTTACCTTGCTAACCATGTTCCAGACTTCATTGTCATGTGTATGCGAATAGATGCCTGATAAAAAGTTTCGCCAATTAACGTTCTCTCATGGCCTGCCGGCGTGTTCCCCTGCCTTCAAGTTTTATTTTCTTAAAGCTTTCGAGTTTATCAGCTGTGTAAAACTCCCGAAGTAGCCCTCATGTCTTGTTTTGCTGTTTGCGCATGTTTCGACACTTGGAGCTTCACCATGGCAAACTTCGTTCTCCAGAGTGTTGTTTGAGCTATGAATTTCGTTGCAGCATCAATTGAAAACTCTGTGAAGTAGTTGACAGAAGCATCAATGCTTAAAGTGCATAAGTCACTCCACCCTAAACGAGCGATGGTATAAAAAATTGAGGAACCCTTAGGATTGGCCTTTGAGAGTTGAACGCAATAGTGAAATCCGGCCCCTAGTGCACCCTTGAATCACTAAGTACATACTAATTCATATGTTTTGTTACATACACCCGTAGGCACACAAACACGCACACAGTGGATTGGATCAGCGCACACTATTATTGCCGAATGGGCTCGTTTTTGATGCGGCACCTGTCGAACGAAATGCGTTAAAGGGGCCCTGAAACACTTTTTTCAAGTAACCGCGGAATGAATTCACTTGAAGGGCTTATTGCACCAAAAATTCAATTTAGCAAAAATTTTAAGTCCAGTGCGAGTAAAGTTACAAAAGTTTGTCGCATGCTGCAATTGCGTTCTCTCTTCTCTCGTCCCGATGAAAGCGCTGGAAGCTAAGCACAGAGGGGTGGCAGGGCAAAGAAACTACCACGCCTATTGACCTTGAGCCCTTTTTCTTCCATTGCGTGGCTTTTCCAGTGTGATCGCGCGCGCACGCGTGGACAAGTAGTGGCCTCCCGTGGCTATCTCGGTAACTTGATTTTTTGGTCACAGACGCACAGACAATTTTTCGCTCATAACCAACGAGGCCGACGCCCACGGCGGGTTTTCTGCGACATGAGTTCTTTAACGCTATAGCGTTAAAACTGTTCCTAGTCGGCTCTGTTTATGAGCCATTCGTGGACTCATGGTGGACACTCAGTTGTTGTAGTTGTGCTCAAAACTACGGGAAGTGGTCACTTCAGGAGGGATTACTGATTACTTTCTTCTAGAATAGAGGCACAAGCGACGGAGATAATATGCTTACGTCTATAGAGGAATAGGCATTATTAGCGAGATTATAATAGGTTGCAGTTTTTGATTAAGCAGACATGCGCCTGACAAAACGAAGATCTGTTCATTTAGTCTACTTCGCGTGTCTTAACGAGATTCAGCCCACAGTATGTGCGTTCATGTCTCCAAGAAGGTAAGGTTCTGGAAGTTCATCAATTAAAAATTGAAAATCGTGTTTCTGCAGCTCATAGTTCGGAGGAATGTAGGTAGTGCAAATTGTGACCAGTATGTCGAAAAGAACAGCTCGAACAGCCACAGTCTCACGGAACGTTTGGAGTTGTAAGTAAGTTTATGTGATTCCTGATTGACTGTAGTGGCTACACCTCCGGATGAGGTCATGACATCATCATGGTCTTTTCGAAAAATAATGTAGTTGCGCAGAAAGTTGGTGTGTCTTGGTTTTAAGTGTGTCTCTTGTACACACAACACTTTGATTGATATGTGGGGTTTAACGTCCCAAAACCACCACATGAATATGATAGACGCCATAGTGGAGGGCTCCGGAAATTTTGACCACCTGGGGTTCTTTAACGCTCGCCCAAATCTGAGCACACAGGCCTACAACATTTCCGCGTCCATCGAAAATGCAGCCACCGCTGCCGGAATTCGATCCTGCGACATGCGTGTCAGCAGCCGAACACCTTAGCCACCGGGGCAGGCTGCAGCACTTTTGGTGAGCGTTTGTGTAAAAGTTCTTGGACACCATCAAGGTTCCTGAGAAGGTTACTGGCGTTCCATTTTATAATTTGAGCGTTCATGGCGAAAGTAAAGTAGTACTGTGTGTACGAAAAGCGAGTGATTGTTGAGACCACTTTGAATTCAAGTTTGAATTCAAGTAACAGGGCTGTTACCAGGCCTCGTTATTTGCTTTTTTGTTTTCTTGGTGCGCTCCCACGAGCCACGCCGCTCCTTCGGCACCAAGGGTACCTACGTATCCATTGCCTCCTCGGAGGCACTTGATGCGCGCACGTGGAAGCTGGTAGTACAAATTATGGGCCACGTCTGGTGAGGCGAAGCCGTGAGACCTGAGGACCCTGGAGTCTCCGGTCTCTGTTCGCGAGTAGGTGGTGTAGTATGGACTACAGCCGCCTTTGGGGCAGGCGCCCCAACCAATGGCTCGGTATGCGCGGGCCGAAGGATTGACGATGGTTGGTGCGGTAAGGCCCCCTGACGCACCACAGCAGCGTATGTTGGGCCATAAAAAGGCGAGACTGTTTTTCTTGCTTCCTTGAAAGAAATGTTTTCTTTCACCGTCAGCGTTATCTCCTTTTCTTTGTTTCAGTATGAACAGCACCGTGAATGCACGACATGGTTATCGTTACAGTTTACGCATAGCGGCTGCTCTTTGCAGTTATCAAACTTGTGGCCCAGGACAGCACATTGTGCACAAGTCTGGTGACCATGACTGCTTTTAGAGCCATGACCATACCTCTTGCATTGGAAGCAACGACGGGGGTTTGGTATGTATGACCTTAAAGAGGTGTTCGTGTACCCTGTTTGAATGGTTTCTGGCAGTTGACTGGAAGCACATGTGAGTATCACGTGTTTTGTTGGTATTAGCTTGTTTTCTCTTCTTATGATGATTCTCTATCGATTGGTCCATCTTGGCTCTTCCCCCCTTCCCCCCAATGTTCAGTTTCAGTCAGGTGAAGTAAGTCTGCGTCTGATACCACTCCGCGAGTTGTGTTCGTTGATCTGTGTAGTGTTACGTTGATTGGTACACTACACACTGAAAACTGAGAGACCATCTAGCTTTTCAAATTGTTCTTTGTACCGAACTTCGAGAATGAGGTTTCCACTAGCCATTTTGGTTGCCTTGTATCCAGCCTCAAGATTTTCGGTAAGACACCTGGAAACAACGAAGGGAGAGGTGGTCCTGGCTGGCTTTCCAGTTTTTTTACTGTGAATGACATGAAAGTAAGAAAATGTCTCTATTGGCTGGTTCAAATATTTATGTAACCGGTGCCTACCCGCTTCAAGCCAGCACGATCGGTAAGTAAAAGGATTGCTCTATGCGTACCGGTCTTAGTTTAGAGCGAAAGCTGTTATGAGATCATTTTTTGGGTCACGCTCAGTTGCATGTTGTCCACCACCACTGCTAACGTCGCCGCCACCGGTGTCCGTAACCACATTGCGCAAAATCAGAAAAAAAAACACTAAGTTTTGCTGGTTCTATCAACTTATCAAAATTGCCTTAGGCAGGCATGGCCTATCAACAATGGCACAGTGCCGCTGGGTGCCAGCCCAGTATTCTATTACTGAGCTACACCGGTGCTTGTGACCTGTCACACTTGCCTTTGGCAGGCTTGATGTTGGGAAAGCAACCGCGTTATTACGTCTTATAAAGCGTTTTAAAATAGCAAAATAGCAATCAGTTGTCGCACAATGCGAATAGTGTAACGAGTGGTTCGTTTAATGCTCCACCCCATTACAAAAGCTTGTTCTTGTTCTCCTATTGACTTTGGCCATACCCACTTCAGCCATAAATCCTTATCGTCATCAGCCACTGCATGAACCCTTGGCACAAAACTCTTTGCAAGTGTTTAGCGGATACCACACTTCTCAGAAGAATGAAAAAAATAGCATAGCGAATGCCGGCATATTACTAAAAATTATATTATTAATACCGTTGTGGATAGCAAGCAAGTGTGCTTTCAATAGTTACCCAATGAGTGCTTTGAAAAGGCTCTGAAAGGCCACTCTTCTAGCTTTTGCTGTGACTGTGCTGCGCCTAGCGCGCATCATGCCTGGCGTTTTTTATTCAGCAGCGTTGACGACCACCCACCATGGAGGCCAACAGGGGACGCTACAAGTTTGTGGATACTAAAAACTTGTAGACGCCAGTCGTACAGCTCTACCATAACCCAATGCGTCTAGACCAAGGTCGGCTTTTCGCACAGGGTTAGCCATTCTTGCCAGTAAAATTAGAAGTAAATGGAAAAAACAAGAACTTCTTGTTTTCTCTCCTGTTTGACAAGAACTGCCCTGTCGGACAAGCACAAGAAATTTACCTTTCCTGACCTGTCGAACAGGAAAGATAAAAAGTGATGGAAAAAACAAAGATGTAGAAAGAGAGAGGGAGGGATTGGAAAAGGCAACTGCCGATTTCCCCTGGGTGGGCCAGCCCAGGGGTGCCGTGTACATGAAGCGGGGGAAAGAAGTGTGTTGCTTCTGCCTTGAGTCCTTCAAGGTACGAGCGCTCAGCGACGGCTCAACCCCCCGAATGCCCCTTTCCCCGGACACGGCTAAGCCACACAAGAGGGCCTAGGTACAGTCAGCCTCTTTTTCTTACGAACACGATCCTTTCTTAGTTTTCCAGACACGTCCACCACTTGCCAAGAATAACGGGATGACCCTGAGTTGCTTGATTAGGCTAATTACGTAGATGAACGTTCTTCAAGTGCACCAAGTGTTTTCGCAAGGCATTATCGTTGTTTTGCTAACGCAACAATGTTCTCTAAAAAGAAACTCTTCATTCATCAGATCTCCCCATTTTCTCGCTATTCCTGCGAACCTTCGTACTGAAGCGATTCAAGCATCTCACAATGAGCTGACGTCTGGCCGTTGAGGCTACACTCGCACATTGGCAAAAGTGCAGCAGGGTTACTAGTGGCCACAACTCACAATAGCCCTCAAGCACCACATTCGCACTTACTTCGATTGCCAGCGACGCAAGTCACCTCCGACGTAACCAGATGGTCTGCTGCACCCTGTTCAGGTTCCACTTACACCGGTCGACCTGATAGGAATGGATATTTTGGGCCCCTTCCTACTTCTACTGATGGGAACTGTTGGGTTATCGTCGCAACAGATTAGCTAACCAGGTATGCCGAAACAAAGTCTAATCCAAAAGAGCACCGCTGCGAAAGTGGCGAGATTTTTCATAGTAAATATTGTGCTACGCCATGGTGCCCCTACTATTGTAATAACAGACTGTGGAACAGCACTAACGGCAGCTTTTTTAGGCCTCGTTCTGACGCTAAGTGGAACGACTCACCGTAAGACCACCGCCTACCACGCGCAAGTGAATGTACTAACAGAGCGCCTCAACATGACGATTAAAGACATGCTGTCGGTGTACGTGGATGTCCAGCATAAGAATTGGGACAAAATGTTTCTTCTATATCTCGTTCGCGTACAATACAGTTAAACAAAAAATGACTCGCATGACTCCATTCAGCTTGGTTCACGGATGGAAGGTACCGACAACAGTGGATGCAATGTTGGCACATGAATGGGACGCCACCGACGCAGGCCCCGACGAGTTCACTGAACGCGCGGAAAAAGCTAGGCAGCTCAACCGCTTACGGATCCGTCAGCTACAAGACTAGGACGCAGTCCGCTACAATGCCACCGTAGAACAGAAACTTACAAAACCTGTGACAGAGTGTGAGTTTTGGCCATATTTCGAACCATACCGATTACCGAAATGCAGAGGTTTGGAATCAGCATCCGGGCAATGCTCCTATAAGGATAGCCAGGTGACACGTGTCAATATGAAGAGAACGACGATGGAAATATTTTGCCGATTGCAGCTAGTGCGAAGGGGGTTTTTCGGAGACGACGACGAAGCAGGCGTCTTGCTTTCCTGCCATATACTTCCAATATTTTGTCTTTTGGGGCCACTTCCGGGGAACACAGCGACAGGAACATCTGCGGGGCTCTCTGCGAATTCATATATAACACAAGAAGATTACCTTGCTGAGTCAGCGATCAGCTCTGGAATTTTACTAGCCACACTACCACTTATTATTTAGCTGATACACTGCAATGATTCAACTTTCAGGAGAATTTCATATTACAATTCCACCTCAGATATTCAACAAATTCTATTATTTCTCTCCCCCCCTTTTTTTATTGCGCCAAATTAATTTCAAAGTCAAAACACAGTAATCATATTCCCCTAGTCTAGAAAATCTATAGGCATTGACTTGCATTAACCTCCGGCTTCTTGACCAATCCCCCTTAGTTGGTGAGAGCCACAAAAGAAAGAACAAGCAAGCAAGCAAGCAAGCAAGCTGTCCTGCCAATTCTTAAGAATATTGCGTTTTTAGCATCTGACTGTGATATTCATTTTATACACTCGGCTTTACAGTTTTATTTGGCAACATTGGAAACCTGGTTTTATCAAATTCATATGAATGTGAACGTAACTAAAAGTGCTATAAAGTTTTTTCGTTGGACGTAGCAGTTAATATTTCTTTTCAGTGCCATCAATAAACGATTCCCCAAGTTAACTGTAATATATATCTGGGTGTATTGCACGATCAAAAAATGAGCTGGCGGGATCAAATTGAACGTATTAAATTTGAGGCTACACGCGCTGTTGGGATGATAGGTAGTTCATAATTGCAAAATTTTGTTGAAGCGCATTACAAAACGGACGGACAGAGGAGGCTTTTGTAGTGCGCTTCAACAAAATTTTTAATTATGAACGCAATCCAACTTGCCATCTTGCTGCGATAATAAGTAGGTTTGGCCGCCTCCGTTCCGGTCTTGGAAGAGATACGCTGATCATGATTTATCACATGTACATCTATCAGATTCTTGAATTCGGATGTGTACTATTCTGTGGTGGACTAGCGTACAAAATAAACGCATTGATTCTCTTAAAGCGGGAAGCTCTTCGAAGTTGTTCAAGTGTGCCAAAATTCACAGCTAACAATGTTTTGTATCAAGAAGCTCGGATACCCACTCTTGCTTGCATATTCCGTATTTTAACAGTTAGGACCTAATTAAAAGTTTTCTGAATCTACTTTAAGAAGGAGACAGTTTGTATTCTCTGCCGAGCCCGGTATCTTTTTCAATGAGCATTGGTCCCGTGTATATATACCCCAAGTGGTATTTGGTCAAACACTTCTAGATGGTTTAAATGCTAATATATTCGAGATCATACTATATGACAAACCAATCGGCCAAGTGCAAATAGAATTTGACGGTATCTTCCCAATGAATGCTAACCACTTGCCCTCTAAATATTTGATTGGCTTATTAGAAGAACACCTGTCTCAATGAGGTACTAATATAGTATTTGCAACGGATGCATCTATGAGTGGCGAGAAGGCAGGAGTGAGTATTTTTTCTCTCTCATTATTGTGGTCATCTTCATTACGGCTCCCAGATTATACACCAATATTTGAAGCGGAATTAACGGCCGTTATACTAGTTCTTTGTTAACTTCCTGAGACTCATTCGACAGCTGTGATAGTGACTGACTCGTATTCTGTGTGTTCGTTGTTATCATCGTCGTCGGTATTAGCAGTACTAGAAACTTTTAAATCATTAAGCCCAGCAAACATTTTTCTAGAGGAAATGATATGGGTGCCAGGCCATCGTAGTATATTAGGGGCGAAGCTCCTTAGGGCGTGGGCTGTGCGTCCCCTGTAGCCTGTATGTAGCCACCTCTAGTTTAGTTCTTGCAGTGTTCACTAGATGGCGGTACCGTCCCCTGTATGTAGCCACCTCTAGTTTAGTTCTTGCAGTGTTCACTAGATGGCGGTACCGTCTCCTGTATGTAGCTACCTCTCGTTTAGTTTTTGTAGTGTTTACTAGATGGTGGTACTTGTAGCTGATGATGAAAAGATGCAAGATGTTATAAACTAGAAAGCGGTACTTGTAGTTGATGAAAGACGCGAGATCTTATAAAATAGGAATGATGTCACATATGGCGCGTGTCATTGGTTGAAGGCAATCGTTAGATTTAGTGCGGCGACGTACGCTAGGGGGAGCGATGTAATAAAATCGAGTGGGCAAAACGTACAGAGGATTCATGGTTTACCAGGTTTACCTCCGGAGCTTCGCCCACTCATCATCATTCACTTCGTGGATATGGCGGAATTTTTTATAAATGAGATGGCTGGCATACTCGCGCGAACATTCCTTGATCTTCCGATTGTGCCAATCATGCCTCTTACAGCTTATGAAACAGCAGCGAGGTTCAGTAAACTTTCCCTTCTTGAAAACTCATAGAAAATTACAATACCGAATCCAGATTTCTCGCACCTGCACTTTGCATGGAATAATAAATAGTGTCCCATGCGTAAATTGGAAGCCTCTATAACAAAATTACGTTGCCGTCTTCATTTATACCTAAAGAGGTCTGGTCTGGTGCCATCCCCTCTGTGCTCAAGCTGTAATGAACCATGAACATATCGACCATTTTCTTCTCCCATGGCACCATTTCAAAAATTCAAGAAAAAATTGCTTCAAAATTTTACTATAAAGCTAGGAATATCGCTTACTACTCCCAATATTTTGTCTTTTGGGGCCGCTTCATGGAAACACAGCGACAGGAACATATGAGGTGCTCTCTGCGAATTCATATATAACACAAGAAGGTTACCTTGCTGACTAAGCAATCAGCTCTCGAATTTTACTAACCACACTATCACCTATTATTTAGCTGATACACTGCAATGCTTCAACTTTCAAGAGAATCTCATATAACGATTACACCTCAGATACTCAACAAATTCTATTATTTCTCTCCCCCCTTTTTTCTTTCTTTACATTGCGCCAAAATAATTTCACAGTCAAAACACAGTAGTCATACTCCCCTAGTCTAGAAAACCTTAGGGTATTGACTTGCATTAACCACCGGCTTCTTGGCCAATCTCCCCCTAGTGGGTGAGAGCCACAAAAGAAAGGAACAAGCAAGCAAGTATGGGCCGGGCCACGTCTCCCACATATAGCGTCTCAAAAGTCAACAGGATGAAGACCTGCCTGCCACTTCATCCACCGCGCATCCTGAACGACGTTTGCAACAAGATTACCTGACGATACACCGACTACCAAGGCATACCCCAGCTGCATACAGTGTCAAGCATCATGACTCAACCATTGACTGGCCTTCCCATCCCCGAGTACGCTGGAGCAGCGGATGGTAGACCTGTGTAGAACTGGTTCGACCTGCTTGAGCTCCATGCTACCGATGCATCCTGGTCGGAACGTGAGGTGATCACCAACATTACTGACTACATCTCTGGTGAGGCTTTTAAGTTTTATCTGACACACATATTCAAAAACGACGAATCATGGCAAAAGATCAGAGAAAAGATAATTACACTTTTTAGCGACTATGACAAGGACTTCCTCATTACCGACCATCTGCATACAATAACACTCGGCCGTCACAGTACACGCTCATTTCTATAGAACCACCAGGTTTATATTCACGAAAGCCGGTATTTTCAAAGTCGTCGCTCCAGCACACGACATGGGACGTTGCATGCCAGCATCTATGCACTTAATTATTCGTCTCGCAAACGTGGTCCACCACCCGGTTTACTATCACGCGGCTCTTTAAGCGCTCCGGACGCTAACCGTTTGCCTCAAAAGGACGCCGTGTTCACGATACACGAGCTGAAGCACCAGGAAAATACCCTGTCGTGCCATGCTCCTTTAACACGGGTTCATGCATCACCGTTCAGTGCATACACACTGAACAGTCGAAGCAACACCGAACGCTCAGACGCATCGAGCGTCACACGCTGCCGTGCGCAAGAGCCTCTCGTAGTGAACAGAGTAGACGAAGCTTCTGAAGAGCTTTCTACCAACTCTGAAGCATTGTCTTCGTTGCCCGAACTGCATGACAACAGCCCAGAGATTACCAGCTGCCGACTGGACACCACATCAAGTTGTCAAGAAAACATGCGCAATGTTCAAGAGAGGATCCCACCACAATACGTTCTACAGCAACATCAGCAACGTCAGCAAAAGCAACTCGAAGAATCGCAGGCACCGCAACGGATACACCAACAAGGGGACGACGACGCAAAGTAAGCCTCTTGGAACAAATTCTAGACGTGATGCATCTTCGCACGAGGGATCGGCGCCGGAAACGAATTCGGTACAAGAGATCAAGACTGCGCTTTGAATTACAGCTCCGAAAGCCCAGAAAACAACGAACAAGAAAACAAGTCACCAGTTTTACCTCAAAAAGACTCAGGCACCGTCCCATCAGTTTACGACAACGAGCACGCACGCAAGGAAGAAAGCGACGCCTACGAAGACTGATCTAAGGCCTTCCAATCGTTGTTCATTCCTCGCAAAAATGGCAGATACTTCATCAGTTTTTGCGCTCAGGGCATACTATGCTTCCCCGAACTCAACAACGAGCCTTGCTCACCTTAGTTCTCGCAGATGTGACCAAACTGCTTTTATCTCCTGTGAATAGGTTTGTGTGCCAGTTCACAAAACTGCTTTGTCACAAAGAACTACTTTTTGTTTGAACATTTTTTGCTTAAATATTTGAATTCTTTGTGGTTTGTTGATTGTAATACGCGGATATCTTTGGAGGAAGGGGGAATCCTGTGACATAAGAAGGTATGTAGTGATGGCTAGTGGAAACCGAGAAGAAGAAGTGCGCGTGCTCATAGAATAAACACGGCGTATGAGCCAGGCCACGTCTCCCACATGTAGCGTCACACATATATATTGTTACGGGGAGTATAAACACATTGAAGGTAAAAAGAAGTGTATTTCCAATATTTACAGATAGGTGTGACACACAAGGGCTGCCAGCATTCCGCGCGGCTAGTCTGCGTCTTCTTCATCAATTCGTCTACGTTGGCTGAGGTATGCCCACTGCCTCGTAACATCACCCTCGGCGGACGAAGCGCCGTCACGGCGCCGCTAAGTCAATCAGGACTGGAAGTATAGTAGTGTTTTAGTCGCGACACATGAACAAAATCAGTAAGTGGTGTGGCAGAATATGAGTGTTGTTGAACGGGAGTGATGGCGTAGTCGACGTCGTTGATCTTGCGGAAAGCGTTTTAGTGCCCTGTGTATCGTTAAGGAGCTTCTCGAACAAGCATTCACGTTGATACGGCGTCCAAAGTAGGACGCGAGAGTCAGCAGGATAATCAGCGTCGTGGTGCCATGTCATCGTAGCGAACTTTTTGTGAGGCCTGAGAAGCAGCGAGCCTAGTGTGCCTGAGTTGGCAAGCGATGCGGGCGCGAGAAGCAACGTCCTGAGCATACACCATTGGTTTGGTAGCATCAAAAGGAAGGAGTGTGTCGAATGGCAACGCAGGGTTGCGGTGGTACACGAGCATGATCGAGCTGGCTGGACTGAAGATCCTAGTTGTCGCGCGACTGTGGTGTCGAGTTCCGGACCCGAACGCGTGAAGTCAGCCAAAACCAGGACGCTCCAGCTGCCCGTGGTGTACTCGGAGGTACGCGGCCTTCCAGAGTTCCAGCCGTAACGGTTCAAGGTCACGTCCTAGGTGTCCGTTCCGGCCGTGACTGATAAAGGTCATGTCCGAGGTGTCCGTTCCGGCAGTGACGTTCAAGGGCATGTCCCATGTGTGCGGGCTTCTACTCCGGTACCGAACCACCCGTGGA
The DNA here is from genome assembly GCA_013436015.1 of Rhipicephalus annulatus. Lineage (NCBI taxonomy): Eukaryota > Metazoa > Arthropoda > Arachnida > Ixodida > Ixodidae > Rhipicephalus > Rhipicephalus annulatus. The sequence goes on from WOVY01000192.1 coordinate 204,141, forward strand.
GGGTGGAACACTCCGGGTGGTGATCACCTCCTCGAAACGAGCCAGCATCGGTAAGCAGCCGCAGTTTGTGCTAAGGCAAGGGCTACTACCTCGTCTTCCGCCAAGCATCGCCGTGCTGGTCAGTGCGTGACTCCAGCTGCTGAGACCGCCGCCTCAACCCACCAAGCCACCGCCACCATCAACGCCACCGGTGACTGTTGATCTACATAAGCATTATAGCTGGACAACTTACAGGACATGTTTTAGTTTGTCAGCTTAGACTCGGTGTCTGTACATTGCAAGTTCATCTCTTTTTTCTCTTTATTATGCCTAAAATTTCTACTTTTCTTTTCTTACTTTAAACTGCTTCGTTATTTCTTAGCTCCGAGGCTTTCTCTTCGAGTAACAATTTACTTAACCGTGAACCTGCATAACGAATAGGCGTCCGTGACAGGACAAAGTCGTTTTTTATCTGGATTTTCGCATGCGGTGCAAACCATGAACAGCACGTGGGAGATATTAGAAATGGCTGAACGCACGGGTCTGAAGGGAATGGAGTTCAGACTGTGGTATGAGGAGCAGATGGAGAGAGAGCGTGAGCAACGGGCTGCAGAGCGAAAGCCGGCGAATGAAAAGCTCGAATTAGAGACGCTTGAACTCGAGTGGCGACTCGAGCTTGCGATGGCAACAAAGGGGTAGCTGGGGATACAGAGGAGTGAACCAGTGGCGGAGGTGTGCTCTTACAGCAGTTACACCAGGAGTGATTCGAATTTATGTCAGGCTGACCCTGTACCCTGTCATGACCTTTCGCTAGAGAATGAAACTCGGGAAGAGTATGACAGAGAGGTGGGTAGACAAGAAAATAGGAGACTCGAGGAGCTTATTGAAACACGCGATTGCTTCGTGAGCATGAAACAAGAACGTTCCATTTAAAGTAAAGGGTGTGTTAAAACCCGCGAGAAGTCAAGCACACTTCATGCAGAGGTAGGATTGCCTCGAAAGAGCTCAACTGAAGGAGTAAAAGGTCTGCTAGCTAACGCCGACGAATGCCGTAATGAAGGCTCCAATATAGTTTCTGCCTATTGTTTTGGGGCACTAGATTTAGCAACAGGTTGTACGTACACAGCTTTTCACAATGAATGTAACTCGCCCATACAAAGAGAGGGCTTGAGTTTTCGAGAAATAGTAGATGATGGTTCCATGAGAAAACGGGAGCAAAATGCAGAAACACGTGTTGAAGAACAGTGAGTAGAGTTGCAATGTAGGTCAGCTCTATGTGATAATGAGGGTAGTCATAATGACCCAGGCAGAAGGGTTGAAAGTATTGATGAACAAGCAAGACAAAAAGCTGAAGTGATGGAAAGTGAACCCGAATGCAGTAATGGTCCAGCAGGTCTTTGTACGAGGAAGGACACCGACTGGTGCTTTCTGGCATCTTCGGTTGAAGAGGTCGCTTCTCTAAAGGTGTCTGAACGATTGGCGACTTACGAGCTCACCAAGGTGTTCCTTGGAAGGATGAAGTCATTCAGACGTGGTTGTACTGGCGCGCCTGGAAAGAACGCTTCCGACTGGCATACAGCCATTCCAGCGTGTATACTTGTGATTTAGAGGTTGTTCGTTTGGTGATGCACAACTTTAGGTTCAGACGAGCTTACGGTTGACAATTCTTCCACCGGCGTCAAATTCCTCACTCTTGTCAATTGGTTAGGGCCATTAAACATCTAGTTTGGGACGCTATAACGTAAGCGTGAAATTTGATTTCCTGGAGGTTTCTTTTGGATCTTGATTGCGGACCACGGAATGGTGTTTCATGTCAACAGTTGAAGAAGTTGCATGCAATGTAACATTGATTTGATGTGTAGTTCTTTTGGACTTACTAGGGTATATATAAAAGATGATGGTGTACTAAACAGGCTAATTTGGGGATTTTCATTATCCGCTAGATGAGTTCATACTTTTTCTTGCTTCGTGTGTTTATAGTGGTTAGTGAATGTGGATCTTTGGACAATGTAGTGAGCTGTATGAGTGTGCGTTTTAATTCACTACATCTGAGAACTGAGGAGCAGCTTTTCGTAAAGAAAAACTTTCCCAAAGAGGGGCCTATTTTGGTGTAATATAGTGAAGTGGTGGTGTCTGTGAAGTGTGGTGGTGCAGTGGTGTTATGTACAACGTCCCTAAAGGCGACGGTAATGGTGCTTCTCGAGTGAATGGCAGAAAGACGATGATGAAGTCGGCGTGAACTGTCATGCATGAAACTGCGGCCCGCCAAAAGAAAGAGAAAGTTTGTGCGAAAGGTTGCGCTGCCAAGGCACGAGAGGGAAGAAGAGAAAGACGAATCGGGGGCAGAACGAGATTGAGATGGCTGGAGTGAAAATCCTGGGTGTCGCGTGACTGCGGTGTCGGGTTCCGGACCCGAACGTGTGAAGTCAGACAAGGCCAGGACGCTTCAGCTGCCCGTGGTGTACTCGGAGGTACGCGGCCTTCCAGAGTTCCGGCCGTAACTGTTCAAGGTCACGTCCCAGGTGTCCGTTCCGGCCATGACTGTTCAAAGTCACGTCCCAGTTGTTTGTTCCGGCCGTGACTGTTCAAGGTTACGACCCAGGTGTCCGGGCTTCTACTCCGGTCCCGAACCACCCGTGGAGGGCGGAACCTTCCGGGTGGTGATCACCTCCTCGAAACGAGCCAGCATCGGTAGCAGCCGCAACTCGTGCTAAGGCAAGGGCTACTACCTCGTCGTCCGCCAAGCGTCGCCGTGCTGGTCAGCACGTGACTTCAGCTGCTGACACACCGCCAGCGTCCGCCGCCTCAGCCCACCAAGCCACCACCACCATCAACGCTATCGGTGACTGTTGATTTTCATTAACATTATAGCTGGACAACTTACAGGACATGTTTTAGTTTGACAGCTTAGACTTGGTGTCTGTACATTGCAAATTCATCTTTTTTTCTTTTAATTATGCCGAAAATTTCTACTTTTCTTTTCTTACTTTAAACGGCTTCGTCATTTTCTAGCTCCGAGGCTTCCGCTGTGAGCAACAATTTGCTCAACCGTAAACCTGCATCACGAAAGAAGAAAGAACGGATTGATTGATTGATTGATTGATTTGTGAGGTTTAACGTCCCAAAACCACCTTTTGATTATGAGAGACGCCGTAGTGGAGGTCTCCGGAAATTTTGACCACCTGGGTCAAAAACGGAGAAAGAACGGAGAATACCTGACGGTGTCATGCTTTGATGAATTGTATGCAAACGTAACGTAGGGGAGCATTGCTTCCCAGTCACAGTGGTTAGCAGAGAGAATACATGTACAACATGCCCTTAAGAGTTTGGTTTTGGCGCTCCGTGAGACCGTTGGTCGGGGGATGGTAGGAAGTAGTAAAGTGATGTTCGATGGAGCAGCTACGGAGAATTTCGTCGATTACTTTTGCGAAAAAGCAGTGGCCACAATCCGTCAAAAGCTGGCGCGGAGCGCCATGTCACAGAATGACGTCATTCAGTAGAAGGCCTGCGACGTCTGTAGCGCAGATACTTGGCAAGGCACAAGTTAGAGCGTATTTGGTCGCATAGTCAGTTGTGACAGCGATCAATTCGTTGTCTGACGCGGACGTCGGGAAAGGTCCGAGCAAGTCGAGACCGACGCGTAGAATGGTTCCGGGGAATGTCGATAGGTTGAAGCAAGGCCAGCCGCAAATAGAGCAGGATGCTTGCGACGCTGGCAGCGCTCGCAAGCAGCGACATAGCGGTGCACAAATTTATGCAGGCCAGGCCAAAAGAATCGCTGCCGCTAGCGGTGATAGGTGCGTGAAAACCAGGTGTCTTGCCACCGGAGCGTCGTGCAGATGTTGAAGAATGGTGGCACGCAGGTGTCGGGAAATAGCTAACGAAAATTGTGGGCCACCAGGCTTCAAGTGGCGGCGATACAGAATTTTGTTGCGGAGGACATATTGACGAAGCGAAGAGTCGGAACGTCCTAAAGGTACTCGCTCAATGACCGTATTGTGGGTTGCTTCCCGGCGCTGCTCTGTGGCGATGTCGCGCAAGTCAGATATGGCGAGCAGACAAGAATCGCTCTCATGGACAGCGAGGCTAGCAGGGTCCACCGGATAACACGATAGACAGTCAGCATATTGGTGGAACCTGCCAGACTTATAAACTACGTCGAAGTTATACTCTTGGAGGCGTAGACGTTGATTCTCAGGACGTTGCTCCTCGCGCCAGCGTCACTCGTCCAATTGCGCACACTAGGGTCGCTGCTTCTCAGGCCTCACAAGGCGACCTAGGCGACCAGTTGGGTCCTTGAGCGACGACAACCAACACAGAGCGTGGTGGAACGTTATAACCGAAGACTCCTGGCCATACAAGTGGGGGAGAAATTTCGCTACAGCCCAGACCAACGCAAGACACTCCCGCTCTGATATCGAATAGTTTCACTCAGTTGTGGAGAGAAGGTGGCTGGCATATGCAATAACACACGTTTGGCCTCCCTAGTGTTGAGCGAGGATGGCGCCGATGCCGTGAACACTGGCGCCTGTGCGAACTTCAGTAGTCGCGGACGTGTCGAAGTGAGCCAATATTGGTGGTGAAGTGAGCAGGTAGATCAGTGTGAAAAACGCAGCTGCTTGGTCTGGGCCCCACGAGAAGGGCGCGTTATTTTTTTTAGAAAATCAGTTAGTGGTCGTGCAATTGTACCGAAATTATTTTTTAAAACGTTGGGAGTACGAGCACAAGCCCACAAAACAATGAACACCTTTGGTAGAAGAAGGTAGAGAAAAGTTCTTGACAGCACTAATTTTGTCAGGGTCCGGTTAGAAGCCAGCAGAACTTACACGATGACCTAAGACCATGATTTCTCGTCAGCCGAAATAGCACTTTTTCGAGTTCTGCTGGAGTGCCGCTCGACGAAAAACGGCTAGGATGGTCGACAAACGAGTTAGGTGGTTTTCAAATATTGGGGAAAAACAATCACATCGTCGAGGCAGCAAAGACAGATGGACTATCTGTAACCACGAAGGAGAGAGTTCATCATGCGTTCGAACGTTGCCGGGGCATTGCACAGCCCAAAAGGTATACGTCTGCCTTGGCCGCTTCAAAACGCTGGCATTCCTGAATAGTTTTGTCGATGGTCACACAGTTCCGGCTCATTAGCAGGTTGAACTCGTCATCCGTTATGCCCTTGAGGACGTGGCCAACCTCATCAGAATCCTACATGTCGTTGTCGACTTTACGACATAGAGCCAGCTCATCCTGTATATAGGAGATATACGGCTCTGTAGACGTCTGAGAACGTATAGACAACTCCTTCTTTGCAGCCACCTTTCGACCGATGGGCTTCCCAAATAAGTGGTGAAGATTCTCCTTGAAAGTGCCCCCACTGCCGATCTCCTCTTCATGGTTCTCGTATCAGACTTAGCCGTGCCTTTCAGGTAAAACAGCACGTTGGCCAACATGAGAGTCGGGTCATGCCCATTGAGCGCACTGGTACGTTCATAGTCGGCTATCTAGTCGTCGACATCAACTTTTTCCGCACTGCAGAACGTTCACGGATGCTTCGAATACGTCAGCACGTACGTGGTTTGGGGAGGGGCTGAAGAAGGCATTGCTGTGGATGGTGCAGGCATTGGCGAGGCCGATGGAGAGGTGGCCGTGGGATCAGTTTTATGTTCCATCACGGAAACTCCGATTTGACGACCACTGCGGAGTTCCGTTGTATGGCGCTTTGTTACCGAGCACCTCCACCGATTTGTTACGGGGATTACAAACACATGTAAGAGAGAAATGAGTGTATTTCCAATATATACAGGTAGGTGTGACACCTCAGGACTGCCAGCATCTCACGCGTCGAGTCCGCTTCTTCTTCATTGATTTGTCTACGACGGCGGGGCCATGGACACTGCCTCGTAACAATGTAGTTTAATTACTGAGACAGAGAAACAACGCCCGTTTGCGGTGCCGGTTGTTCTTTATCACCTCGTCTTCCTTCTTGTCTTGCTGGCTGAGTATGAGAGCCCAAGCTTCGTAGCCTTTCATCATCACTATTTCATGACACTGGGGCATAATGGCGAGTGCGTGGATCTGCCGAAATTGTCTCTGGAAGGCGGAACTGGGAGTGCCGTGGAGGTCAGTCATGCATACACCTCGAACTGTCCTGCTGAACAGTCCTGTACTCTGATGGAGGACCCTTGCTACGTTGAGGCGGTCATTTCAGGTCGCTTCTGCACTGCTAATAATTGTAGTCACCTGCAGCAGGTGATACTGACTGATGTACAGTAATCCCATCGATTGCAGACGATCGTGACGACTGCCCCTTCGCAGCTTGGACATTGCAAATAATCCAGAATGCAGTATCACGACTGCCCACTCTGAGCGGGGACACCTGCTGTGTTTAGGGCAAGTGAAGGTATGACGAGCTACATGACTAGACATCCGTGAAATCGTTGTGTAGATTTCTAACGTGGACTTGCAAAGCAAGTCGTGCTCTTGCAGCATCGCTGACGTATTGGTGGTCGAAGTGGTGGTTCTTGCCAATGTGCCACAAGCATTCAAGCCGACCTGCTCAATTGCCTCGTCATGTCACGAAGGTATGCGCCTGGTGCAAACATGATAATCATAAGATGCGTGTCATGTAACAACATGACTACATGCCACGCTCATGATGCGAATGCGGCCGTTTCGCTAGCTTCACTTATACCCAAATTTGGTATTACGGGACGCGAATGGATGACGAAGACATGATACTGGTGCAGACATAATAAACATGAGATGCGTGTCATGTAACAACATGACTACACGCTTCGCTCATGATGCACTAGCATCTGTTTTTGCTAGCTTCACATATACCAAACTCTGTATTACGCGACGCGAACGAACGATACCTAAATGACACATCCAAACATGATAATCATGACATGCGTGTTATGTAACAACATGACTACATGCCACGCTCACGATGCGCTCACGGCCGCTTCGCTAGCTTCACATATGCCAAACTTTGTATTATGTGACTTCAATGGATGAAGAAGGTATGTGATTGGTGCAAATTTGATAATCATGAGATGCGTGTCATGTGAGAACATGGCTACTTACCACAGTCAAGGCGCCAATACACTTAGACGTGACGCGGCGCGCGTGCTCGCCGGCGTTAATTTTTTCGCGTCACGCCGGCGTTGCCACACCAGACGCCGGTCTTGCCATATACTCGCACGCGCGCGCTGCACTGCGTTGCTTGGACGCATGCACGTTTCAGCACGTCCGGCGTCCCTCCGTCACCAAAACAGGGCGACGCAGTGCTGTCTGGGTAACGCATCGGCGCGAAGTGCAGCATGTCGCATTTCACACCGGTCACCATCGGGTCACGCCGATGGACGCTGGTCGCACCGGTCGCGCCTTGTGTCAGACTATAGAGTGCCCTCGTTTTGCTAACGTAGCATCGCTGTGCCCAGCGTGCGTGCGCGTCAGTGCTACATTAGAGTATATTAGGCGCTCTCAGCCATTTTGCTAACTCCACATATACCAAATTTAGTGTTGCGCGACGTCAGTGGATGGCGAAAGTAAATGACTGGTGAAAACATAAGAATACTGAGAATCGTTTCATTTGAGAAAATGAGAACATACCACACTCATAGCATGCTCGCGACTGTTTCGCTAGCTTTACATATACTAAATTTGGTATCACGTGACGTGAATAGATGACGAAGGTAAACGACACATCCAAACATAATAATCTTTACACTTAAATCATGTACGGGATCATTTACCTCGACCTCCTAACAGCGTGCTCCTTTTAAAGTGACATTTCAAACTTCCTCATTCGTGCTTCGAACATCATCGATTGCCACTATACGTAGAATCTGCCATTTTTTTCTCCTTTCAGTGGTGCTGCCATGACTATGACTGCAGCTTTTTTTTCTTCTTGGTGGAAGACGGGAGTGTCAATAGTGCTGAGGCACAGTTTTGACCTGGGAAATACAACAACGTCGGCCTGTAAACAGGAGAGGGGAAAACACAATTTCTTCATGCCTCGGACGCTCATCGTGACGCTTGCACCTGCACCACCTTCCGTGGCCTGCGAACGCTTGCAGGAACCTTTAATCGGAGCAAACTGGTCGGCCTTCCATTGTTTTTGTTAAAATTCAGCTGGCTAAGGTGGCGTAATGTTTGTTCCTTTTGTTTTGTTACACAGTGGTGAACTGCTCGTCTTTTGTGGTTGAGGCTATTCGTCTTGATGAACCATCTGCTCATAAAATAACTACTTTGAAAAATGTTCACAACGACAAATATCAAAGCAGAGTGGGCAGTGCAAATTGAATCAAAACAATGCCAACTTATCCCGAAAATTATGTTCCAAAGAAGATGACGCTACGCTCTCTTTAAAGACAGGTCGCAACCACGAAAACTGTAAGTATGACGATGAGCACGCACTAAAATACGACTTTAATATTCAGCAGTATTATTTGATAAATTTAGGAAATGATTGGGAGGGCTATTCCTGATGCCGTCTGCGAGAGTACCTAAAGAAAATTATTTTTGTCAGAAGTTTTTTTTGAATGTTTCAGAATTGAAATTTGCATTCAGAAATATATCGAAAACTTCAGCCAGCTTTGAAATTTGCTCACGCCAGGGAGGTGTGTTCTGATCATATTGCGGCGGTCTCACACCGGATCACATCGCATGTGCTTCTTAATAGTCCTGCAGTGAGCCCTGAGTAGAAAAGTTATTTCAAGAGCGAGTGGGCGTTAGTTCTACGATGTCTGCCAACGTATGCTACCGTTCCTTCTTCCATATATCAGCAGGGTTAGTTCAAGGTTGCTGTGAGTGCTATCTCTAGAAGAAATGCCAATGGTACTTTTCTTCAAAACAAAAGAAATTTATGCCGGCATCCACTAATGCTTCATAGACGTATTTCCGTCGTTGAAATACGTCATTCAAATAGAGACGACAAAGGTATCTCACGTACAGTGAGAATCGATGATATGCGAAGCACGAATGAGGAAGTATGAATGGTCACATTACAATCAAGACAACGTTACGAGGCCGATGTAAAGTATACCGTACATGATTTCCATGTCATGATTATCATGTTTGCACCTGGCATTTTTCTATCGATAGAACTACCATAGTGAATACTAGAAACCACGGTGGGTTAGTGAAATTTACAGTGGGTATAGTAGAAATTATAATGAATATGGCGGGACATAACCGGTTGCATGGTGTACAGAAGACAAGTAAAGTGAAAACGATGGTGGGAAGTAGTGGCTAGATAGCGGGAAATCATGGGAGGCTCTGCCCACGATTGCGATAATGCTGGGAAGCACTCAGCAGATATTGCGTGGTGCTTAATATCGCGGACCACATGATGTACCAAGCTGAGAAGCTCTGCCCACCATTTTGATAAAGCTGCTGGGAAGCAGTAAGCAGATGATGAGTGGGCCTATATTGGCAGGCAGTATATATAGAGTACCAGCTGGAATCTGTACACTACATATTCTACTATCATGATTTCCACCAAAGGTTAGGCCTACCGACCGAGCCCATACAAGTGTTATTCGCGTTTCTGGATTTCACAATACACAATTTCGACGAGTAATCATGAAAATACACTACAGCCGTGGCATCAATTGACCTAAATGAAGCATTTTTATTGTGTGCGGTGTCCGCGTAAGAAGCGACAAAAACATCGATGCAACGCGTTTCCAGCACTTTAAGCAAACGTACGTCTCCCCTCACCGACAGCCGTCAGTCGCACTCACCTGCACTCATTTTCTGGCTCTTATGCGAGAACATAGACTTGAAGATTCGTATACTTACCTAACCAATATGGTAGCATGTTGTTTCCGTTACAATGCATTCGTTTTCGCCAAGCCGTTATATAGTAGTTGCTAACGATATATCTACAGCAGTGCACTGGCACGACTGTACTGTATGTTGCGCGAAACACATCACAGTACTCAATAAAATATGTGGGCGTGTCTATGGAATGGGCCTAGAGGCGTCATAAAGCCTGAGCAGACGTCACTCAGGCTTTATGGATATGAAACTTGACAGTAACCACCGGTAAACTGTACCTGTTTTCCACTCAACTTGTTTTCTTTATTGCGGTTGTAAATTGTAACAAAACATTGCGCTGGTGCCATTATCGCCGTGGGAGTCGTTACAGGCAGGAGTTGTTTGTATTTATTTAATGTGTAAATTTTCGTAGCAGTTGCACATCTCCTCTTGTCGAGTACGCGACAAACAAAACTGGATGACGTTCAACGGTCGGTTCATAAGTTTACTAGCTATTTACAGGCTACTTCTGTGACAATGGCATGGGGCTTTGCTGAGTGTGTTCAGTTGAGAATCCACAGGTTGCTCGTTAGAATCTCTCTTGTAGCCTGTTTTTTGATAGGTGCTTTTTACATTGTTTGTATGCAATTATTTTTTAATTTATTTGTGACAGCTTGTCACGGCGGTTCTGACGCTGTTTCGCGCTGAAGCGTTGCCGGCACTCCAGCGTCTACCATATGCCACCATACAACATGCGTCATGATGCAGGTTTTTTCGGCATACACCCACTACATTAATCTACTATAATGGTGGGATGTGGCTTGTTCAATGCCCACCAATTGTTTTTTTTTCAATAAGTGTGACGTGAATAGATAATAAAAGTGTGTGACTGGTGTAAACATAACAACCAAGACATGCGTGTCATTTATTAACATGACTACATGCCACGCTCATGATGCGCTCGCGGTCGTTTCTCTACCTTCACGTACAGCAAATTTGATATTTTGTGACATGAATGAATGATGAATGTATATGACTGGTGCGCACATCATATTCATGACATGCGTGTCATGTAAGAACATGCCTACATGCCACGCTGATGATGCGCTCGTGGTCGTTTCGCTAGCTTCAAGTATACCAATTTTGGCATTACGTGGCTTGAATAGATGATGAAGATGTGTGACAGGTGTAAACATGTTAATCATGAGATGCGTGTCATGTAAGAGCCTGACTAAATGCCTCGCTCATGATGCACTCACGGTCATTTCGCCGGCTTCATATATATTAAATTCGGTTTTACTTGACGTGAATGGATGATGAAGGTATATGACTGGTGCAAACATGGCAACATGTACATGCGTTTTATGTGAAACATGATTACATGCTACGCTCACTGTGCGCTCACAGCCATTTCACTAGCTTCAAGTATACCCAATTTCGTGTTACGTGACGGGAAGAAACTGCGAAGGTATGTGGTGCCAACATGATAATCATGACATGCGTGTCATGTGAGAACAAGACTACGTTATGCTAAACTTGGTATAATTGAAGCTAGTGTAATGACTGTGAGCGCGCCATGAGCGTGGCATGTAGTCATATTCTTACATAACATGCATGTCATGACTATTATGTTTACACCAGTCACACACCTTCATCATCTGTTTACGCCACGTAACACCAAATTTGGCATATTTGAAAGTGGCGAAACGGCCGTGAGCGCTTCATGAGCGCGGCTTGTGGATGTCCTTAAATGACATGCATGTCTTGATTATTGTGTTTTTACTATTCATACACAATCACCATTCATCACGTAATAACAAATTTGGCAAATTTGAAGCGAGCAAAATGAGCGCGAACGCATCATGACCATAGCATGTAGTTAGGTTCTTACATGACACACATGTCATAATTATTATGTTTACACCTGTCACACACACCTTCATCATATATTCACGTCATGTAAAACCGAATTCGGTAGAATTGAGGCTAGCAAAACTACCGCGAGCGCACCATAGGCGTAAAATGTAGTCATGTTCTTAGATAACATGCATGTCATGATTATTATTTTACACTAGTCACACACCATTATCATCCAACTCGTCACGTAATACCATATTTGGCTAATTTGAAGCGAGCGAAATGACCACGAGCACATAATGACCATGACATGTAGTAAAGTTCTTACATGACACGCATTTTATGATTATTATGTTTACACCAGTCACACTCATTCATCATCCATTCACGTTGCGTAATACCAAATTTTGTGTATTTGAAGCTGGCGAGACGACCACGAGTGCATCATGAGTGGGGCATGTGGTTATGTTCTTACATGACACGCATGTCATGATTCATATCTGGGTACTTGTGAATTACCGTCCGACTGGAAGGCCAGGAAGGTGGTCGCTCTGCACAAATGTGGAAGCAAAGAGCCTCCTTATAATTATCACCCCATCTCATTGACAAGTGTGCCATGTGATATCCTAGAACATGTATTGTTTTCTCATCTCGCAATGTTTCTTGATTCTAACTAATTTTTTCGTGCGTACAACATGGTTTTCGCAAAACATATTCATGTGAGACACAGTTGCTAGCCTTTACCCATCAACTTCATGTCATTTTGGGTCGTCATTCACGTGCTGATTGCATTTTTCTAAACTTCGCTAAAGCTTTTATTAGGTAAGCCATAAACTACAACTTTTCAAGCTTAGCAAACTAAATCTTGATCACAATCTTTTCGCCTGGTTAGAGCAGTTTCTTCTTGACCGTTCACAGTTTGTAACGTGCAATGAACATGAATGTTCACTTAGTTCAGTTTCATCTGGGGTGCCCCAAGGTGCCGTTCTTGGTCCTCTTCTTTTTCTTATTTATATTATGATTTGGCAGATTGTGTTTCGTCTAACGTCCACCTATTTGCTGATGACTGTGTTATCTTTTACGAAATAAAGTTCGTTAATGATACTATCATATTGCAAAATGATATTCCTGCCATATTTGATTGGTGCTTGAAGTGGCAAATGAAACTTAACACTACTAAACGCCAGGTTTTGCATGTTTCGCGGTCAACGCTTTCTTCCCCTGCTTACTATTTAAATAACACGCCGCTCGAAAACCTTACATAATATCGGTACTTAGGTTTCAATATTTGTGATAATCTAACCTGGTCTTTGCATGTTGAGAATTTAATTAACAGTGCTAATCGCATGTTAGTCTACTTATGCTGCAACTGTCGTTACGCACCGGTCTCATTGAAAACACTGTTATACAAAACATTAGTTAGGTCAAAACCGGAATACGCAGCTTCGATTTGGAACCCCAGCTCTGAAACTTTCATTAGATCATTAGAATTAGTCCAGAACAACGCCGCTCGTTTCATTCCTCACAATTGCAGCAGAACAGATAGTGTTACATCCATGAAAATTCCTTGCAATTAACTCATCTGGCTACCCGTCGCAAACACAGTAGGCTTTCCTTGTTCCATAAAATATATTACCACAACTCTATTCTACACACAGCTCTCATTTCCCCACCTTCGTATGTTTCGTCCCACACTGACCACCCTCACAAAGTAGGCATTATGACGTGCCTCACTAATAGTTGTTTTCAGTCATTCATTCCTCGTACGTCGAACCAATGGAACCAACTTCCCGGACCAATTGCTCACAATCAAGATAATGAACGCTTCCGCATTGCATTATTAACAATGTAAAAGATGTTAAGTGTATATGTTCAGTTGTCGCTGCTGTACTTTATTTCTTCGTTGTATTTCTCCCCCTACATGAACCCCCACTCCCCTCTGTAATGCTCTTGGTTTTTAGAGTAAAATAAATAAATAAATATATAAATAACTTATTATATAAATGATGCTCACACCAGTCACACACCTTCGTCATCCATTCACGTTACTTAATACCAAATTTGGTATATTTGAAGCTAGCGAAACGACCGCGAGCGCACCATGAGCGTGGCATGTAGTCATGTTCTTACATGACGCACCTCATGAATATTATATTTACACCATTAACACACCTCCATATTTTATTCACGTCACGTAATACCGAATTTGGCATTTTTGAAGCTAGCGAATGACTTCGAGCGTATGACGAATGTGGCATGGAGGGATGTTCTTACATGATACGCTTGTCATGATTATGTTTACACCAGTCACACACTTCCATCATTTATTCGCGTCAGCTGGTGACAATAAAGCCAAAAATATTGTAAGAACAAGAGTAAGCTTACGAAGTTTTAATCCGCAATTGCTGACATTAAGGAGGCACTCATACGAATTTGAGGCACACTCGATCGCCTGGAAAGACCAATCGCTCAACCTAGAGCCACGAGAAGAATGCCCACGCCGGACTCGGGGTTCGTGTCTTCCCCGGGAGCCCAACCTGTGCTAAAGAGACCCCCCCCCCCCAGCCACTAGGGCCAATAGGTGAATTGTGTGCACAGGGGGTCTTGCCAAGTCAACAACATAGATACCACACCAAAAGTTTTCAAGATCAGGCAATTCAACAAAAAAGCTAAGCTAACGCAATTAGTGAGATCATGTCAAAAAGCTACATGTCATCATGTTACAGGAGTGCGGGACAAAGAAGAGCATTCGAAACATGTCCTTCTCGGGATACAAAGTTTACCGCTGACCCTGGACCCCGACTTATAACAAGCCAGGGCCATTGCCACCTTGATTCGTAAGGACATCGGCTTTTTTAAAAGACACACTTTGACATACAAGAAAGGTCTAGAATCCGTGCGAACAGAAATCATTCCGAGTCGAACCCTTAACGCCCACCTTTGGAGACTGAACGTATACAGTTCTGCGACTCCGGAACATTCCAAAACTCCTAACACCGGCCGCTTCGCAAGCCAAGGACAGGCCGTTGATCCTTGTCGGTGACTGCAATGCGCACAATGCCTGGAGTTTCGCTACCGATGTTAGGAAAGGTCTTGACCTTGTGGAGTGTGCGGACCTCAGCTTGAAGGTAATCACAGACTCAAGGTTCCCGACACGCAGAGGCAATTCTGTCAAGCGAGACACCACTTCAACCTGACGTTCCTGGGAAACGCGAAAAGGTTGTGGGGCAATCTGCAAGGGGACCTTGGAAGGGACCATTTCATCCTAAAAATCAACGTACTTATGGCACCCGCTCCACACAAGATGTACAGGTACGTCGATTGGGATTTTTACTGAAGAAGAGCTAGCGAAGACAGGCAGTGAGAAACCTTCGAAGAAACCTTTTGGAAAATTTGGAAAGTACGGGGGCAAAGGCCAGAAAAAATAACTTTGAATCTGGAGGTGCCAGCCATAGACTCCAGACTCGCACACCTTGTGGAGACGAAGAATGCACTGATAGAACAATGAAAAAAGCAGAAGCTATGCTGGAGGCTGCGATTTAAACTAAGGGAAGTAAACAAAAAGATCAAATAACATTTCGGAAAGCTGTGTGCGAAACAATAGGACGAGATTTCTAATAAGGCGGATAGTAAAATGAGACGGGGAAGCAAGTGCAGCCTTTTCAAAAACCTACTCACTGACAGCAACAAACCAACCAAGAGAAATGGCCGGATAATGCTCGATAGACTCATTCATCTGCACACGAATGAAGGAACTAGTCCCGAGCACTTTGCTGACACCCTGGCAGGCATGTACCTGTCGACAGAAAGCAAACCAGTCCCCTGGATCTACCCAACACGCGAGTTTAAGGGGACACCTCAAAGCTCACTGGATCATTCATTCGAGGTCTCGGAGATCGTGCACGCCCTTCATGGCCTAAACGGCTGATCTGTCCTTGATTCAGGCGGACTAACTAACAAACTGCTCAGAAATTTAGATGACCAAGCCATCGAAATCATTATGAACAAACTAAACGATGTATGGACTGCCGGCTGTGTACCAGATGAACTGCGAACTGCCAATGTATTTCTCTTCCCCAAGCCCATAAAAGCGCTCCATGCCAAGAACGTGAGAGTAATTTCTCTTACTTCTCACTCCGGTAATATAGCCGAACATGCCATTACAATATCATTGCAGATCACATCGAAGAAAACACACTTTTTCGCCACAATCTCATAGGATTCCAAAAATCACTTTTAAACAAGACACCATGCTTCTCATCAGGAGCGCCGTCACAGGCAATAATCAAGAAGCGTAAAAGGCGTCCTGGCGCTCGACCTAAGCAATACCTTTGACACGGTCAGGCACGAACACATCCTCAACGAGATCTCCATTTTAGATCTTAGAGTAAATTTCCGCAACTATGCCAGATCGTTTTTGGCTGACCGGACGGCCACCATGAACATCAGACAAATCAGTACCTGAAAGTACAAGCTGGGGAACGTCGGTACCCCTCAAGGGTCAGAGATTTCGCTGCTTCTTTTCAACATTGCAATGCACGATCTGTCGAACCAACTCGCGAAAGTCCGTGGGGTAGGATACGTGATTTACGCGGATGACATTACCACCTGGTCGGCAAGCGGCCCACTAGGCACGCTGGAGCGGAACCTACAACATGCACTGGACACAACACAAGCTTTCCTTCAAAATACGTGGCTGAAGCTATCTTCCAGCAAATCAGAGCCAATTTTGTGTAAACACGTCCCGAGGAAGGCATAGCTCCTTGGCTCCCCCCTTGCTCACCTACACGCAGAGGACGGATGTATTATGCCAATATGTAATACTATCAAGGTTCTGGGCATGAACGTTGGTGCTTACAGCGGTGACAACGTGGAGGCCCTCAAACGTATAGAGAAGAGTGTTCTCAACTTAGCCATCAAGGGTCTCCAGTAAAAGGGCTGGTTCGAAAGAGGACAACCTCACAAAAGCATTTTACGCCTTTCTTATTAGCCACGTGACGAACGCCGACCCATTCCTCAACTGGAAGGAGACAGAGCTCAACAAAATTGATACATTAGTTAGGACTGAAAGGGGTCGTCAGCCTCCCTCGCAAGACTAGTACAGAACAACACCTGCAATCGGGCCTGCACAATACAGCTACTGTACTTTTTGAGGCACAGCGGCATGCCCAGATTTGTCGGCTCTCACTCCCAAGAGTGGGCAACGACATCTTGTTAGAAGCCGGCCTTCAACCCCTCTTCATGACGCCAGAGAAGTCTCAACTTTGCACACACGCCATGAAAGCGATAGCAGTTGACCCGATTCCTAGAAACATACACGGGATCCACAATGGACGAAGGAAAGCGAGGGCCAAGGCCATGCTCTTCACGATCATGCGCAACGATACGCTGGTCTTCTTTGTTGATGCTGCAAAATATTAGAATTGAGGTGCCTACGCAGTCTCCATGGTGGACGCCCATGGCTCGCTTGTCAACGCAGCCATGGTAGTTTCCAATCTCATCCACGAAGCAGGAGAAATGGTCATTGCGCTAGCCCGTCGAAGCCACATGGAGCCTCTGTCATTTCATTTACTTGGACTCTAGAACAGCTATAAGAACTTTTCTGGTGGCCCTATTCTCTTCGAAGGCAGCTACGGGTTTCGAGAGGCTCTTCAACCACGAGACGAAAAAGGAACACTTCCCGTCCTCACACACAGCATGGTTACCGGCGCACATGGAAAACTTTACCGGCTTTCCTGGCTGCAACACAAACGAGTGGGCACACCAACTGGCGCGCGAACTCACTCACCACGTCTGCGGTCCGCCCCCTCGCTACAATGCAGCCTGCAGGAATCTCGACCACAAAAACAAGCTACTATCATATCAAGAACTCACCTCGCGTCATAGATTAGAACGTTGAACTTTTCCTCCTCCTCACGCAACTCTCAATAGAGCGCGAGCAATCACTTACAGACAGTTGTAGACTGGTACATACGTCACACCAACGACACTAAGCAGGATTAATGCCCGACTGCTCCAATATTTGTCCATACTGTGGCAACAAATATAGCAACATTAACCACATGCTCTGGCTGTGCCCTGACAACGAGGGTGCAGAATTTTCTGACCAGTCCTCTTGGGGCTGCACCCTTCGAAGCACAGAGCTCATCGCTCAGCTCAAGGCTGTACAGAGGGCACGGGCCGTTGCCGAAAGACTGTCTACCGGTCCTGACATGGGTGGAGCCGCCGGATTGATTGGCGAGGCTTTCGGCACCGCTTTCTTTCTGCTCAGAACCTCAAAGTTTATACTCACTCACTCATCATCATCTATACACGCCATGTAGTACGAAATTTGGTATATTTGAATCTAGCAAAACGACCGTGAGTGCATCTTGAGCGTAGCATGCAGAGATGTTCTTGCATGACACGCATGTCATGATTATTATGTTTGCTCCCATCATATACCTTCATCATCCATTCACGTCACGTAACATCAAAGTTGGTATATGTGAAGCTAGCAAGACGACCGCGACTGCATCGTGAGTGTGGCATGTAATCATGTTCTTACATGACACCCAAACCAGGACTACCATGCTTGTACTATGTATGTATCTTTCTCATTCATTCACGTCACGTAATACCAAATTTGGTGTGTGTGAAGCTAACAAAACGACCATGAGCGCATCATTTGCGTGGCTTGTAGTCAAGTTCTTACTTGACAAGCATGTCATGATTTCCACGTGAATGCCTGCCAGTTATGTTCACCATGCAGTCATGTCGTACCATACCAGTTTTGCGATATGGCATGTAAATAAAATCATTGCAGGAGCAGCAAGATGATGAAATGCAAATTATGACATTTATGACATACATCTCATGATTTTATTTATTTATTTATTCATTTTGATACTGTTAGCCCTATAGGGCCGTTACAGGGTGCAACAGTTTACGGAACAGAAAAACTATATACAAAAAGTGTAAGAATATACAAACAGCATAGCACAAACAGCGCAATGCAGACTAAAAGATAATCACACACACACACACACACACACAGGTATACCTGGCGTGAAAAAACAGACATACAAAACAACAGCACTATAAATGTACATAACAATTTCGATGTTATACACCCAGTGAATGCAGTTTTTTGTCAAAACTTTCGAGCGCTGTCACACGATCCAATATTTGCGGGCTTAGCTTATTCCCGTCTAATATTGTCTTCTCCAAGAAAGAATGCTTGCAGACATCAACTCTAGATACGTAGGGTCGCACAAAATAAGGGTGCGAGGACCGAGGTGATATTCTGCCTGGAAGTTGCAAGTAGAGTGTGAGATGAATGTTTAGCATATTATAATACAGTTGATAAAAAATTAGTCTTGCTTTTTTTCTGCGTGAGGCTAAAGTTGAAAGGTTTGCTATTAATTAATGCAGTGACGAATTCAGTCGTTCTGTAATTGGAAAAAACAAAGCGTGTAGCAAGACTCTGCACTCGCTCGATCTGATGTATTAGAGTTAATCGGTACGGGTCTGACACTATACCAGCGTACTCCAGGGAGGGTCGAACAACCGTAGTGAAAGCCCTAAGCTTTACATCAGGAGATGCCTGTTTTAGTTTGTGTCATAGCATTCCCAGCTTCGCAGAGCTGACCCACAAATGTTGGCAACGTTCTCACTCCAAAATAAGTTATGCGTGATATTAACGCCTAAGTAGTTCAAATTTGTTGCTCGCCGAATTTCTGTACTCCCGATATGGTAAATAAATTGTGACGGTGATTGCTTCGGTGTGACACTCATGCAGACTGATTTTTTAAAGTTAATTTGCTTGTCCTATGCTACGCACCAATCATAAATATTCTTCAATTATTCATTGAACAATGGCTCTTCATGGGTGCTCTTAACACTGCACATTAACAAACAGTCGTCTGCAAAAAGGTGCACTTCAATCTGTGGATCGACATTAGCAGCAATATCATCGACATAAAGCAAAAACAAAAGGGGTCCTATCACAGAGCCTTGTGGCCCCCCAGAGGTGACAGGCAAACAAGCTGCGTATTCGTCGGCGATTTCCACGAATTGGCACCTATTACACGAATACGCCTCTATTCATTTTATGACCATGGGGCATATGCCATGCGATTTCAGTTTTTGTATTAGTTTCACGTAGTAGACTATCAAACGCCTTAGAGAAATCTAAGACAATAACATCAACTTGTTTTTTCGCGTTTATAGCATTTTCGAAATACTGTATCCTCTCAAAGAGTTGTGTAACTGTTGACAAGCGTTTGCGAAAACCGTGTTGCTTGGAATAAAATAGATTTTCTTCTGCGTACTGGACCAAATATTTGCTAATGACATGTTCAAGTAGCTTACATGCAGTGCACGTTTCAGAGATAGGACAGAAATTATTTACATTTAGTTTGTCTCTGGCTTCAATGATTGGAATAACGTGGCCTATTAATCAATCATTTGGTAAGGTGCCCCTTTCAAGAGATGCTGCAAATATTTAAACTAAAAACTTTAAGCTAAAAGACCCATTCACAGTAGCGTTATAGAAAGGCATTCAGTATTTTGTTGGCACCAGGACTTTTCCTCACATCTAGATTAAGCAGAAGCGCTACAATTTCTTCTTTAGAAATCATCGCATCACTTGTATGTTCTTCGTTTACTTGAGAGTCTTCAATAGAACAATCACATTTGGTGAAAAACACAGTGACAAAGTAAGTGTTAAATGCCTCAGCCATTTTTACTAGTTTACTACAAACTTTTCCAATGAATATTATGCTATGCATCTTTAATATCCAAGAAAACAAATACCTGCATATCCTTTTAGAATTATGGACTATATAGTCAACCAGCGTAGTAGAAAAGAATTGAGCTCGCGCATCTTTCATTTCTTTACGTATTTGTGCGCTACGCCCTGAAATTCTATCCGCTATCATAGGAATCTTTTTGCGTGCACGTCGCAGTCGGTGCTTTAAATGAATAGTATTGCGGTTTACCTACGGGATTTGCCACTCAAATCGTTTTACTTTTCTTGAAACAAAGCAGGATAAGTGGTCGGATACAAGGGACATAAAGTATAGCCAAATTATGTTGACGCCTTTGTCACGTATTTTGTATTTTTGTAAATTTGTAGTTTAGATTTTTTTCTGGATGAAGGGGCCATTCAAGCTGTGAAATGCAGCTTTTTTTCCTTCGCACCAAACCACGTATACAGTGTATTTTCGTGTACTTGCACGTGGTTAAATAAACTCAAACTCAAACTCGAACGTGGAAGCATGTCGAAACCTAGTTCTAGGGCATCCAAAATTGATGTGTCATTAGCGCGTTGAAAATCGTAAGCGCAGACAGTTCGAGCTTTGTTGGTGTTTCATTAATCGCACTGAGACAGCTACTACAAATTGGTGGTCTGATATACCGAGTTCAACAGTGGCATCATGACTGAAAGTTTTACCTGACAGGAATATGAAGTCTATATTTGACTGATAATGGTCCTTTATTCGTGTTGGTCTATCGACTACTTGGACAAGGCTATATTTACCATTATTTCTAGCATTAGTTCCGCGTGCGAGCGAACGGAAGAACCTAGAATTCTATTACGCCAATCAACACCCGGTAAATTAAAATCACCCATAAGTATTATTCGGCTTCTTAAATTCGAATTCGCATTTAAATAGGAATCAATTTTATCAAAAAGGTTTAACTAACTTGTTGGTGCTCTGTATAGAACACCTATAATTCTTGTAGCCTCATACATGATTAGCCACTTATGTGTGTCATACAGTTAGGTTATACCATACCTATTTTGCTATAGATCTCATTATCCAAACGGCCAGGAGAACGAAAAGTCGTAAGTGGCTAGATAGATAGATAGAGAGATGTGGTCAAACTCACCCAGGTTCGCTGAGAAATGCTTCGCGTATCAAAATTAGGCGTATGCCTTTTATTCTGAGAGTCGACATCAAGTGAAGCGGTATATAAGCCATAGTGGCCTATATGTAATTTTTCGTTTCTTTGATTCAAGCATTAGAAGGTGGACCGACCTATTTGTGCATTTAGACTTTTCGAGTATGTGCGAGTCGGGGGCAGGCCGTTGCGAGTATTTCCTTTCGGATGAAGAGGAGCTTTTTGCTGAAGGTTTTAACTATTTGAACACTGCGTAACTTGGGGTGAAAGTTACAATTTTCAGGTCGAAGAGACTCATGGGCCTTTTCCCCTTTCCACCACGCTGACTACAGTATTGATCGTAGGCTTACCAGGAAAGTCCACTTCACTGACGGTGAATGGTATCCGATAATACAACATGAGGTAGATACCCTCATTAAGACAAAGATGTCAGGTATGTGGAAATGAAGTAGACCATACTGTGCAATGATGTGCATGTATTAGGAGCTGGTTACTGTAGTATTTCTTCGGGTTGGGCCCTATGTTAAGTCGCAAGAGTTAATATGTAATATTTCTTCAATTGCTACGAAATCCGACTGCGAACTCTGCACCCACTGTTAATATTGCCGTGATATAAGGCCAATATAATTTCATTTACAAAGAACGTGTTTTATTCCTAATCAGACATGGCTTCACGACGTATTCCCGTGACGGACATGGCGTTCTAAAGCATTTACTAACAGATTGGAAACAAAAAAAAACGAGAAAGAAAAAATTGCAGTGATGCGTCAAACCAACGACCTCGCGCTTCATAGTGCGCGACGCTAGCCACGAACTTACTAAACGACCCTTCTCAAGCATAGTAACAACGAGCAATTAGATGTGCTATGTATCACTGGCGGTATTCAGAGCTCGGCACTTCAGCGCGTTTTCATGATTAGTAGCAAGATGGCGCACCTAGTGCGCGTTCGCGCTCGAAATGCCGTTGTGCGGTGTGATCCCGCACTTCGAGGTGCTCGCGTGCCTCCACATGGCGTAGTCAAAGTGCGTATAGATCTCATCTAGCGTGGTGGCTCGCTCGATTGTGCGCTTATCTCGGGATTCAGATGCTCTGTACCTCTCGTGCTTCCACCACAAGTTTGCATTGAAGATATCGTATTTAATGTAAGCATGAACGTCACTTCGCTCGCTGCGACGGCCGCGTTTACCGACGGAGCACGCTGCTTACAGGGGAAGCGAGAATTGTGAGCGTTGTTCGCGCTCCTCCTGGTATATACTTCGTCTTTATTTCTGTTTAAACAGCGTACTTTTAGTGCCGAGCTGTGACAGTTGCGCGCTCGACCTCTGTATGCTCATTTCGTGCGCGATTTTCGCTCTAAGTGGGCGCTGCTAGTTTTGAGCTGCTTTTCATTCGTCGCGTGACATTCCAACCTGTTACTGCAGCATTCATTACTTCACCCTTGTGGCAAAAGAATGAACAGTGAATGCTCAACTACATATGCGAGGACACGTATGACTTTGGTGTTATCATCATCATCATCATCATCATCATCATCATCAGCCTGACTACGTCAATCGAAGGACAAAGGCCACTCCCATGATCCGCCAGTCAACTTGGTCCTGTGCTTGCTGCTGCCATTTTGTACCAGCAAACTTCCTAACCTCCTCTGCCCACCTAATTTTCTGTCTCCCACTAACCCACTTGCCTTCTCTGGGAATCCAGTTACTTATCCTTAATGGCCAGCGGTTATCCTGCCTATGCGCTACATTCCCGGTCCATGTCTATTTCTTCTTCTTGATTTCAACTATAATATCCTTAACCCTGGTTTGTTCCCTGATCCCCTCTGCTCTCTTCTTGACTCTTAAGGTTACACTTAGCATTTCCTTTCTATCTCTCACTGCGTCGTACTCAATTTAAGCTGAACCCTATTCATAAGCCTGCAGGTTTTTGCTCCGTAGGTATGTACCGGGCAGAGGCAGCTGTTATATAACTTCCTCTGGAGGTATAGTGGCAAGCTACTAGTTGTGCTTTGAGAGTGCTTGTGGAATTCGCTTCACCCCTAACCTATTCTTCTAGTCACTTCAATCTCGTGGTTTGGCTTCGCGGTAAGACAACGTCCTAAGTAGAGGTAGTCTTTTACAACTTCAAGTGCAGTATTACCTTTATTACCTTTCTCGAAACGCTGTTATCTTCCGAGGTTGTTGTAAATTACTTTTGCTTTCTGCAGATAAATTTTAAGAGCTAGCTTTCTCTTCTCCTTGCCTGAGTCAGAAATCATGAGCTGCAATTCGTCACCTAATTTACTCAGCAATGCAATGTCATCCGTGAAGCGCACTTCACTAAGGTACTTTCTATTATCTCTTTTGCCTAACCCGTCCCATTATTAGCCTCTTAAAACCTCCTGTAAACAAGCAGTAAATAACATTGGGGCGATTGTATCCCCCTGCCTTACACCCTTCTTGATTGGTATTCTGCCACTTTATTTATGGAGCACTAGGGTGGCAGTTTATCTCCTGTAAATTTATTCGAGGATGTTTATATATACTTTGTCAATGCCCTTATTCGGCAGGGTCTGCATGAATGCTGATATTTCTACAAAATGAAATGCCTTGTCGTAATCTATGAAGGCTATGTGTGGTACTTGGCTGTATCCTGTGCATTTATCTGTTAAATGATTGATAGTGCGAATAGAGTGGATTGTTGAATAGTCTGTTCGAGATCCTACTTCTTTCTTTTGTTGATTTAATTATAATGTTGTCCTAATTCTGTTAGCAATGACTTTTGTAAATAGCTTGCATACTATAGAGAGCAAGCTGATCGTACTGTAATTCTTCAAGTCCTTGTCATCTTCTTTCTTATGTATTAAGATGATGTTAGCCTTCTTCCAAGACTCTGGTGCTCTTTCCGTCAGGAGACACCTCGTAAACAGGGTGGCTATTTTTTTCTAACAGAATCTGTCCCCAGTCTTTCAGCAGATTTGATGTTACTCGATCCTCACCAGCAGATTTACCTCTCTGCATTTCCTCCAAGCCTTTTGTGACTTCCTATATCATTTCTGGTGGGGTACCAACTGGATTACTGATAGTGCGACCATTATGAGCGTGGTTGTCCCGGCTACTGCATAGATTTCTGTAAAACGCCTCTGCTATTTTAACTATCCTATCCTTATTCATTGTTACTTTGCCTTCATTGCCTCTAAATGCGTATATCTTGTTTTTGGCCTATCCCAATTTTCGTCTTCACTGCTTTGAGGCTTTCTTCTTTCTTTAGAGCTTGTTCAATACTCTCCACGCTATACTTTCTTACATCGGATGCCTTACATTTTCTAATCAACTTTGAAACCTCTGCTAGTTATATTTTGTTGGTTATGTTTGAGACTTTCATGATATGACGCATTTTAATGAGATTCTTCGTCTCGTGGAACAACTTGCTAGTGTCCTGCCTAACTACCGTACCTCCGACTTCTACTGCACACTCCAGAATGCTATTTGTCGGGTTGTCATTCACATAGCATCAACGCAAAGGCTGGTTTCCTCGATAAGAGCTGAGTATCTATTGTGACGGGAGACTCTGAATTCCTGTACTTTTTCTCTCAATGGGAGGTCATTGATTGGCTTCTTGCGTATGAACTTATGTCATCTGTTCTTCAAGTCTAGGTCAATTCGTGACCTTACTATTCTTTGGTCGCTGCATCGTATCTGGTCAAGCACTTCCACATCCTACACGATGCCTGGGTGTGCACTGAGTATAAAGTCTATTTCGTTTTTACTTTCGCCATGGGGGCTCTTCTATGTCCACCTACTTTTCCATCGTTCTTGGTTGAAGGTATCCAAGTTCTGTAAATCATTGCGTTCTGAGAATTCCACTAATAGCTCCCCTCTGGCTTTTCTAGTGCCAATGCTGTAATTTCCTGCTGCGTGGTCTCCAGCTTGCTTCTTCTTTACCTTAGAATTGAAGTCGCCCATCAGTATAGTATACTGTGTTTTTTCTCCCTACTCTTTGCCGATTCCATGTCCTCGTAGAAGCTTTCAACATGCGCATGATCATGACTGGATATAGGTGCGTAAGTCTGTACCACCTTCATTTTGTATCTCTTATTAAGTTTAATTGCGATACCTACTACCCTTTCAACAATGCTGTGGTATTCCTCTATGTTATCAGCTACGTTTCTGTGGATAAGGAATGCTACTTCCCATTCTGTTTTCTGTAGCCCTGTGTAGACCTCACCTGTACTCCTAACCTCACTAAGCCCTAATACATCCTATTTAACACCCTCTAGCTCGTCGAATGATAAAGCTAGACTTGCCTCACTAGATAAGGTTCTAGCGTTAAACGTTCACAAGTTCAGGTTCGAAGGATGGCCTGTATAGTGCCAGAGATACTTAGCACCCTCTGCTACTTTATACATCTAACCAACGCCGTGGGCAGCTGCTTCGCAGCCATCGGAGACTGAGGGCCGTGTGTTAACTGACGTATGCATGTGAGACGTAGTGGCTAAATACTGCACCAGAGTGGTCAATCCTTCACTGGTAAGAGTACGTTACTGGCGGTGGTAACAAGAGAGGCCCCAACCCAGGCCTCTTATTGCAACTCCATCATCACACGGATTTTTAAAACTCGGGTTGAAAATTTTGCGGCACAGAGGTTCCAACGACGGACCTCTTGCACGCGAGGATGATGCTCTAACAACTACACCATCCTTAAAAGGGGATCTACCGATTGCCAAAAAGGGGGATCAACCACGTATTTTTAATAAGCAGTTTGCAACACTAGCGTAGCTTCGTGGTAGAATACCCGATTACCACTCAGAACTTCTGGGTCAATTTCGGCTCTAATGTGGTTTTGCGTTCCTGAAATTTCGCATCATCCACAACACTGCTCGCGCGTGCCCCACCTGCGATACAAGCTTCATAAGGCAATCCCGTACAGCGGTTTTAAATCTGTAATCACCTCTCGGTTGCACAGAAGGCCACCATGAAGCCGATATTTTGAACAGTGGTCCACCTCTCTAAAGCAACACAGTAGAATGTATAGAGAGAAGGACGCCTTCGTCACGAGAGGAATAAAGACAAGTAGGTCACAATAAAGAGACAAAAATTTGAGAGACTAATTGTAGATACCGGAAAAAATTGTTTTCAGAACCACGTCCTTAGCGGAACAGAAGAGAATTGGTTGGCACTTTTTGCACTTCTTTCGTGATAATTTTGAATACTCTACACAGACACACACGCACACAAAAGCAGGTAACACTTCAAAATGTCAAATGAATGACAACACTTCAAATGATAAAAATAAATTTCAGAATCTCCGGGCAATTTTCAAAAAAAAAAGCGCAAGAGTTCGTCATCGCCGTGGCGCTGACATTAAAGACAAATCTACGCGCCATTTGAAAAACCGCACCGTTGCTCAAACCACAGTGTGGGTATTCCGTTTGGATGGTTGGCGTTTATTTATGTCTTGTTTATCCTCACAGAGATTACTCCGAATAACTCAACTGTTTAGCCCTGCCACCGAAGTGTCCATCAAGCTCTTCGCTATAGTTGGCGAGCGCTTTTACGTGCCAGGAATGCCATTTCCGGGTCTATTGTATTCGCGGGAAATGTACCTTTCAGCTGTCATTTTCTTTCTTTATGACGTTGGTGGCCGTGACGCCATTAGGGCTTGTCCTTGAGCGCTTTTGTTGTCATCCTGCATGACTGAGTGCCCTCAATGAAGAGCATGAACAAGCGCTGTTGTCGAACCAATATATAACATTATATAACACGTAAATGCAAATTACCAAGATTTGAAAAAAAAAGGCTCCATAATCTGTACAGTTGGTAGAGTTTCGCGTAAAAAAAAGAACCAATGTGGTAAATTCGTATTTGGGTGCAAGTCACCGAAAGCACAAGATATTAGTTATAGGCACGGATGAATTGCATTTATCAGTCTGAATGAATTTCAGCTCCAGTTAAAATAGTGGTTCTGAAGGAGATGAAAGACTTAGAGCTGCACACTGCCATGGCCACAGCGAAAGATTGGCTCAGCTGCCAGTTGCCATGCTTATATTTTCCATGCACTTGATGCTTCGATCTAGTGTTTTCAATATTTTTTATATTTATACTGAATACACAGACCAAAAACTTCTGTTAGTGTTTTCAGAGCTTCGGAAATCTACTGTTAAACGTAGGTGTGCTCTCAGCTAAAATAATGCAGTAGGGCATGTAATGGAATGTTTTTAAGAGCTAGTTTTGGTTCCTACACCCACCGCGGCAAGAGAGAGCTGGCAACTCCCTTCGCAGGAGTAAATGCTTCTCCAATATTTTACTTGTCTTTTTGAGAGTGCTAGGAACTTTCTGATGCACAGAGTAGGCACATTCTCTTCCGACAGGGTTATGGTACTTAGGCTGAACGACATAAAAAAAGCGTTGTAGTACATATGTAAAGAAGCAATTTGCTTTAGTAGTGGGGAGTTGTAGTACTTAATAACTTCAGTTTATTAAATGCTTGCCACGTATGTTACTAACCGGCTAATAAGTGCAGTTAGTAACAGGGAGCTTACTAGTAACCGCTACTACCCTCACCGTTACAAACGCGGTTAGAAATTGAAGGTTTAAAATATCTTCATCAAATACAAATAACATGTTTCCTAAGTGCTACAAAAGGAGGTCCCAAGGAAAATACCGTCATGGGGACCTCCTATCAAGAATGGATTGATGCAATACAGGGCAGACAAGTGACGACGAGAAGCATATCATAATGTGTGAATGTTTCAACAAAAAGAGAAAAGCAAGAGTGCAAATAATTTTAAAGTTGCAGGCATGAAACATAAACAATAACAAAAATGTGTGAATAACATACATACTGGAAAGAGTTACATCAATCAAAGAAAACAAAGAAACTCAAGAAAAAAATGCTGAAAATGTTGAAATGAAAGCTGAAAGGTTTTCTTATTTCATTTTAAATGTTGTTATATTATGACAAATTTATTGATCAAGGAAATCGAGTTTCATAGGCATATACCTGAAGAAAGCGCTGTCTGTTTTTTATAGTTCGAGTGTACTACCGGCAACAGTAAGTTAAGATCAGAGCAGAATCTAGTCATAATTGTGTTTGTAAGGAAACGAGGTGGGATGCGTTCTAGTTCAATATCAAGATGACGTGCGCGAAAAATGAGAATACACTGTTTCAAAAAGACGGAACGATTGATGGGGAGAATGCCGAGAGTACGGTACGTGGGCGTGGCAGACTTCCTCCAATGACTGTAGGTGATAATTTTTATAGCTGTATTCTGCAAGTGGGCAATCTTGGAGAGATGAGTTCTGTAAGTGCTTCCCCAAGAAGAACAGCAATATGTTAAATGAATGTGAATGAAGGCGAAGTATACTGCTGAAGAATGTGTAGTAGAAAGAAGGGGCGAGTATTAGGTAATACACGAATACGAAAAAAATTTTGGACGAAATTGCTGCGATGTGCTTATTAAACTTTAGATGACAGTCAATGGTAACACCAAGAAACGTCGTTGTATCGCAGGGATGAATAACATGCGAGTCAATTGTTTGAATTGGCACAAATGGTGTGGTATTACGCGAGGAATAAAATAGCATAAATGTAGTTTTCAGTGGATTAATTACGAGCTGATTGTTAGGGCCCCATTGTATCACATTGGTGGCGTCCTTATTTCAATCCTCAAGTAAGTTTACTAAATTGCTATTCGATGAAAACATGGTGGTCTCATCAGCATATATGATGGATTTAGGGTAATTAAGACATTTTGGTAAGTCGTTATTGTACAACAAAAACAGGAAAGGTCCAAGAATTGAGCCTTGGCGGACAGCCTCATTGCTCGTGATAGAGTTGGAATGGAAATGACAAACTATGACACGTCGAGACCTATTCGACAATTAGTCACGAATAAGCGTTAGTGTGGGACCACAAATACCATAAGAGTCTAATATCGTGAAAAAAACTTTATGGTTAATACTGTAAAAACCATCAGAAAAATCCACAAATACGGCCGTGGAATAGGGACCCATGTAAATGGAATGTTGAAGGTAGTCAGTGAATTCCGTTTAAGCGAGTTCTGAAAAAAGTTCGGCCTAGAATAAAACTGATCTGGTGCTAAAAAACTGGACTTGTTTAGATAATTTGTTAGGTGAGTAACAAGCAACTTCTCCAATAATTTGCTAAAGCAAGAAAGAATAGTAGTCGGGTGGCAGTTATTGATCAAGTTCTGGTCACCTTATTTGAACACCGGAACCACTCAGCGTGTCTTTAATTCAGCAGGGAAATCACCAGCCTTAAACATTAAATTGATTACTTGAGGAAGACGACTAGACATTTCAGAGGCAATAATTTTTATTCTTATGAATGAATGTAATCTAAGCCGGCACCTGTATATTTCAATTGCTTTATTACTTGACTAACTTCATGTGGGGAAACATGCCTTAGGTACAAGGAGTGCGGGCATCGAGGAAGAAAGAAGCCGGGCGGAATTAGACACATTTACCCTGGAAAAGTGAAAATTTAAAGCATTCGCAATATCCGAGAGATTGCTTGTGCTCGTGTACCATACAAAACCTTCAAAATCCCCGGCTACGAAGCAAGTTGGTTCAGAAATTCCTTAATTACCTTCCTGTTCTTGTGGCTGTCGTTTCCATTTTAAGAATGAGGTTCTGGTAGTAGGTGCGCTTTATGTCTCCTAACTACACAGAAAGTGTGTCCGAGTACTTTTTTAACCATCGACGAAGTGGTTAGTTAAACAGCTGCATTCTACCTTTTTACGCAAGTTGTTTTTTCTCCTTGCTGCGAAGAAGACCATTCGTCATTCATGGCTGTCTAAGAACCGAGTATCCTTTTAAGTAAGGTGATGTGCTGGTAGAATTTTTTGTTGCATCACTGATTTTATCGCAGAGCTTACGGTAAGCAGTAATAGCTGAACTGCCGTTTAAGACATCAGTCCAGTCGGTCTGAGAAATGATATGACAAAATTTGCCAATCAAAAGTACATCTTTGCTGACTGTGTTCAGTTTTTGTTTTACGCAACTATCCAGCAGAAGAAACACGGGATAATGGTCAGTAAACAAAAAAATCTGCGACACCAGCACACTTATTTGTAGTGACATTCGTTAAAATATGGTCAATGAGCGTGCTAGGCTCGCCAGGTACACCACGTGTCGAAGAGCTGATTAGGCACTGAGGTCTACGAACTTGAAAGCATTTCACGTAATCCAAGCATAAGGTGACAACAATATCAGTACTATTTACGTTAATGTCAAACATGACGATTATGCTCTTGTGCTCGTCATTAATTCGACCAGGTGTTTCATCAAGGACAGAGTAGAAGTGAATGTAGGGTGAAGAAGGCGAACGGTAAATGTACCCCACGACAACATTTTTACCGTGGAGACAGGAACCATCAAATTTTAGCCATACTGACTCACAGTTAATATTGGAAAAGGCGAGGTCATGGCGAAGAGTGTTGGTCATGGTATTGCGTTTGAAAATGGCAGAACCGCCATGCTGGCTTCAAGTGCAGTGAGCCAACACGGCCCGATAACAAACAGTGCGTCAACAGGTGACGATAGTAATGTTTTGGAAAAGCGAATAATCGAGGAACTAGGATTAGCTAGTGTCACGAAGTTGATAAAATCGTCGAAATGTTTTAGTAAACTACGCATGTTGAAATGAACAACTCAATCGAGAGACTTCGTGAAGCCGTAAAGGAATTCTTTTGTTTGTTCAAAGGTGTAGAAAGCCATGATTCAAATGTGCGCTAACATCGGAAGGTAGAAAAACACAGGATGGTCAATGAGTTCAGAAATGAGGAAAACGTGACTGTCAGGTTTCTTCTTGGCCTTAATCTGACAGTTATCGACCCCCAGGAATTGCCACTTTTTTGCTTTCTTTAGCGAGAGCGCCTTAGCAAAAATGCGCTTGTTTTCAGCGGTCGCATGGTCATTCAAAAACAGTGGTCTTTCCTGGCGTGCGCTGAATCGGATGGTACCAGTTGTTAGGCGAGCTTTCCTGGCTTTGTTGGTGAACTCTTCTTTTTTTCACTCAAGACCGGAATCCGGCAAATACTCTTTTTTTTCATTCGTTCCGTTTTAGTTGGCACCTGGTGAACAACATAAATGTCAGTGGAAGTGATAGCACAACCAATGCTTTCGCCGATGCGCCGGAAAACCACGAAACAGTCCTCAGCCTTTGAAGTAGGAACACCTTTGATTTCTACATTATTTTGACGGGAGTATCGCTGGAGATCAGCCACCAATTGGCTCAACATCTCGATTTTTGAAGACCTTATTTCTCTATCTGAATAGCTTCCTGCTTTTGTTTCATACTTGAAAGAGATCTTTGAACAGGGAGAGGCTGTTACGTAGCTCTTCGACTTTTTTGCGCATTGCATCTATATTTTTGGCTAAACCAGTGTCAACTGGCGTCGTGAAAACAGTATACTCAAGAGTAAAGAAGTGGCTCGGCAGCAATGAAACAAATTACTTATAAGTAACGAAAGTACAAATCAAACAGACCTGCGAACGCAGAAGACGTTTGTCAGGCGTGATGCGAAATATGCCATGACCACTGCTGCCAAATGATGGGCGCCGCGGGAACCTTCGTCTATGTAGTCGACACTGGGTGAGAGGCAGGAAAGGAGGCAATGTCGACGATGACGTCGATGATGATCGGTGATGCAGGCAAGAGCACGTACTGCAGCTGCTACGTCACAGGGCAGCGCGTGCAGAAAAGTAGCATAGGGGTGATCCTGCAAAGACAGAAGACGTTTGTCAGGCGCGATTCGAAATATGCCACGACCACTGCTGCCGAAATGCTGACTAAAGCAGGAAGTAACGGCTATAGACTAAAAAAATACCGCCAGGCCTGTGCTGAACGCACGGCACAGTCAAAGTGAAAGCTGGAGGTGCGGTCTTGCAGAGCTTTTTAAGTACTCTTTGGGTAATGCTATGAACACACTTGCTGGGTACCGACTATACCACAAATTATCTTAATTTTTTAGTAGGAAAGCATTCACTATGCCATCCTTCGTCATTTTTGAAATAACATGCTCATGTAAGAGGGGCAAAAAACGAATATGGATGGACGCCTGTCGAATTGATGTAGTGCCTGACGTTAAACACGAGGACTGCTGCCTGCGTTGTTGGTGGCGAAAATCACTGTGCCCGGCATCTATGCTAGCACCTACTCTCTTCGATGAGCATGCAATGGTATTCCTGGATAAATATCTACCAGGGTTTATTTAGTATTTCCTGCACCATATAAGTGACTACCAGTGTATTTGATAGAGGCCCAAAGGAATCTCATTGAAAGCGATGATGGCCGCGGGCTTTCACTGAAAGCGTTGCCACAGTGGCATTCCATCTCACTTTTCGAACAACCGGGAAAACGCTCTAGGAGTGTTTCGCGTTAGGTCGACGTCTTATGTTTGCACCCTGTATCAAATTACCGAAAAGAAATTACTTGGCATGCGGCCAGGACAAAGAATCTCAGGCTGCAACGCCAGTAACATCCCTCAAGGTTTCGAAAATACAATAAAGGCCTGCGTCAATGTGTGCTAAGCTGTGCTTCCACAAGGGTCGGTAGATGCATCGCTTACAGAAAATTGGAGCAGTGGAGGCACCAGACGAATCTCTCGAAGTGCGCTTGTACTAACTTGATTAGTGAGAGTAATGCTTTTGTCAGCAGCTGAAATCGCGGTGGCACCTCAAATTTTGTACAAGCTAGTTGTGCATGTACCGATGTCTTAAAGAAACACACCCTGTTTTAGATGCGGTACCACGAAACTAGATAAATAGTTGGGAAATAAATGGCATATAGTGTCCATATCACCCCAGGTTGACCCTTTGCGCGCATCTTTGGGGAATGTACAATGGGAGGAAAAGTGGCTCGACCATGCTTCCTACACTTTATCTACACTGCTCATCATACACCTCCTTCCTGGATACGTGTACTAAAGCTCTTTCTATAAATGCATCATTCTCCTGATACATCTCCTCCTTTTATGAATTCTCAATTGACGCAGGGCTTGAAAAATGAGGGTTGAAAAAAAGTATTTTCCTTTCTTTAGTTAACTGCCGTCTCTGCGATGTACCAGAGACAATGAAACACCAGCTGTTATTACCTGCAAATATGTTGTGTTTTCAGACATCCTACAGCGAATTGCTAAGACGTTTTGACCGTGAACTCACATGCTATGCGCTACCTTCTCTCAACGTCTCTTGAAGAAGTGCCATTTGATATATTTTTCTTCATGGGACTGCATAGTTTGAGAAAAAATCACATACAAGAATGCGGCGCCAAACGAACCACTGCTTCAAGCATGAATTCCGGGTGTATGGCTCTTCATATAAGTGACATTTACGCAGAACTAGGCATTAGAGCAGGCTGGTACCCCATCTTGATGAGGTTCCTATCCTTAGCAGTCTCCCTGTGCGACAACTTTTAAAGAATTAAACTGTTTTTGAAGAATTGCTCAGTATCTCCGTTTCTCTGTATGTAAGCTTTCGAATGATTGTGCAGTGCTTATACGATTATTGTCGTCAAAGGAGTGCATCACTAGGTCACAGCATGTGGGATAAATACGCATGGTAGTAATGGCAATGAAAAAAGAAATAGCATGGCTCTGCTACCCTATTGCCACGCAAACGGCCTGTTTTCAATACTCACTCGAACTGATGCTTTCTTTTTCTTATTAGGTCTATTTTCATCTCGCTTTATTTCTTGGTCATCAACAAGATGACACCTTCTCCCTCGGAATCAACGACACGGACACCGAAACCGGAGGTACTGCCAAACTTGTCTAATCTGCGGTCCCGACTAATCATATTGCTTTGCATATGTACCTGCGCTGCAGCGCACTTTTTTCGTAGACAGGATGACGAAAGCAATAACTAGTTTTGGTCTTTTGTCTTGTCTCTAACTCATGTAGGTCGGACGATATTGATACTCATATACGATAAGCAGTAAGGAGCGAATGAGGCCCGCTGAAGTTGTCATGTTCCATCTGTTAGCGCTGTCTGGCTTTTTCAGAAACCATAAAAAATAAAAAAATTGCCTAAGATCACTATAAAGTGCGGTAAAGGTTGCATATAAGACAACCGAAATTCAAACTTTGAAATCAACAACCCAGAATAATGACCAGCCGCGTCATCCTATGATGTGAACTCGAGTAAATGCACCACCGAGCGGGGGGGGGGGGGTGAGGTTATCGCGTCAATGTTGTGTACTAGGGTATGGTATGGGGAGACTTAAGTGCTATTTCGTCTTTATTATTCCTATTTATTGAATGAAGGCAAAGCGTTACCTTCAACGAGTGGATGGACACTGATGTTGCTTTGCGCCACACTACTGATTGAAAGTACAATTGCTTCCATCGCATCTACTCGAGCCAGGTGAAGCGTCAAGGAAAATCCAAGTAAACACGATCTTGACTGAATTCCAAACGCGCGAAAGCATCACTACGAGAGCGGACATGCGTGACATCGGCTCCTGCTTTTTTGTTGTTGTTGTCTTTATTTCAGACAAATGTATGTCTCCGATACAAGGGCGAAAGGCAGATGTCCTCTGCCTGACGGAACCCAAGTACCCGAAAGCACCACTCAGAGCATACAATATAAAAAAATACAATATAACACATTAATAATGGATGCATAACATTGTTTTTGTACCGAGTAAACGGAGTACATACTTGTACAGTATTAAAAAATGATTTATAACACTACAAATAACGAAAGCAGAGAAACCTATGACCGCTATATACAAAACTTATCAATCTTGAGGACAGGATAGAAGGCAAGCCTCGAGAAATTTTTGAAAGATTTCAGAGACAAAGATTTCTGCGCGATTTCTATAACATGAGTATGTTTGTTGAGAAGACTGGGAATTAAATATGTAAGTGCTTGCGTTCCATAGGTGGTTCGGACTAGTGGAATTCTATAATGGTCGTATCTTAATTAATAAGGCGCATAGCTACTAAATTGCAGTTCAATATATCTAGAAGGATTAAGTTTAATTTCGTTAAAAACATAACAGAGTAAATGAGACTCATAGAGTTGATTTCCTTTTAGAACAAAGTGTTCTAAAAAGTATGAACCTGTGTGATCGTTGTATGATAGGTTTTTTACATATCGTATTCGTGAGGGCTGGTGAAATTCTGCTTTACATTTCATCAAGATAACCTATCATCGTACTAACATTGTTCGGCGCCAGAAGCCACCTCTCTCATTCAGGTGGGCTAATGTTTGGGCATTATATGCCCACTAGTTGACCTCACACAGTGGGGCTACGCTCGCTTGACCGAGCATTGAATCGAACGCTGATTGCACAGAGAATTCTCTGTGGTCACAGCCACGCATGGCCGCCACTGCTCTTCGTGGACGTGATCTCACAAAGTTGGCACAGAATGTAGTTTCTACCTCAATGCCCAAAAGCTCCGCTTCACCAACAGATATTGTGAATAAGGGACTGTTCACCATGGTGGTTTTCCGCCAGTGTCACCAGCAATCTAAAGCTACCATGGGCTTAGCTTTCAATTAGGCCACGTCCGTGAATATCCCACCTGAAAAGAAGACAATCCGCGTATCGTGGCGGCCTACTGCTATGCCCCGCATTGCTGCGGAACACTTCACCATCGTGCTGAAGCCTCGAGTCAAGGTGGATCTTAAAGCTACCTTTAAACCAGGCGAACTAGGCGACAATCCCTCCTCATATGTGGGCACATCGGCTGGCCGCCTGTAACAGCGATGGCCAACCCTTTGGCTTTCTTTATGCAGTTGCTTCTGGCACTGGCGACATTCACGGCCGATGCATCAAACAAAATAGTGGATTACGTCGGCGCTGCGCGGATCTATTTCGGTGACTGCGCAGAAGAGGCATCGCTTGTTCTCATCTCTTGGACGCCACCGCCGTCATCGACTGACACTTATAAGCAGCCCAACATCACGGCTTTCCTTCAGTGGGCACGTCGGCTGGCCGCCTGTAACAGCCATGACCAACCCTTTGGTTTCCTTTATGCAGGTTAGTAGCAAGTATTCCTGTGTCAAAATTAGTGATCCTTGCTTTATCCAGTTGACGTGCCCCACCAGCCTATGCATGTGTTAACTGTACGCGCGGAACATAGTACTGTCTCTATCGAAACTTTGTGGCGATATCGAACCGAACCCAAGTCCGCCTACCGAGCAAATGTTGAAAGAACTTCTTGAAGGCCAAAAGACTATGCATAAACGACTTGATGCTATAGAGTCGAAACTTAAAAAGGTAGAAACATCAGTGTGAACCCTCACGGAACAGACTAACAAAGTCGCCAATTTCGAAAAACTGCCCAATGACTAGAAAAAAAGACTGGCGAATCTAGAAGACAGAAGCAGAAGAAACAATCATCTGGTTTTTGGCATTCCTTAAATACCGGGAG
Organism: Rhipicephalus annulatus; assembly: GCA_013436015.1. NCBI lineage: Eukaryota > Metazoa > Arthropoda > Arachnida > Ixodida > Ixodidae > Rhipicephalus > Rhipicephalus annulatus. Next base: position 241,013 of record WOVY01000192.1, read on the forward strand.
AAACACCAGAATTGGTGGAATCACCAATAGTTGAAGACTTGTTCAAAACTAAGCTTGGTGCAGAGGTAAAATCTGTCGAAAGACTACACAGAATGGGGCGTAAGCAACCCGACAAACCTAGACCTGTGGTCTTAAAGTTGAGAGAAGACAGGGAAAAAAGACACGGGCTGAAGAACTGTTCTAAATTGAAAGGAATGGGCATTTCTGTGTCTGAGGACTTCTCGGCAGCCACGAGGCAAATCTGAAAGAGCCTATGGGTAGTGCTTCTGATAGCAGGAAAGCGCGAGTAAAAATGGAACTGTCATATGATAAAAATTGTATTGATAACGAAACGTATGAATGGGACAGTATTCACATGAAGAAGGTTCCTATTAGTCGACGCAGTAGCAGGCGGTGAGATAAAAAGTGACATAAAAGCAAGGAAACTAAGCAGTTTCGTTGTCCTAATATAAATGCCCGTAGTTTGATTAACAAGGTCATTGAATTAGAAAGTGTAGTAATAGCCCACAAACTGCATATGTTAATAATTACAGAATCGTGGCTACGCCGATACATAGGTGATGATGAAATAATGCCACCAGGCTACAAAATTTACCGTAATGACAGAGATTCCCGTGGTGGCGGTGTTGTCATCATGCTTCGAAAATCGCTATATGTGACACGATTACCCAAAATTAGGGGAATTGAATGTGTTGTCGTTAAAGTGTTATTTGATGAGCTACATGTTGTCGTTGGGGGATTTTACCGTCCGCCCAATTGTGATGATGAGTTTGTAGAACAATTAAATGAGTTTTTGTGTCAGTATAAAACGAGTGGTTGCAACGTCCTAATCGGTGGTGACTTTAATTTCTCATGCTAAATCGGTCGGATGAATTTCCACATGCCGTCTCTGCTGCATCTGTATCTTTTCTTGATTTTTTGCTGTTCCATGACTTGACGCAGCTTGTGAAAATGCTCACTTGTGTCCAAAATGAATCTAGCACAATTTTAGACGTTTTCTTGTTAGTAAAGGTATATATAACCGCAGTCCGGTAGTAGAAATTTACGACAACATTTTGGACCATAAAATTGTGTCATTAAGCTTTCAACTGTACTATGCTGAATGCCTGATAAAAAGATTGTTTTTGTACCCGTATTCTCGCGTGCTAGTGATGTGGACATAATAGACGATCTTGATCATTCTCATTCCGATTTCCTAACGATTTCTAAAGAAAGTGAACGTTCTGTTGAGCGATTGTGGTGCTTTTTTAAATACCTACTAATTAAATGTATCCAAAACTTTGTTTCTCACAAACGCAAGGTATTAAAGCGGTCTAGCCCCTGGATTATGAAAGAAATCGTACGCCTAGGGCGCAGGCTAAAGAAGACAAAAAAGCGACAAATAGAACGACCATCATTGTCTGTACTAGATAATATATCAGAAATGCGTCAGACTGAAAGTCAAATTGAAAAGTGCAAAGGAATAATATCAAAGCGAGGCTTTGACAAAGTTTCTTTTGACGTCACAAAATAGGTTTTGGCAATATCTTTCACCCAAAAAAAGTTCTGTATAAAGTTTATATATTAACTATATTAACGGTGATGTTATAACCGAGAAAAGGGAAATAGCAGGGGCGATGAATGATTACTTGTGTTCAGTGTACACGCGTGATAATGACGTCACCCCTGATTTCATCACCTATGGCATCATGCCACCTATCGATGATGTCTGTATCACTGAAGGGGGTGTCTTATCGCTTCTGCTTAATCTCGATCCAAAAAAATCACCGGGCATTGACTCTGTACCTAATGCCTTTCTGATAAGGTATGCTGAATGGAATGCCAAATACCTATGCTTGCTCTTTAAATCATCTCCAAGATCACTCCAGTACCGAAAACTGAAGACCATTTACTTGTATCCTCGTTTAGGCCTATCTCCTTGCTATCCACTAGTGTCAAAATTCTAGAGCATATAATATTCAAACGTTTGTCTATGTTTGTCGAAAGAAATAACCTAATCACGCCCCTTCAGCAAGGCTTTCGCCGAGGGTATTCTACGGTAACCCAGCTTATTGAGACGTGTCATGACCTAGCAGCAGCGATCGATAAGAATGGTCAAGTAGATGTTATATTATTGGATTTTGAGAAAGCTTTCGATCGTGCGAGTCACCAGAAATTACTAATTGAGCTCAAACGAATTCTGAAAAATGAGAAATTATTTGCATGTATAACTGCTTATCTTTCAATGAGGAGCCAATGTGTCGCCTTTGATGGTGTCACCTCGAGTTCCGCCCCCGTGAAATCGGGTGTGCCTCAAGGGTCAATTTCAGGGCCGTTGTTTTTTCTGTCATTTATTAATGATATTGTGCTAAATTTTCCCGTAAAAATAAAGCTTTTCGCGGATGATTGTAACTATATCAGGAAATTTAGAGTTACAGTGATCAAGAATCTTTAAATACTGCGCTAGCAACGCTACAAACGTGGTGTGAAAATTGGCAGATGACAATTAATTATAAAAAAACAGTAGCAATGCGAATTACGCGTAAGAAACAGCTGCTCCTGTTTACCTATCACGTCAATGGCCATGCTTTATCTGAAGTCACTAAACACAAGTATTTAGGACTCATACTAACATCAGACCTAAAATGGAATGAACACTTAGAATATATTGAAAGAAAGGCAATGAAAAAGCTTGGCTATTTGCGAAGGAGGCTTGTGAATGCCACACCACACATTAAACTTCTCGCGTACAAAACTTTCATTAGACCAGTATTAGAATGTGGAGCTGCAGCGTGGGATCCTTGACTCAGTCGAATAATAATATATTAGAAATGTTCCAAAGAAAATCTGTCCGATTTGTTGTTAATTGTTATAGTTGGCGTACTCCCCCTTCACTTCTACTAATTAAAGCGGATCTAGAAAAACTACAGGAGAGAAGAAGAATGGAGAAGGCTCAAGCTTTTTACCTCATTTTCCACAACAAAATTGGTATCAACAAAACAGTGCACATCAGATAAAGTGAATATGCTCACAATATGCGCTCACATCATTCAAAGAAAGCTTTAAATTACGTAAACCGCGCAGACACATTCAGGTATTCATTTTTTCCAAGAAATACCCGTGAGTGGAATTGCCTATCACCCGATGCTGTACAGTGTCCAACAGTTGATTTATTTCTACATGCTCTCAATAACCACTAACAGTTTTTTGTATAGTCTTGCAGCCCAAAGTTACGCAATGCTTCCATTTTTAGTACGTTTCAGTCAGCAAAGCTATGCCATTGTTGTATTGTTTTTCTTTAGTTTTTTGTAAATTAATACAAAAGTGTTGAATTGTAACCACTGTCAGTATGCTGTGTGATGTCAATTATGTTTTTGTAGTAAACATTTCTGTATGCCCATTTCTGCTTAAGACCTGGTAAACAGGTCAGCATTATGCAATAAATAAATAAATATTAAATAAAATATGTGAACTCAGCCACGAGTGACTCCATCAGTGTGTGACCTATGTGGAAACCCAATATTATCCTTGTCTCCACCAAAGGTATCGACGCTGCGAACCTTCTGTCACAAGAATTCTCGCTCAAAACATCACAAGGTCCCCTAACGATGATCGGCCACGCCCATATCAGTGGGGAAGTGGGCCGTGGCGTCATTATGTTGCACAAGCAGGAGACCTCCGCCTTCTTGAAAGCAAACACGCACTAGCGTGGTGGAAGCATCACTTTCATCAGAAAGCTTGGCAAGACTTCTGTGGCCCTTATAACTTTCGAGAGCCGCCGCGTGCCACGTTTTGTGCCCTACAACGGCGTTGTGATACCAGTACGCGATGAAAAATGCACCATTCCAGCCTGCTACGGCTGCGGGATGGTGGGCTACCGGGTGGAGCTGTATCCCCGCCCGATCGACCAACGCTGCGGTCATTGTGGTCAAGTTGCGGGTGCCTCTGACGGTGGGATGGCGCCACACTAATGCATAACATAGTACCTGGTGTGCGGCGAAGGACACTTTCCTAAATTCCAAGCCTGCAAAGCAAGGTTTCGCTGCCTGCAGAAGCCGTGTGGGCATCATAGCAGCCACGGCTCGTCGAATCAGTAGTCAACGCCCAACCCATCTGATGTCATGCCAGAATGACGTCAATCGAGAGCTACCAACCAAGCCACCAAAAAAAACCCTGCTACTGGAGGGAACAGTCAGCAAGCACGACCTCCACCTAAGACATCAAAGTCACAGCATATGCCATCCAAGAAATCCTACCAGGAGGTTTACGTGCTCTCAGCTGCGGGCTTTTCCACCTCTGACTGACACCAGCGCCCACAGGTGGCCGGCCGGGAAAACAGCTTCTCAGGTAGGCGACGGGGTGAGGGCCGCCTCCGCCTCCTCTCCCGAAGTCCTCGAGTTCAAACAATAGCTAGCTGCGCTGTGGTCACAGATCGCGGAGCTTGAAGCCAAAATATTCGCTTTGGAGAAAGGTCGTATACCAGTCCTCCATCATCATTCCTCACCAATATTACCATTACCGCTCAAGAAGCGATGCTCATGTGTGTCATTGCATCCGTCTCGGAGCCCTCTAACATTGAAGAGCGATTTCAGGTTATTGAAAAACTATGACCGCTTTAATGACACAACTCACCACCAAAAAGCATTGAAACTCTTTCGAACACTGTCACCCAAAGAATGTTGATGAACATTATAACTTGGCTCCATGGCGTAAACTATCGAAGCCAAAGGCCTTGTCCCCTGAATGACGTGAACCATCCATTTAAACCTCGCTATATCTTCCGAAGACTCCGACCTCCTACTTGCACAGGACGCCGACGTAGAAGTAGAGTCCCTCCCAGCCACCCCAAATTCTCAATATGACGACACATCTTAATCGCTGCTTCCCATTGCCACCCCTAAAACCTCAGATTCTCTATGTAATTCCGGGGAACTGTAGAGGCTTGAAGGATAGGGCAAAACGGGCCCATTTCCGCATCTATTTTGAAACCTTTGAACACCTGTGCGTTTTCGTTGGCCCTCAGGAGCCCGAAAACGCCGTACGCCTCCAGGTTATAACACTTTCAACGGGACCCATTCACCCACCTTGTTGTACACAAAACCTTAACAACACAAGAGGGGCACCTAGAAATTTTAATACCGTACTAGTAAACTATAGCCATGGTTCTTCCCCTGCGCAGAACCGACCCCCGAGTGCACATCCTCAATATTTATTGCCAATTCAAACAAAACAATTCACACTCGCTGACATCTTCAGCAGGGCACTGAAGCTCGCTGGGCACGACCCCTCTTAATTAGTGGGTGAATTCCACGCCCCTAGGAGGCTTTGGGGCTATTGCAAAAAAGGGATGCGTGGAAGTAAACTTGCGGAGCCAACTTTGCGGAGTTGCAGTCAACACTACACTTTGTATATGACCCCTCCAATACTCCATCGCACATGCTTACCAACCCAACTAGGAAGCTTTCCAGCAGTCTTTACCTGCCTCTACCATCTTAGAGGACGGTCATTCCAAGCAGTCCCACTCTGTGCTCCAAACACAAAGAAAGAAACCAAATCCGCATGGTTTTATATCCGCATGGCTCACGGATAGCCATGCGGATATAAAAACTATCTCCTCCAATCTTTGGGAAGCTCGTCACAGCCACACAAAGAGATGGCACTGACAAATGCACAAGCGCGAACTCCGCATGTGGATACTGGATCTCACTCAGAAGGTGGACGAGTATGCTGCCAGCTCACTGACTCAAATAGGGTAGATTGCTGTAGCACTGCTGGCAAGCAAATGTCCGGCCGCAATACATAGAAACTCTTCCGCAGTCATGTTGATCCTGCTAAAACGCGAGGCAAAATGCAAAAACAACTCTACCGAGATTTTCACAAATTCTTCAGTTCCAGAACACTAGTTCTTTCACTACGGCACTAATATTTTTGCACTCAGTGGAACATACGAGGCTCGGCGTATCGCTATGCAGGCAGGGAGAACTAGGAACTGGATGCTACTTTCCAGTAGCACAACCTTCTTGCCAGTCTGGTGAAAAGGAGGCGATGCACGGGTTGTGGGCGAGACAAAATCACCGTCAAAATCCTTGTGAATCATACCAATCCAGCGCACCAGTTTCTTTTTGATTGTATTAGTGCAATCTTGTTCAAAAACACCCCTCCTACTAGACTGGAAAACGTCTCTAGTAACCTTCATTACAAATCCAAGGAAACCAATCAACACTTAGAATCTCAGACCCATTTCTCTAACTTCTTGTTCGGAGAAGCCTGTGAAAATATGGTCTGGAATTGTTTTTCTTCCTTCTTGGAAGATTTCGTTGATTTCATGCATGAATTTAGGCTCAAGAAATCTTCGCAGGACTAACATACTCTCTGACTATATATACACCATGAAGTTCTTATCTCATAGAACACCCCCACAACTACAAGGTGGTTCTAGCATTTTACCTTAAGGCAGTCCTTGATAACGGCAAGCAGGAAGTCATCCTAGCTCGCATAAGTGCCACTAACAGCGGCGAGTGCACCTTCAAGTACATGCGACATTTACTGAATGAGCTGCGTACATCCGCACCCAAGATCAGGAATACGGCCTCTATCCGCTGGGCACGCTAGGCACATCACAGATGCTGTGTTGTCACCTCTGCCTTTCAACTTGGCTATAGCGAAGCTCCCGGCCCACTTGGCTGTCAGCCACGAGATAAATCATGAGCTCCATGTCAACGATATCACTCTGTGGTCCACAGAATGATGTCTGGGCAACATGGACGACTGCCTGCAAACCGCAGCCCGTATAGCGGACGATTGAGCGGCATACTGTGGCCTCCAGGGTTCTCCAGAGAAGTCAGAATTCATGCACCTTCGGCCGTTGGTAAAGTGCACTTCATCCATAAACCTTTTCCTGTTCAGTGGACCTATAAAAAAGGCACAGGAAATCCGCGTCCTTAGACTCTATATTCACAGACACTTCAGGGTCGAGACAACAGTTCACAAGCTGCTTGAGGCTGGAGAATAGGCGGGCCGCAAGGTCTTCCAAATCTCTAACAAGTGGTCAGGTCTGAAAAGCAAGGATGCGCTTTGTCTTGTACATGCTTTTGTCACTAGTCGCCCATTGTTCGCGACTCCGTACCTGCACTCACGGAAGCAGGCTGAAAATTCTTTGGAAGTCATCCTCCACAGAATCCTTAAGACAGCCCTAAATCTGCCTAATACTACTTGAAAAGCATAACTTTTTCCCTTAGGAGTGGTAAACGCCTACTAAAAGCTCTGAGAGGCTCACCTAACAGATCGATACACGCGCCTGGCGCAGACCCCGCCAGGCAGACCACTCCTACATCGCCTACACATTGGGCATAAATTCCACACAGAGGTGCTGGTACGAGTGCCCGAACGTTAATACGCGTTCCTTGTATGACCCCTCCCCACCAATATGTACTGAGAGTCGCACGTTGGCCTTCGAGAGGCAGGGACTCTTGCTCTCGGACGCCAGTATGACTCTAATCAAAGCGCATTTTTTTCACTGCCGGCCCTTACTGCGGGGGTCGATATATGGCCACCGCGGTCCATCAAGACAGGCAGGTGGATGGTTTGGCCGTCCGCGCACCCCTGGCTACTCATACTAAAGAAGTGACTGTAGTTCTAGCTATATAACATGACAGTTCTGAAGTTATAGTATCATACTCTAAAGGTGCTTGCCAATTTTTTAATTGGGATGGATCTCACCCCTAGCTGCTACAATTCTTAAATCTTATCCGCGAGTAGGTTACCCCTCTCCGCGCTCACTACTCTGGACTCCTGGTCCTTAGGGCCTCGCAGGCAATGAGGGGCTGAACGATGCCGTCCGCGCACTCATTCCCCGAGCCATTTCTTTACCCACCGATGACTCCTGTCATCCAAAAGAGAAGAGATAATTACCCATTACCGGAAGTCCTCTTGCTGCTTTCCTCCGCCCTGCAAAAAACTCAAGAAGGCGGACGAGAGAATTCTTTTCCCTCTATTAACAAATGTGCTACTTTGCCCTGCAGTGCCTGAACACTTTAACACTTCTTGTGCCAGCCTCCACCAGCACAGCCTCCGCCAGCCTCCGCCAGCACACTTCTTGTGCCAGCCTCCGACACCTACCACAGGGTATGGGCATGTCAGCTCCATACTTCTTTACCCCGGAAACAAATCCGACCAGAGAGAACTGGGAGGCGGCCCTGCTCGGTTGTCAGGACTTTCGGCTCAGCAAGCTATAATACAGCGTGCCAGAACAGTGGCCACGACCAACGGGGTCTCTGACGACAGACTCTACTTAGTGCTGTAGGGAAGCTGACGGACTAGGAACTGCTTTCTCCGGCAGCCTCTCTGCTTTTTAAGAATGTTTACTACCACAACGCGAAAGAGACGCTGCTGTCGCCAAGGTCAGCGGACGCATCCACCTCGGCTCCGTCTTATGCGAATGTTTCCGCAGCATTTTTGTCACTGTGTAGCACATATTTTATATCACCAGATCCGCGAAGACGACATAATTCAGCAGATAACAAACTTTCAGGTGGGCTACTGCTTTTCTGAACATTATCTCAACTTTTGTGCTGCTATTCTGTTGGCCAAGTGCTAGGCACAGCGACTGGCATCCCTGCGTGGTGGGACGCGAGCGTCGGGCATGGCAGCTATGCAAGTAGAAGGCGAAGTGCTGTCGGCATAGGAATTTACTGAAGAGCTAAGATGGCGGACAGTGTCCAACTGAGAATCAAGGATTCTGACGAAGCTTACGAAGCCTGGATCATGTGATGACGGTTCATAGGGTGAGCAGGCTGATCGACGGTGAACAGATGGACGGCGCGAAGGCTTCGCGATGAAGCAACGCATTCTGAAGGCGTCGCGATTGCCATCGATGTCGGAAGAGCACATCAAGATAGCCATTTACCCGTGGGGTAGGTTGAATTTGGAGAAAGTCGTCTCTACAACTGTGGGCAGGGCTATAATCAAGGGGGCAGGATTCACTAATGAGCAGATTAAAGACTTTATTTGTCCCACCTTCAGGCAAAATATCTTGATTGCTAGTACGCCAGAAAGGAGCGATTCATTGTATTTTTATTTATTTATCACATACTTCGGACCAAGTATGGTCCATGCAGGAGAGGGCAATACCGTTCAAAATTCTTCAACATACATACACTTCCGCTGCAGTATACATTCACTGCAGAACAAAATTCATGTACATTAAAAATTCGTGAAAAACAAGGGACAAATACAGGCAAAGAAGCAGACTTAAGCGACAAGAAAAGGGAATAGTTTCATCTCGGCGTGTCGAGCATAGGGGAATCAAGGGGCAGAGCATTCCAATCAGAGACAGTTCTCGGGAAAAATGAATACTTGTAAATGTTAGTGCGTGCAAATATAGGTGTAATGCTACGACTATGTTTATGACGTGGAGCCCTGGTTGTGTCCTGTGTTATGTAATCTGGTGCATGCAATCCTGATCTGGAAAAGTATAAAAGGCGGAAAGAGTTAAGCCGCGCAGTTTTCCTTCGATCGGCCAAAAGTTAGAGGTTCGCATCCTGCAACAGGGCTGACGGCGAATCGCGACATCTATACCGGTTGTATATAAATCAAGCAGCTAATCGTTGTATTTTTTCTATTTTCTGTGTATTACCAGCTGTGTGGGGGTCCCACACAATGCTGGCATATTCAAGAGAGGGACGAACTATGACTTTATAGGCTCTCAGTTTTAGTGAACTAGAAGAACGACCCAATTTATATTTTAGGAAGCCTAATTTTCTCCTGGCAGCAGAACATATACCATCAATATGTGCTGTCCAGCTAAGCTTCGATGTAATCGTTACGGGCAAGTACTTGAATTCTTCTACTTGCCTGATAGCGTATCCACCTACATTATAAGTAAACTCCAGTTTTCGGATTTTATTACTCAGACATAAATATGCAGTTTTCTCAAAATTAATTACCATTTCCCACTTTTTACACCATTCTTTTATGTAGTTTAGTTTCTCACACAAGTCACGCTGGTCAGAGATAGAATTTATGGTATTAAAAATTAAGCAATCGTCTGCAAATAACTTAACAGACACGCAGGTCGGATGGCTTGAACTAAATTGTTAATATAAATATTAAATAGTATTGGCCCGAGAACTGACCCTTGCGGAACTCCAGATAACACCCCCAAATAACCAGAGGTGAAACCGTTTATATCTACGTACTGTTTTCTGTTCGTTAAGGATGCTATGACCCAGTTAATTATTTCCGGAGGAATGCCAATATCCTTCATTTTATCTATTAGCTTGATATGCGTGACCTTGTCAAAGGCCTTGGAAAAGTCCATAAAGATGACATCAACCTGTCCAGACTTGTCCAAAACTTTGGAGAACTTGTTAACAGTTGCTAATAATTGTGTGGTGGTAGATAATCCCCGTCAGAAGCCATGTTGCGTGCTGTGAATAACATTATTTTGTTCAAGAAAAGTATTTAAATATTTCGCTATAATATGTTCAAGTAATTTGCAACAAATACAGGTAAGGGAGATTGGTCGATAATTGCGGACTAATAATCTGTTACCTTTCTTAAATACCGGAATTACACGTGCTAGCAGCCAATCGTCGGGCACTGTACTAGTTTTAATCGAAACATCAAATATTATTACTAGGAATCTAACTATAATTTCAGCATACCTCTAGAAAAACAGCTGGGATACCGTCAGGGCCGGTCGATTTTTTCACGTCTAGCCGCAATAATAGTTCTGTCACCCCTTCCAAGGATATATTTATTAGGCTTGAAGGACCTGGCACCGTCATAATACTCAAGTTTTGTGGTCTTGAGAAAACTCTCTGAAAGTAGGAATTAAGTGCGTTCGCTATTTCGTTTTTATTTATGACAGCGGTTTCTCCGTTCATTATTTCATCAGGGATACGGTTGTCTTTGTTTTGTAAGAACTGGTAAAATTTTCGTGGACTCTCTGACGCAAAGCGGCCTAGTGTCTCGGTGTAATAATGTTCCCTAGCCTCCTTCAACTAGGATGCTAAAGTATCTCTTAGATCGTGCAGAACTACATCATTAGCTATTTTTTTGCTTTATTCGCCTTTTACTTTTGCGTTTTAGGTGAATTATATCGCGCGGTATCCAGGGGTTTGTACGGCCAACTTTTTTAAGTTTATCTGGAACGAAATTGCGAATGCAGAAGTGGCAATAAGATTTGAATCGTGTCCATAGTGAGTTAACACTGTCGTCGCAAAATGATAGCAAAGCTTCTTCTAGGTAGTGAACAATCAGGAAATCGTCTGCAGCAGAATACTGTTTTACAACTACGGGCTCAGGTCTAAATGACCTTGTCCTACGAGGTAAAGAACAATTGAAATTGACCAATTTGTGATCAGAAATGTCATCTAAAACTGTTGCCATACAGGATTCAAAACTTGCGAAACTTGCAATGCTGAATGCTATGTAATAGTCAGGGCAGTAAGGGTGGTAGACAAAGATTGTGAAGTCAGTGCACACAAGACTGCTCACACACACTACGTGTAAAGGGGTCATTCGCTGTGTGGACATTATGAATGAATCTGCTGCACTTGAATTAAACATCGTAAATGAATGCAATCCACTTGATCTGGCCGTCAAAAGAATCAAGAATAATGGTTCGGTAATCATTGTGTTCGAAGGCTTAAGAGTCTCAAATTTGGTAAGGTATCGGCCAACGTTGCTCCATTGCTACTTTTACTGCGAGCGCGTAGACGTATGCTATATGTGTGGGAAGCTTGGACATCGGGCGGATGTCTGTCTTCCACCCAATCGCCTTGAATGCCGGGAAAGCAGTGTTATGAATCATGCAGAGGACCATAAGTGTGAGCCTTGTTTCAAGCTTTGTAGGGGTGAACACCTGACGGTGGATAAACGATGCAGACAATGGTACCAGGTTGCTTATGTCGTGCGTGTTCACCGACAGGAGTGAGCCAGGGCGGAACTATCAGCTGATCAAGCAGCAGTCGAGGCGGCGCAGCGGGAAAGCGAGTCTCAACGCTTTGGGAAAGGCTCGCGCTCTCAGAGCCGGTCGAATTTGGGACGACGGTCATCATATGGGAGTCCAGCTTCAAGGAACTGCTCTGCGTCTATTGTTGGAGGGGGCATTGCAGCTAGAAGGCGGAACGCCTGGGCTGGCAAGGTCAAGGGTGGACTCATCACTGGCCCAACCGATGGGCAGAGCTAAGAACATGTGCGATGTAATCGGGAAAACGACAGGATTGCCCAGCTGAAAAAAGAGAGTGATTTCTTAAAGGTAGCCATTGTAGGGCTTGCAAAATAGATAGATAAGCTTAAGAGAAGCTTACAGTCCAGTAACAGCACTAGTCAGGGTATCAAACCCAATATGCCGGTTGTGGTATCAAGTTCTTTGGAGGTTTCTAGAGGGAATGTGGATGACGAGGAGACAATGGCTCCGAAAAAAGGGTGTTCTCAATTGCACAGGCCCAGGCAAATCGTCTATGAGCTTAAAGAAAGATGACGACAATGCACAAAAGTGTTAATCAGATCATCATGATATTGGAGCTGATAGAAGAGAGAGAAAATATCACGGATCAGAGATGAGGTAAAGTTGAAGTATATTTTAACGAGACTCAACATGCTATGCTCAGGATTAAGCATCACCTACCTACTTGATCGCCTGCGAGGGACACTTAGGCACTACTTTGACTTGATGTGGAAAAAGCTTTCGACAATCTCCGACACGCCTTCATTCTATAGGTGCTGTCAGAGTGGAATCGGGGGCTATAGCTTTTTCTCTTTGTTGAGGCTTTCCTTGAGGATACAAGGACATGTCTTAAGTTGGGGGCGATCAAGTCTGCAGTCCTCAAATTGCGTTGTGGTGATACGCCATAAGAATTCGTACTCTCGCCAATGTTGTTCAATCTGGCGATGCCAAAGTAAGCTAATGTACCGGACACTGTTGAGGGTATTGGCTATATTATATACGTGGACGACGTAATGATATGGAGTGTCAGTAGTGGTGAAGAAGAACTTGAGGCAAGGCCGCAGGAGGTGGTAACCCTTACGAAAATCTCAAATATGGAACTATATAAAATTCCCGTATATGGCTACATAGCAAATTGGGCACATAAGGATATATATGGAATCCCCATAAATGGGCCTTATATAAGCTCATATGCCCGATTTCTGTGTAGCCATATCTGAGCCCTATACAACCTGATATACCAAATCTTTTGTATACCCAGATACGGACGTTGCGTAATTGGCCACATATGATTATCATTTATATATGGCTATATGTAGAAGCATCCACATTAGGTTAAACATGGTCGCATATGGATACCTTTATATGTAGCCACTCACATGATTCATATGCAAGAATTTAGCTTGTGTCGCCAGCATAAATTATAGCCCCACAAATAATTCTATAGCTAAAAATATGGCTGTTTGTTGAAAGGTGTGCATGCAGTCATCATCGTCTATAGAACAAAGGTTGTACGTGTTCTCTCAACAATATTGTTCAAGTTATCCTCATTATATCTGGAGGTATTCTCAATAAACCATTGCTAAATGTAGCGTGCTCAGTAATTTAAAGTTAGGAGTGGGCACATTACAATATTAGTTCACTTTTCCTGAAGGGATACATTTTTGTGTTTATAGTTTGTGTATTGACACTCATTTATTTATTTCATTACCCATAGCACAAATTGTTCTTACAATTGGTATTTACAAAAAGTAGAATACAAAAAAGATACATAGTCCGTTTCAGTTCAGTTCAGTTTCAGTTTATTATTCATTTCAAAAAATTAGTACAGTAATATTATTATACAGACGAGGGTCCCAATGTTAAAAACTGTAACGGGACCCTCGACGAGGGTCCCACAGTTAAAAACTGTAACGGGACCCTCGATGCATTATAACAATCAATAAATCAGATCAAGTTAACAAGCAACGAGTGAATGGAAATCAATTATACAATATATAGTGATAAGTAATTATTATAGGCTAAGTGACACCTCAGGCAACAAAAAGCAAGGCAAATAAGGAAAGAAAAAAGAAAGAACGAAAAAAAACACAAAGAAAGACACAAAAAACATATCGTTTAGTGGCGGACATTGTCAATCGAAATGCAATGATCTAAATGGCATAACCAAAAACGCAAAGCCCCCAAAAAGCCCATATACTGGCAGCTAATAAATTAACAGAAAACTTTTAAGCGACTTTTTGAATGATGACAATGTGGCTATCGTTTTAACAGAAAGAGGCATGTTATTCCAAAAAATAATGGCCGCAAAGGCAGTGGTCATTTTTCCATAATTTGTGCGCGACGCAGGTAGCAAAAAGTTAAGGTTCATTGCAAATCTGGTTACATTGTTGTTTTGTAAGAAAACTGAACCAATTAACTCAAACGGTAGCAGTGCATTGCGCAATTGAAACAGAAGAACGGCTATGCTATAAAAAAATAACTTACGAACAGGTAGGATTTTGTTGTCTTGGAGTAGATGGTGTGCACTGGAGTATCGTGAGCTATTAGTGATAATGCGGATCGCTTGATTTTGTATCAGGCGATCCGCATTGTCACTAATAGCCAAACAAATAATCAATCACCTTAGTCACAGTCTGCAACACAAATACATATAACATTGAAAAATGCGACACACTCAATAAAAATGAAATATATTCACTGTAACATAGAAGAAACATTATTTGAGATGGTAGAAGCAATGCTAGATGGCAGTTGCTTACTTTCTCTGATTGTTTTGGTCAAATTATTTTGAAAAACGTCAGTCTTGCAAGCAAAGAAGAATACAAATGAAACAAATAGGAAAAATTGTAGAATCTGATTGACAACTGAAACCATGCAGGCCATTTGCATGGCAAGCACCCAGATAATGAGAACGTGGAGCCAACATGGTTTGAATGTAACCAATGTGAGGCAACGTTAGACGATAAGGTATAACATAGCACCGATGTTTATAGTATTACGTTGCCATAACACAGTGTTTTAATGTTGCAGCTACATTCAAATTATGACGTTGTCTTAACGTGTTGTTTTTAACGAGGCAACAACATTCAAATTATCACGTTGCCCTAACTTGATAGTAATAATGTGGCAACAACAATCAAATAATCATATTGCATCAACGTTGTATATTGACATCAAGCGCATGTTTAACAGCGAACGTAGAGACAACACGGAGAACATAATCACTGAAACATCTAATAACACACATAACACACATAGCAACTTTTTCAACTTTGTGTATTCATTTGCCTAATGGCTGACAGTGGCTGGTTAGTGCAGTTGAGTAAAAAATAGAAGAAGCATGAACAATACAGACAACAGTTCAGCCTATGTTCTTCACGCACTAATCCTTCTATGAATCTGATTTGTTTATAGAGCTGCACTCCAAGTTTTTATTAATTTGATTGTTTGACAATACACGATTGCCGTAGTGCAGGAGACAAAAAAACACCACGGGTCACCTGACTAGGCCTCTATAGCTTCGCACCATACGTTCTTTACACAGAGTGAGTGCATTGGCAAAAAAAAAACAAGAACACAATCACATGATGGAGACCATTGCGTCGCCTTCTTACGCCTGTAGCTAAATACACTAAACACAGTGAATTCATATGTGAGAAAGATATGTGCAAAAGCAATCCTTTTAGGACCCATAATTTCCAGGCTACACAAATCCTTCTGTAGGCAGGCTTCATCTTAACATGAATGCATGCATACTTGAAGAATATATTACCTGTCTATTTTATTTATTACTATGTGGTTGTTAAAATAGCACCGAAACCATTAGTATATGAAGTGATCAAGCAGTAGTTAAGTCAAATTGTGTCTCTATTATGATGCGTCACCATAATCATGTTTTTAAGAGTGCTTTCAGATTAAACACACAAGAAACAGATCTACTAAAACGGGGCCTACAAGCTTGCATGATGCAAGGCAACAGCCACAACAAACCCTACGATTGGCAAAAATTATGGAAGCGGAACGAATAGGAACCATGGAGCTAGAAAAACAGCTGTTTCAAAGAGCGCTTACTCTGGGGGAACATAAAAAGCAATGAAATGATTTGAGAAAAAAGATGCAAACAGAAAAATCAGTAGCTAGCTGGGTATAGTAATGAAGTAAAATCACGGGTGAAAGAGAGAGAGAGAAAGATATGGCATGAAGAAAGGCAGGGAGGTTCACCGGAAAGCAAGCATCTGGTTTGCTACCCTGCACTTGGGAAGGGAGACAGAAAGGCAAGGAAAACGGAATGAGAGAGAAAAAAAGAGCGGGAGGAAGCGAAAACACACACATACTAGAAAGTCACAAACGTTCGACGAGGCGGGTCAATCGCAGAAATTTTAAGAAGACGATTGAAGTCGCGATAACTGTATAGACATGCTGAACTTTCGGACAAAAAGGGTGCCCATTCTGGTTCGGAACTACCTTGACAACTGTTCGCAGTGCTCAAGTATCTCGTAGTGTCTAGACTGATGAAAATGCAATAGAGCAGCAATTTCACGTGCTCTGCTCTTACAGCTTCGTTGGGAACTCGCATTGTCATGAAACCATTTCATGTCTTCTTAACAACTGCGTGTAAGTAAACATCGGCCGAAAATTAAGCAATCGTAAAAAATGCGTTATTCTGTCACTGCAAATCTTTCATTCATGGCGCACAAAGAAAACACCAGGCCTGCAGAACAAACTATCTGCAAGCAATTATAAACATCACACTGCACCGCGACGAAATGCCGCACTAATACACAAGGACGGTCACTTACAACAAACACAGTAGACACCAACGTAGAGCAAGCACGCCAGCTGAAAATGTTATTGGTAAGAAAACCTACACCACAACTTGCAGTATCGTGAAAGGGCACAGTAATCTGCAAACTATATCACCCATAGCAAATCTAGGAGACACCAACAAGGAGATGCCAAGCTTGCACAACACACTATGCAGCACACAAATAACACCAGACCACTGCAGTCCTCTTGCCATTTGTCCAAGGCCTGGCTTCAGCTTCACTTTGACTGTAAGGTTTATGTCGGCTTGAACAAATGAACCTACCAATTGCGATTCTCTTGCTCGAGTAGGTCGAGCGAGAAGACACACAACTAAGGCAAGGCTGCTAATAAGATGCCCTTCTTTCTTCAGATGACTTCACGCAGCTTTCTATGTAGTAGATGTAGAAGTAGCACCAGGTTTATGCAGCTGTCTGGGTGACTGATACTTTTGGTCAACTGCACTGTTTTTTTCTAGTTGATCACAACACAAATGGCTGAGGCATATTACACAGGTGTTCTCTTTTCTCCTTAACATGCTACCGTGAACTTCAATGCTGTAAGTTCTGGCCGTTACTGGTCCCACAACAGCACCTTTTCTTATGGAGTTCGAGGCGTGAACGGTTGCAGTCTTAATGGAGTCTTCTTTCTTCAGTAAAGAAAGCGTCGATGTTTTCTCTCTGTAGTAGTTGCTTACTAATTTCATTTTTATACTAAGTATGCTAGTGCGGGGTAGGTTTTTTAAGCAGCATGTTTGTTGTCGACAGAGTAGGTATAGTAACCTCTCAGGCGAGCTTCTCTTTCTGTTCCAACGTGATGTGCATGCATAAGTAGCACCACGTTTATGCAGCGGTCTGGACGACTAATACCTTTGGTCTACTGCAGCGTTTTATAGTTGGTAACAACACAACGAAGGCTTAGCTGCGTTTATCAAACTGTCATCTAATAAATCAGACTGAGGCTGATTTGCGCTGGAAGTCGTGTGCGGCCTGCCACTGCTTGGTGAACTTGGCGAACTCTGTTCATGACAATTGTGGACTATTGTCGCTAGTTTGCACAAATGGTGATTCGTACCTAGGGAGGTCTGTTGCCTGATAATCCTGTCGCGCTGCTGCTCATTGTTATGCCCCTGACACACGGGCACCCTGAAGTCCTTTAGACAAGGGGACATCTTTCGAAAAGGCGTTCGGGCGCCGTGACACACGACAAAGGAGTAACTCCTTTCCGGCAAAGATCCTTTTCGCAAAAGCAGATCCCGCATCTACATTTCTGGCAGGAAGGGAGTACTCTCGCATACAGTGTGCATAATTTATCAATAGAAGAAAACGTGTCACAATACTGCGGTGCCCTGTCAGTATTTTTTTGCGCTGAGAAAATGTTTTCATTTTCAGCAGCAGTGCGATTTGTTGAAAAGTGAAGGCCTATAGTCTGTCCATACTCTCAAACGCCTGCATTACGTCAGTAGCGCGATCATGTTAGGGTTGGCAGCGGCAGTTGCTGTGTAGGTGACGTAGTACCTTGTAACAGTGGAGTCGGCTCAGTCGGTGAAGAAAAAACCGCGCGTCCAGTGGACTGAAAAGGAGACTTGGGCGCTGATAAAGCTATGGGAGGACCATTTGGACGCCTTGCAAGGGCAAAAGCACAACGGCGGAGTGTACCAGGTGATTGCCGAGAGCCTCACCGACGCCGGTATTCCCCGTACACGGGCGCAAATTCCCAGCAAAATTGCCTTCGCAGCGTTTAGCTCATCTTCGATGGAGCCGAGGGCGACAAGAGTGAGGCCCACCTCAACTGTCGCTTTATCTAGGCTCGCCGTAACTAAAACTAGACTCGCCGTCACTGACCCAGCTGGACGCAGCCATGTAAAAAGCACGACAAAAAACAAAAACAGCAACACACCGACTGTTCATAGTTGCCAGACGAACTTAAGTTGCTGCTAAAAACGCAAAAAAGCGAAAGAAAATTACACGTATGCGCATTATAAGCCACCAGACAATAAAAAAACGGTTTTATGCTCCGGCGTCGCTGGTTGTGATGTACATGCGCAGATTCTTTTTAATATTTCCAATCTTGCTGCTTCCACAAACAGCCCCATTTTTTTGCAGCGTTCTTCTGAGGCACCGCCTAAAGCAGTAGTCCGGTGCAGTGTGTCATCAGCGCCACTCCTTTCTGCAAATGGTCCCCTTAGGTGACAAAAGGGGTTTACTTCAAAGTACTTTACTTTTGCCCGTGTGTCACGGGTATTACATTCATGCACTTCTAGGGTTGAGGCAGTGGGGGAGAGCCGAGACGTTATTTAGCTTGCCGCTTTCAGCAGCGAAGGGTGCAGCGGGTATACGCTTTGTTGTGTGTCGGCATAAAGTGTCACCTCAGTTGGAGGACCAAAATCTGAACTGTTTTAGATAAGGGAGACAGGTCCACTGGCTACAGAAAGTCGGAGTATCACCGTCCGTTCGATAGATGCAGTTTCTTGACTTGCAATGATGAAATAAAGCTGAAATTGCTGTGTGAACAGCATCCAGATTGCCCAGAAATCGTCGATCATGCACTTACGTGCTCAGAAGTCTCTGTTGTAAACGTAAATTTGTGTACGAAGATCCACATCAAGTGAGCTCACTGATGATGCTTAGCTGTTGCGTGGAGGTACTCTGCTTTTCTCACTAGCAGTTGTCGTTATTGGTCACACTTGAACGACTCCTCACGCTTGTCTAAGCCACCCTTAACTTGACGCCTTTGACCGAGAATGCAGAACGAAAACAAACGAAAATAAGATGCTCCATGCTACTTTGTGTATTACGATGATGATGACGATAATACTGAGTCGAAATTATAATTGCACAAGTTTTGATTTCAACTTCGTTTTAAAGCGGTTTTGTAAAAGTGACACAAAAGTTGTTTACAAAGGACCTAATTACTGTACGCACTAAATATACATAAGCCAACGCTATAGCTTTTGCAGCGCTACTGAAGTTTCAGTTACACACTCGTCACTTGCTTTTTTTTGCACCCTCATGATGCGTTTTACGATGGTTACTATGTTGCGCTCCTTTGATGTCACCGAAACAAGAATGCAGTCATGATTAAAAATTTTATTACGATTTGCACGAAAATATCTAAAATTGCCTAGTTATTTATTTATTTTATTTATTTATTTATTTTGACATACTGCCAATCCCATCAAGCATTTTAGCAGGAAGGGCATGAACATAAAAATTCAAATAAGTACACAATAAAGACATACATCGCGATAAAGTACAGAATGAAACCAACAGAATCGGATCATTTAACAATTTCAGATCAAAGAAGGCATACAACATTAGTGTAAAGAAAAGTTGTCAGAAGAAAATAAATGCAGCGACTTGGTTGACACATTGATTGACATATTGGCATATGCATCAAGAAACACAACAAGAAATTACAGCAATAAGAAACTACCCTACAATATGGCGAAGTATTTCAAGGAAGGGCAAATTTATACACACTGAAAAACAGAAACGTGTTCAAGAATCAACAGAGTGATTTCTCTTCACCTGGATTCAGTACTAAAAATTCCTTAAAGAAAAAATATGATGACATGATTCTTCGCTCGTACAATGTTCACACGAACACACATATTAAAATCAACCAGGTGATTCCGTTTGCATAATACAAAGTTCATTTTCGACAAGGGTTAGAAATTTTGCTAATTCAGTAGTGCTGGAGATACTCGGATCCAGTTTATTCCATTCATTAGTGGCTATCGGAAAGAATGAGTACTTAAAGCAGTTTGTGTTGAAGGAGTATTCGTTAGGTCTCATTGGGTGTTTTTGGCGTGTTGTTCTAGTTTGATCAAACGTAAGATAGGCGGATACATCAATGTTTAAATGACCATGGATTAATTCATGTATGAATTTTGCACGTGCTAACCTTGTTCTATTCATTAGAGTAAGTAATCCAGCTTTTTTAATTAGTTTAGTCGGAGAATCTGTATGTCTGTACTTGTTGTAAATGAACCTCATAGCTTTCCTTTGTATTCCTTCCAGTTTCGTGATTTGCTGTTTTGTGAATGGTGACCAAATAATATTACCGTATTCAAGTAATGATCGCACAAGGGAAGTGTATGCAAGCAGTTTTAGAAGAGGCGGGGCCTGGCGAAGCCGGTATCTGAGTGCAAACAAGCGGCGCAGTGCAGCTGAAATAACGTAACTTATGTGTGCGTCCCATCTTAGATCTTCAGTTATAATAATTCCAAGATATTTATGCTGATTTACTGTAGTTATGGGAATGTCATTAATAGTGTAAAGGAAATTTGACCTAGTTTTTTTTTTGACTTACTGATAAAATTGTACACTTGTTTGCATTAGGTGACATTTGCCATTTACGGCACCAGCAGGAAGCATCTTGTAAAGCACTATTTAAAGCTACATGGTCCTCCGTTGAGTTTATTTCTCGATATAGCACGCAGTCATCCGCGAATAATTTGATTTTTTCCTTAATATTTGTTGGCAAATTATTAATAAAGAGAAGAAACAAAATTGGCGCCAGCACACAGCCCTGCGGAACTCCAGATGTGACGGAGGTGGTAGCAGAGGTTTCATCGTTAAATTTGACATACTGTGTACGATCAGTAAGATAATTTTTGATCCAGTTAAGAACAGTAGGATTTCCTAAGGTGGCCTCAAGTTTTTGAAGTAGTTTCTGGTGTGATACCTTGTCGAATGCTTTGGCAAAATCGAGGAAGATTAGATCAGTTTGTTTTTGGTTGTCAATACTCTGGGATACCTCATGTGCTAATTTCACTAATTGGGTTGAAAGTCCTCGGCGAAAGCCATGCTGATAGGGAGATAATATACGTTTTTCTTCAAGGAAAACAGTTATTTGTTTAGGAATTATGTGCTCCAAGATTTTACAGATTGTACATGTCAGGGATATAGGTCTAAAGTTAGATATATCATTTCCGCTTCCTTCTTTATGCACAGGAACAACTTTGGCCTTTTTCCACTCCACAGGTAAACAGCACGTTGATAGTGATTTGTTAAACATGACACACAGATATTTAGCTAGCAACTCTGCATATCCCACAAGAAAGATGTTAGGAATGTTGTCAGGCCCTGCTCCTTTTTTTGTGTCCAAGTTTAACAAGAGATTTATGACACCGGCCTCATTGACAATAATCGATTCCAGGGTACCTTCCGCACTAGTGTCGATGTCTGGAATGTTTCCGTCATCGACAGTGAATACAGACTTGAAATAGCTGTTTATTTTGTCTGCAGTGATCGGGTTATCTTTTTCCGGGGGTGTGTTGCTTTTGTTGTTTTTTGCAGGCGTTAGGTAGCTCCAAAACTTGCTGGGGAAGTTTTTTAGAAAGTTTGGCAACGTTTTAGTGAAATAGTTGCTCTTCGCTCTTTTGATTTTTGTTTTTAGGTCACTCACAGCAGCAGTCAAATTATTTACTGTTACTGCTCTTTCTCTTTCGTATTCGCTGTACTTTGTGTTTCGCATGTATTACCTCACGTGTTATCCACGGGTTGTGTTTCTTAATTTTTTTTCACTCTAATAGGTACAAAGGTATTAATACGGTGATGCATAATTT
This sequence comes from Rhipicephalus annulatus, assembly GCA_013436015.1. Lineage (NCBI taxonomy): Eukaryota > Metazoa > Arthropoda > Arachnida > Ixodida > Ixodidae > Rhipicephalus > Rhipicephalus annulatus. The sequence continues at coordinate 263,323 of WOVY01000192.1, forward strand.
CTTTTAACTGAGACCATAATGTTTCAATGGTCGTGGAACTATCATTCGACAATTCTTCGAAGGACGGAAACTTTATAATTAGATAATTTAGTATGCTAGTGTCGTCAGCATAATTAAAATCCGGTTAAGTAATTTTTATGTTCGATGGTTCTATTTTATCACGAAAGGGGACAGTGCACAAAGTGAGTTTGTGATCAGATATGCCATCCATAACTTCAATCTTCGTTTCATCGGCTGGGAAGTGGTTACTCAAGAATGTAAGGTCAAGAATATTTGAAGTTTCTCCCTGGACAAGTGTTGGTTGGTTGACTACTTGGTGAAGATTAAATCGCAGCATTGTGTCGATAACGACATCTGAGCATGCGGAATGAAATTTCATGAATTGCCAGTCGATATCAGGAAGGTTAAAATCACCCAAAGCCCTATCACCCTATTACTTGTTATAAAACAAGTAATAGCCTTTAAAATTGGCACTGGCTTTGTTCATCTCGGAGGCTATACATTGTCAACATCGGCTCCCGCCTTGCATCATTGGCTGTTATAGTGACGTGATAGCGTTTCGCGCTCAACATAATGGAGGTCCTTTTATCAGAAGTTTGCAATGTGAAATTTCCGTTTATATAGAGTCTGCGTGCCTGAATTTATCGGCTTTGTGTTCTGCGGTGGCCCCTATGGTCCATGTACAACTAAACAGGGTGATCGGCGGCGGCAACGGCTTCCACCTGACCACTCCTCACGCTGCATCATCGGGTAAGTAGCGGGGTTTGCAGTCTTCTCTGTCGTAGCCCTTTTTGCCATCGCAGGTTTCGATGCACTAATTGTGACGTAAGTCACGTTCACTGCCGGTGTCATACGGGAACTTTTGATCGTGATTTGGCTCTCGAATTGTGGTTTGACTCTCGTTTCGGGCAAACTGAATCCAGATTATTTTCCACGCTTAGCAACAAACATTGTTGATCGGGATCAAGAAATCAGACCCGTCGTCATTCTGTTCTCGCGCTACAACTATCGTCATGTCATACCAGCTAGCCCAAACTGCCACACTTTCAAATCAACGCTTCTGACGAGCAAGAGTGCTCGTGTGACACCGATGCAATCTACTGTATGCAACCAAAAACCATAAATGTGTCATTTTTGCATATATTCACTTTCTATATCTCGATTTATGTAGTGTATACGATGTATGCACTAAATAAAGTAAAAAATATTAACTTTTCTATTCTCATAATTATTGTTAGGTTGCTCTGTGTGAATATGTCTACCGAAAACTGGCCCTTTAAATGAGTGGCAGCCCCTTGTTTGTTTAAACAACAGTTTCACCATGTTTCCTCGGGCCACCAGTTTTAGCCATAACCTCCTCCGTCACGTCTGTTATCATGGCCTTCGACGCTTGGCTCAAGCCAGCGTTACTTTATTTGTACAAGTCTCTTCCTTTTATAGCACTAAAAAAATTTTACTTCAATTAATGTATGAGGAGAACAAGTATGATTCTATTACGGCAGTTGAAACAACCGCAGCCTGTAAAGCGTATCCCTATCGACGTATCGACGTAAGGCACAACTATTCATTTGCTTTAACCACTTGCAAATAACTGAAAAGTGAATAAATGAATGCAACTTCATTAATAATTGTGTAACCAATCTGGACACTCAAGTGCTAACCTATGAAATATTGATCATAACCTGAATGACTTTATGTTGAAAAATTAACAGAGTGGAATAACCCCTAAATAAAGAATATTTGAAAGTACAACACTGTCTTCAAAGACACCTACAATTTCTCCTATAGATTGCAAAATGCCTTATTACTGTTGTTTGTATGCTATAAAGGTTTCATGGAGTGAAACCTTCAGACAGCGTCCCATCTGACCCATTTAGCTCCAGCTGCATGCCAGTGATTGTGTACATCATGTCTTTAAGGCAGGTTACATCTGCCTGTGATGAGTGTGGCAGTGTTTCCTTCCTTTCATCTGATAAATGAATCTGCGTAGGTCAGAGAGTTTTGGGGGATATAAACACTTTTTCAACTCCAGCACTTTCTCCCTATTTTCTAGTAGAGTTTGTGAGAAACACTGTGCATGCTAAGAGTGACAGCCGTCTTTTTTTCTTGCAGACCTTCCGATGGTCTGTAGCTCCTTCCTACGCCTAGAATACCTCGCATCCCTAAGCAAATTTTCGGATAGAGGCAACTCGTCTTCAGTTGAACCTGCAAATTGAAGTCTAGACATTTAGAAAAGTGGTCCACACAGAGCACTCAACAAGGCCATGTGCATGGTAACCCTCTTGGCCCTTTCTGTGTGCCCCAATGAGAAAGGCAGCAGTGGCTTCCATGGACGAGACCTATACCACCAACTTGTGCATCATTTTGTAAAAAGCTGTGTTGAGCGCAGGGATCTGATTGTGAAACATTCGGATATCTCATGTGTTGCCACAAGATGCTGGAGCTTCCGCTGCAAAACCTTGATATTGGGTTTGACAACCTACTTGCAGACCACAGATTTTACCAAATTAAACAGTAAAAAATTATCAACATAGCAAGAGATTGTAGAGCACTGAAACCTAGCAATCTGTCATTATTGTTCCTTTAAATACTGATAAAATGCAATTCTCTAAGAATTGATACAGTGCTCGATTCGATACTAATACCCTGCCATTACAAATACACCTTTATTACTCAGCCAGGAAAGAAAGCCTCAAGTAACAGCGCGAGAAACACTTCCAAATACCTGCCAGTGACATTCAATTTTTTCCAGTGTAGGATACTGCTCAAAGAAATTTGGTAGCATCCTTGTTGCAGAGCAGTAGGTTCTTTGCACTGGCAGACTGTTTATGTTTGGTTAATCATTGCATTGATTTTTATTGACTTGTTGTTGGCCCGGGCTGAAAGAAAAAATAATAAAAGGTTGATTACTTCTAGTGCTCCTGCTTCTTCTGCTTTGTGGATGATATTTCGGTGTTTCACTAGGCAGAACTCTTACACTGGGAGTAGAACGTCGTGCTCACTTTGAAGCTTTCTTAGGATGTGCTCCAACTTCTTGACATAGCGAAGCTGCTTCTTGAATGAGGCATGATTAAAGTCTTGAACTTAAGTTGGTTCCTCAGAGAATAACCCCCGAATGCAGAGATGTTACTTGACTCGTACTTGACTCGTTCTTGACTCAAGACCGTCTTGCCGGTCGCCATAAATCGTTCTCGAACTTGCGGATGACTTGAAGGCGACTTGGCTCGGTCGAAGTCAGGACAAGTTTCAAGTCAGCTGCGGGGCTTGCTTGAAAGCGACTTGACGTGTTATTCTAACATGGCCACCTCTCGAATGGACGTCGCGTGAAAGGTGGCCGCTTTTGAGTTTGCTTGCCTCGCCATAAGCGTAGCATTTTTTGAGGCGCACTGCCTGCCGAAGATTCTTGGAACCGCTTTACGTGACCAAGGAATCCCGATGGAGTTGTACGACGAGCAACAATTTCACGCTAGGTACAGATTCATGAAGAACGCCGTGGGGCAGCTGCTCGTTATGTTGCCGCTCCGTGAAAGTGGGGACAACCGAAGACAGCCCGTGCATCCAGTGTTACAGCTACTGATGGCTCTCAGGTTTTACAGCGCTGGCACATTCCAGCCAGTCACCGGAAATTTCGTCCGCATTCCGTAGTCGACAGTGTGCCGTGCAGTCGGAAAAGTTACGCTACTCATCGCAAAGCACCTGTACGCGATGCTGGTGCGCTTTCCGCAGCCGGCGGACTGTTATGAAGTGGCTGAGTTCCCTTGCGTTACAGGTTGTGTCGACTACACACACGTGCGTATTAATAGCCCCGGTGTCGACAACGCCGAAGTGTTCCGTAACCACCAGGGCAATTTCTGTTTTTCTATAACACGACGCTATTTTCCGTTTCTTTCGGTAAAAAAAAAATTGACTCGGTGCTGTGTCCGTGTGCCTCGTCTATCCTTTCGTCCCGTCTAGGGTGCTTTTTCTCGCTCAGAAAGGCATCGCTTGTAGCACAACGCTACGTAAAATTACACATACATAAAAAAGTGGTGCCCCTATCACGGGTTTTTTTATCCGCATCACCATCATGCAGCGATACATTGCTGCACCCCGCGAGACAGAATTCTGCTGAGGGCAATGTCCTGACCCCCGCTTTTTCTCTTGTTTACCAAGCTCAACAAAAAGATACGAATCACATTTGTTCCCAGAACTTGTTTTTTTCATATTAACTGCGACCTAGCCCATTACAGGCATGCACACAGGCGAACAGAAAGGCAAATACCGTGAAAATCGCGTCACCTCGTGAGCCAGGTCAGCACAAATACATGCCATGGCGTTCGATTGAGGGAAAAAAAAAACGACGAAAGAACCCAATGCGACGCTTGTTTCGCCTCCAAACAAGCAACCATGGAGAAACGCCCCGCATTAGGGTGGCCACTAAAACCAGCGGACAACGAACGCTTTACAGAAGCAACACTGCGCATCGCTGTGGTGGCAGGCACCACGTGCCGTTCGTTAGCCGTAAAATGGCAAGAATATGCTTGTGACCCTTCGTTTTTATAGTTATTTTAAAACGTATGGTCTTTTTTTGGTGTTATGCATGCCTAACGCGAACAACTTCATTAATACCCTCGTTAGCAGGCAAGCAGCGTGTTTCTGCTTTCAAGCTCGTTCTTGACTTGACCAAGCAAGACAGCCTGAACATCTATGAAACGCGAAGGCTGACTTGGGCGTTTTGAAGTCCGCTGCTTGCTTCGCGCCGACTTGCTGAAGTTAAGTTGAAGTCGCGAGCCAAGTAACATCTCTGCATTCGGGGGTAACACTCATATTGGTGGTATGACCCTTGTGCTTGGAAGCCATTGCTACTTTTGTGTCGCGGTATTCAAAAGTGGCTAAAAGGCGGAACATGTAATTGGCTTTGCAGAATTCTCTGTGGCTATTGACTCATCTCAAACAAGGTGGATGGTTCAATCTCCGAGTAAACATCCCATTTAAGATTGCGGATTTCAATCAAGATGTGTTTTTGTTAGTAGCTGTGAGTTTCTTACGTATGTGATGGATCCTAGGCGTGAAGAGGATTGTCTGGCCACATCGAAGGCCCAAGAAAAGAAGAAGGTAACTGTGTACATTGCATGTACAGTGTCTGTCGCAGACTCAAGGAGATAGGGAGTGTCGTAGCGGCGCCCGCCGGTATCAGTCAACGAAAGAAAGGAGGCGACGGCAATCCAGGCGATAGGCAAGCAAGAAAAAAGCCCCGCCGTTTATTTTGCAGCGGTTTAAGTAGTAACTTTGACGTCAATACCACGTGTTTCCATACATGGGCCAGGCATGGTGAATTGGTGCGTCATGTAGGAGCGCGCTTTCAGCACACAAGAAACACATTCCGGCACAGGGACAAAGTGTTGAAGTACAGGCAGTGTACTTTCTTGCCTGTGCAGATCTACTTCTTGAATGACTGCAGCTCTGATCATAGGCAGAAGTGCGTAACATGTTTTAAACGCATGGTGAAGACAATTCCTTTAACAAAAAATGAGCCCCTAAAATTTCCTTTTGTTCAATCATAGCGTGGGTCTTGTTACTGTAGACATAATGCCTTTAGGTAGTGTAGGAGGGCTTATTGTCAGCTAATAACACGTACAAATATCACTTGCTACGAACCGTACCCACTAACACTTCCAGGTTTACGTGTTCGGAAACACAGTATAATGTCGACAAGAGGACAGCCACCGCTTTAGCTAATTGATAAGAGCATAGAATGTATTCTCCAAAGGCGTTAGGTTCAGTCTTTGCCGGTGGAAAGTTGTGTGTTTGTCCACCTCAATTTCTGAACTTTTTAGCGTAATTGATGTACGATAGTAAAAAAAGCTACTCATGACGTCTCCTATATTTTTCATAGGCTGATTGTCTGTTCTCATTGAAGGATTGTATATACATGTGCACTGCTTTGTACTAAATTTCAGTTGGAAGATGATGCTGCATCTTTGTATTTGTCCCTTCAATTGCATTTGCTCGGAACAGCCTTTGCAGGCGAGTTAACTTGTGGGATATTTATGCGGGGGTGTGGTTGTTGTCTACAAAATATCAACAAGTTATATACGCTGGAACACACTTAAAATCAACTTTACAATACTTGTCGTAGCATTACTTGCAGAACACCCCTTTTGTTTCTGTCTAAACAACCGACTGCCTTCTACGTCATAAGTTTGTGTTGACTTTCACAACCCTTGCAAGTGCTCTCCTAGCAGACTTGTTCAAATGAAGAGGGGGCAGACTTGCATGGGAGGACAAAGGCTGATGTGCTTTCTTTGGCTGCTCATTTTTATGGGTCATGCAGATTGACATCTCAGAGGCAATCATCGCTGCACCCAGAAAGCCTTCATTGAAGAAAGTTGTCTGTGCGGGGACCACGTCTATGCGGTTTTGTGTTCATGTAGCCAGCTATGTGCGCATGAAAACCACGCTACTTCTCACCTCACTTTTTTAGCGCCCTCTAAAACCAAAATTGTGACTCAGCACTGTAAAACCTTTTTTTCTAGGTAACTAACTGTTTCATGCACGATGAGTTTGTCATTAACTACCTCTTGCAACAAAAAAAAAAACGCTATGCAAATATATTGTGTGAGTTCACAGGCTGTGTCTATGAAAGATAATTGAGCCTCTAAATGCTCCTTTGCTCCTTTTGTTCTGTAACATGCAGAAGGGTCAGTGGCTCAGACAGGAGCATTACATATGATACACTCTGTGAGCACCGTTGCAGCCTCTAAACAGCAGTTTAAAGTTTTCTCGGAATCCTTGCTTGGGTTGATGGGTTAGGCCCATTTTCGAAGGCAGTGTGTTCGTTGCACTTAGTCCAGGTAAAAGGGCCAGGGAGATAGTATAAGTGGAGGAGATGGCAAGGTCAACTGACGCATGTGTAAGCATGCTATCATTGCACCATTGAGAGAAAGAAAATTCACTTTTGGTGCGAATTAGAGAGATGCGAGCTGTTAGACTGCATCTTTTTCGTTTCGCTTATCCTGATATTTTTATTCTGGTGCAGGGTGTGATGCTTTTATTTCTTGTACTTTTTTTGTATACAGCTTACCCTGGCTGTAGCTAGATGGACAGGTGAACAGAACAGGAAAAATTTGGTGTTGCAAGGGTTTCGTTTATGGAAAATAACACAGTACTTACTGAAATACGCATGGATGCACGTCATCTGGGAAAAAATTGAGGATGGAACAGAAAAGGCGTCACTCGCAATTAACTTTATTCCTGGAAAATCAGCGAAATATATAGGCTTAGCAGCCTTGCCCGTGCACATTGCCTCGTATGCTAGTAAAACAAAAACATGCAATGAGATTGACATCAAAAGAATGATGACAAAAAAGTCACTAAACAAAAAAAAGATTCTAAGAAATAAAAATTCCCCACCACGCAGAGCAACAGATGTAATAATAACATGCGTATCTCTTGTTTTTAATGTAGTATGCTTCCATTTTTTCACGTGCCAAGGTATCATCTCTCTTTTTAGGATGGGTACACTGGAAAACCTAGCTTCACAATTTCAGAAACCACAATGTGCTGGCAAATATGCCGAAAGTTTATTTTTCACAGGAAGTTCTTGCTCCTTAATTCTGTCTTTTATGCACCAGCACATTTGTCTGCACATTGTGGTTCCTGCAAGTGTGACGCGAGGTTTTTCAGTGTATTCTTCCTTGGAAAGAGTAATGACACCTGAGCACGCAAAATTATGGAAGCATACTACATTAAAAAGAAGAGAGACACGCATGTTATTATTACACATGTTGTTCTGCGGGGTGGGGAATTTCATCCCTCAGAGTTTTTTTTGCGTTTTTTCATAATTCTTTTGTTGTCAACTTTGTCGCGTGTTTTTTGAATAGCATGTGAGGCAATGTGCGTGCACAAGGTTGATACGCTTATATTTCTCGCTGATTTTCCAAGATTAAAGTTAGTTGGGAGTGACGCCCTTTTTGTTCTGTCCTCAATATTCTTCCCCGATGGTGTGCATTTTCTAGAATTAAGTAAGCATGTACCAACTAGCCCAACAAAATTAGTTATCAAGGTGGTGGTCCTACTCCAGCAGCACCCACACTGCATTTTATTCACTGTTTTTTGATCTTCTACGCTCAGCCTATTGATGTGTATTTTATTGCATTGGAAATCTTACATTTTCCACTCTCTAATGACAGCTAGTATTGTCGACTAGTCTGAAGCGGTTTTGAATATCACTCAAAACAGTGCGAGCAAAGACCATGCTTTTGCTGTACAAGCCTCCGTTGCACTGGAAGTGTGGCAAAACTGCTCAACATAATCGAATGAACTTTCCTGAGCCTCTTCATGAAGCATTATGCAAGGTTTCTATGAAGAAATGTAGCCAGTAAAGCAATCAAGAAGCCATGCAGGCTTCTATCAAAATTAGCAGAACAACGTAGGTTTATGATAGAATAACAATTTTTTGTGTAGAACAACAATATTGAAGGGTTTTCTAGGCTACATTGTACCTAATGTCTATGCGAAGTTGTTTAGTGTTTCGATGAATAGCTCATAAATAATAACTGCCTGAATTCACAAATTTTTGGATCCACTTGTTCAGACATTACCGACAGGGTGAAAAACTGTTCAAGATGATAATCTAAAATTTTCAATATTGAACCAGCAAGCCTTTCTATACAGAGAAAATTGTCGTAAGTTAATTAGAAAAATGCAAGACAGAGTGAATTTAGTTTATTTTTCAGCTTGCCAGATTTGTGCAAATTTACTTTTTATAGCTAATTCACAATTATCGCACATTACCAGGACTATGTCATGTTTTGTAGTTACCAGTGCTCACTGACTTTGCATAGCAGGGCTTGACTCAAAAGATTTCCAAAAATAATAAATACTGCAAACATTTGTTGTGGGTGGCAGCCGTCTGTGAAAAGAACCATGAAGTTGTCTCGTGTCAGTTCTAATGTTTGTCAAAAGTGATGCCGCTAAACATGACTATGCCGCCGAAACACGTATGGGTTATTTCTCCAGATTTCTGGCTTCAGTGTTTAGCTCAGTGGGTAAATTTAGTCGCTATGTCTCTAATTTACTTTGTAACCCAAAGAGGCTGCTAAAAAAGAAAGAAAGAGACGGAGTGACAAAAAGAAAGAACGAAAGAAAGAAAGAAAGAAAGCGTGCCACATTCCTGACCACGTGGTTTGGCTATTGTGCCGAGGATTCCACGACCTGCTTGGCTGCTCGCCTTTGTAGCCAGGGGGCTACAAAAGCGTTTCTGAAGTGTACAGAGAATTCGACCTTGCCTTCTTCTATTTTTAAGACTCGTAAGACGTTACCTGGTGGTATTTTTATCGGAGGGAGATGAGAAATGCTTGGCAGTGTGTGTTCTACGTGACACTGGTTGAAGGGCATTTTAATATTGGACCTTTTTCAAGAGACTACTCTGCACATGTGAAGGAGTGGTGACATTACGCGCGTCATGTTTTTTTTGGGAGAGGAGAAGAGGTCAAAAGGCCAAGCAACCTCTATAAATGTTCCACAGAGAGGCGACAGTTGCTAACTGAGAAGTAGCTTGAATCGTCTGCTAATCATTCCCGAAAAATACTAAGCCCCCGAGGATTTTTTACCAGTGCGTGGCGGATAACTTCAGAGGCTACGGACCACCAGTTTTGATTTTGGTGACCTTCATAGAGGCGCTTTTTAGACTTGAAAAGAGCCCATTGATAAGTTTGTGGATAGTTTGCGGGCTAGTTGGTGGAAACAAACTTGCATGTGCGCAGTAACTGCATTATAAACTGTGAGTTAATGGGCCATATTTCCCTGACTGCAGAAAAAAGTGCGGCTGGCTGCGTGAGCTCTATAGCGTTCCTAGCCACGCGCAGCAAAACAAACGTCAAGTACATTGACGCCTTCTGAAGTATGGAAACAATATTTTCAGTATGCCAACTTCTTGATAAAAAATGTGTTTGCTAGCGTAATACGTACTCTCAACCTATGGTAAAACATGTATTGCGAATGATCATTGTGTCCTCGAAGATCAGTAATGCGATGCCATTTGCTTGTTTTAGGGGCCAGTGACTGGTCTAGCTAGCAGGAATAACGTTTGAACTGCACGAAATAGACAAGACGGTCACCATTTACCTTTAGCAAAGCTAAGCATTGGCAATTAATCTGTTCGCTCATGTAGGCCATGTTATACCCTGCTTTCCAGGCACGCAGCCTTCACTGACTATAGCGGGACATAATGCATTTTCTCTCAGCATCGGCCACCAAGACACCTAGAAAATGAGACGTTCGTAGAAAACGTAGACGTACTCAAGCGTATTTCTCCAATGAACTTTTTCGAGTGCTCACTGGGTGCAGCCACAAATGTGTGAGCCGCCTATTCCCCTGCACCTCCCAAATGACAAATGCAATACTCGGACTGGTTTTGCAGCTTCCACTCACTAAGCCAAGGGTCCCAATCAGCTAGCGTGCTGTCCAGGCACTCAAGATCGTAAAAGCACAAATGGGGTGGGAGGGGGGCAATTTAAAGTTTGAAACAAAAGAATCGGAACCTTAAAAAAAGACTGTGCGTGAGTTTTCGCGATAACCGTATCACAAGCTAGTGCTATGACTACTCGCATACGTGAGCACTAATGAAGCAATCGTTTCGTGTGATCACTTCGTATATTACACCACTGTGCTGTTGTTTTAAAACTGGAATGAAAAAAAATTGCCCGCAGCTTCCCTCGGGGGAACACTGAGGAGGATGCGGAGCATATAATTGGTTAACGGGGTGTTAAAGTGCGACTTACTTGGGTTGATGGCTAAATTGGTTAACGTGGTTGTGAAATGGGGTGTTAAATTGCGACTTACTTGGGTCGATGGCTAAATTGGTTAACGTGGTTGTAGGAGGGGGTGTTAAATGAGTGAACACGTACACACGTATGCGAAAGGGCGGCGCTGGTCGAAGGGACGTCGATCATTGTGTTTGTGGATTCGTTGGCATTCATTTCACGGTGACTTCGGACGTCGACGCGCCGTACAAACCAACGGACGAGCGGCAACTGAGCGAGCGAGCGCTGACCTTGAGTATATATACAGCGCGACGGCGCATGCGCTGTCAGCTGTCGAATGTTCTCGAAGGAGAAGCGCGCGCGGCACAGATGCTGCGCGACGGCGCGACGGCGCATGCGCGCGCGTCAGCTGTCGAATGTTCGAGAAGCGGTGCGGACGGCGCACTACAAGGCGCGAGTATAAGATGCTTCCGCATCTAATATCTGCAGTGCCATGAGCACAAACTGATCAGATTTTGACAGGTCTACTGTCGAATTTGTGAAAGCCCAGTAAGTGCGCAGGTGGGGTGTGAAATTGATATCCCAAGAAGACTACCAAGATCCCATGTGCGTTTGTCTTAGAGGATTTGAACGCCGAAGCAGCCATCCTTTTCTGCTTCTTTGTCGACTGTACTCCCTCGCCAAAAGCTTTCTTCACCTCATGCTGTTTGTCAGTTTCTCGGGGATGTGCCCATTTTAAACCAAGCGGCGATGTCACTTGATGGCATCATGATTTAAAAATTTTTGTAGCGATCTATGACGTCAACCAATCATTTTAATATTTAGCACTTGTGTAGACAGCGACAGGCACGTTTTCGCTTGATAAGGCCTCGAAACTTGCCCGATCATGTGTACTGTGCTGTTTATTTTATAGGAGCGCGTGAATATTATTAACTTTTCACACTGAATTAAATACTGCCTGAGGCTCATCAAATTAAATACCCACTTTTTGGATTAGAAATCTGCGCGAATATGATATCATTAGATTCGTTGTTCAAGGTTCAGCGGGTGAAATTGGCATCTGTTTTACAAATAATGGCGGCGCGAGCGGACTTCGTTTTATAGCTGAAAGACTTGACTCTCATATGTTTCACTAAATCTGAGCACTGCATTCGTGTATGTAAATGTGAGACGGCCCTCTAAGTATGAATGTTGCGCTGCTTGACCTCATCTTTCCCTCTGTCGGCTCACCGCGCTTGCACCACATCATGACCGATGTCGCACCGATCCCCATTCATATTCTTGAAGGTTTTCAAGAAGCTATGTGAAAAAGAAAAAAATGTGGCAACCGATACATCTGTTTAGCGATGCAAGAGGCCAGTAATGTTTTGGCTTGCAAATTATTTCTGCCGTTCATGCCCATTAAATCAAGTTTTTCGTTCACTGCAAGGCATGAAAAAGGGGCTTTGTGTAATGATAGCCAAGAAGTAGTAAATGATAGTTTTTCAGGTAGGTTCTGTATGTAGCGACATAAGTATCAAGTGGACCATGCGCTACACCCGCAGTATACGCGAAGAGGGGTCCACTGTAAAAGGGAACGCCGGAGCACGTGTCATCTGCTCTGGTGTTTTTTACAAACTGCCAGATCTAGTGGCCAAGTGGTCAAGCAGAGGTGGTGACATTTAACATCCCCTGAAACGGGTTTGCAAACCTTGTCAGCTATCGCTCGTGTCTCTCAACTCAGCACATTCTAGAACGGGGTTCCTAGAACGAATATGAATATCACCGGCCGTGAGCAATGCTACCGGCTGTAGAGTAAAGCCCCAAAACGAGGACCATCTTAGCACTGCTGTTGAAGAAACAGTGCGCGATGTAAAGCAGTGGTGGAGAAAGGGAAGTTGCAGAGCAGGAAGCTTACATATGCCGCAGTGACGTCTGACATCATGCCCATCAAGGCGCCGCCTCACAAAGACTGGTGTGCAGCTGCGGCCTGCTAGCAATGTTTGAAAAATATAGGCATATCTTGAGAAACACTGAAAGTAAATGGTTTATCAGAACAAAAGCTGCTCTCAAGTGGTATTTTGATGCTTTCGTCTTTTTTCTCGGTTTTTGTTTATTGTGCTATAAGCTCCGACAAAGGCATTATAAATTGATGCATATTATAGTAATTGGAGTGTCAGAGAGATGGTATGTTGCAAACGGAGTGTCGTAAAATGCAGGTATTCTGTTGCTTTGCATGAAGCAAACAGTTGCCAACATAAGGTATACAAGTATAATGAAGGCTAGGCAATGTACGTGAGTTAGTCATGTTTTGTTGTGAATTAGCAGCTTAACATGATATTCAAGGGAATGCCTCTTCGAAGCCACGGATACAGTGTCTTCATGACGAGGAAGTACATAAATTTTTAATCTTATACGACAATTTGTAGAGCGAAAAAGTAAACTTGTCCTATTATAAAATTTTCAAAAATTTCACTTAAGACAAATGCATGAAGTTAGGCCAAGTTTGTTTTGATGCTTTAAATTTAGAAGGAGAAATCTGATAGAGTCAGCAGCACTCGTTGAGCTAACTACTAATCAAACACTTGGTAGTCAACTGTTGCACTTCTTGAATTACCACAGGTGGTGTAGCCAAATAGAAAAGACGCATAGATAACAATATAAATGAAAACAGTTCAGTGGCAATAGCGTAATTATGGGATGGTAGATTATCGGTAGTCAACGCATGGCATGAATGCTGAGTAGCAATGTTTATTTCGCCTCAGTAGAGGATTGTGTACGCAAAGATAGAAAGCAAGTCTATAAATAGTTGTTTTGTGTTTGAACGAACATTTTTTTCTCTGGAAATATTTGAACATATGCCAAAATAACATGCAGATAAAACACTGCTCCTTAGTGATTATAATATATACTCCCACTTTACACAACAAAATATAAAGCAACTCTACTAAGACAATTCGCCTCTTATGTGAGTGGCATCCTCACTGTGCACTGGCACCAAATCTGTGGAGGTGACTGAATTCACTGATTGTCTCGTATGTGTCTACTCATCCGGATGGAGGCCTTGATTGTTGTTGCACGCTGCCTGGTCACGAGGGTCTTACTACGACTCAAAAAGCTTTCTCACCCTCTGTTTTGTTCCCGAGCCAGCGTTGTCGAATTACGGAAGTCGAAGGCATGCTTCATTTTCAAGCAGTGTTTGATGAGTTTTGCCTGAAGATGCGTGATTTTTGTGATATCCCCTTTGCGTTCAATAAAACTCCTTGAATACTTCCTGCCAGTTTTGTTAATATAAGTTGTGTCACAGCCACCGCTCAGGAACTTGTAAATAAACCTGTTTTGATCATTCGCAGGGGTGCTGTCTTTGGGAGAGGAGAGCACGTTTACCAGGACACAATGAGGCTTGAAACTTGTTTTAATTGCTAGTGGACGAAGTTTTTTTCGAACCGAGTCTGAAAAACCTTCGACGTAAGGCACAGAAACAATGAGTTTTGTGTTTTTTCGTGGCACACTCTTTGCTTCCTTTTGCATGTGTTTCTGTGTGTCATTGATAAACCTGTTCAGATAATGGCTTCATTACAATTCACCAACCACGTTTTCCATTTATATTACTGCAATTGCTGATCAGTGATATATGCGACACCACATGCATGAGTGAAATGGGCAGGAAGCGACCAACGGGGCTCAAAGAATACAAAGAATACATTGCAAAGGCTATCCATGCCATGGATTATAAGACAAAAGTCATTGAACACTGCTCGACGATGGAACATGCCTTCGACTTCAGTAATGAGACAATGCTAGCTCGGGAACAAAAGTGGGGCAAAAGAATGTTTCTAGAGTCATGATTCATTAGTGTGACAAGTTGGCGCGCGACAACCGCGGCCGCATACTAATCGACATACGAGACAAGCAGCAAACTGTGGAACCTTCGCTCTTTTGGTACAAGGGCATACTGAGGATGCCAGCTGCTTATTTGGCGAAACGTCTATGTAGTTTTGCTATATTTTGCTGCGTTAAGTATAGGTTTATATTTTTTAATCACGAACTGGCCTGTCTTTTGGATGATTTTTACATATGCTCCTCAGTTGTACCTCTGCTGCATACTGTTGTGTACCAAAAACATGCTGATAATTTCATTTCTATGTTTTGGATGATTTTTTCTTTTGTTTTAGGTACATATGTACGTGCCGGATGAAGAAAGTGAGCAGCAGAATTTCATATTACTTTGCCACCATGCAGCTGATGAGGAGTGACAGAAAGGAATACTACGCTGTGAGTGCCATGCGTTTGGTGGGCACCATAATATACGGCAATTTTAAGCTACTAACAATTTTGTGTGCATCGTTTATAATAATTAACTCAACAAACATTGCCACCCTTAAAATAATTAGGTAGACTGAATATTTTCGAGCTGAAGAACTGAAATAAGGCCCTAAATAAACTCGAAACGTTGATTCTTTGCCATCATTAATGACTAAGGAGCCAATTATTCAGCTCAATAAAGCTTCACAAATTTCATCTCTGCACTAGTTAAGTTTCCTCAATGTTGTGTTTTTTCACTGCTGGAGTGTTACACAGCTTTCGGTCAGTACTGGCACAGCTTTCATAAGATGTTGCAGAGATATTTTGTCAGCCAATTCTCTGCAGTTTTTAGAGAAGTGTTCCCATTTATATATTTTGTTTGCTTGATAAGCAACGAGTATGGGTCTAATTACTTCCTCTTCATAATACATGCCCTCATTGCCAATCGATTGCCTCGCATCGTGGCTTGTTCCACGGTCCTCACAGCCATCACCCTGCAATTGCTGTTTGCTGACATCGCCGACAGTGTACCCCTCTTGGACGTACCCTGACCTGGCGAGCTTGTTCACTCAATTCAAACCACATTGGCAAAGTCTCGAGCAAAGACTGGCAACTTCAACATGCTGCTCAGTTTGCGTATGTGAACTCCACTGGACTTGTGAACTGTTGTGGTGGTATTGCTGTTAGTTGCTTCTCTCATGGTGATGCAGGTTGGTGTCCGTTTGTCATTATACTCTAAAAGATATCATTTCCTGTGCTTGCTGCTGTTCCTGTGCCTGCAAGTATGATTGTATGTGTGTCCTTAGTTGACATTTATGGTGTTATAATTTTGTGAGAAATAGGGTACTTGGTCATAATACTCCTACTGAATACCTTCGAAAAATCAAACTCCTTCCTAACGACTTCCGCAAACAAGTGAGAGTACTTTGCCACTTTTACAAAGATGCGCATACCCATCGCTACAAATTATCAACTTGGAAGCTGCATGCACTGCAAATCCAAAGAAGGTGAAAGGCTAAAATTAGAGGCACACTTAACACATGAAATACATAAATGAAAAATACTGGACAGTTATGTAGAGCAGTGCATAACAATCTAAAGATAACTTAGTCTCACCTCTAGATAAAAATTAATAAAATCTGGACTAAATGAACAAAAATACTTGTGTCAAGGCAGTGTAATCATCTAATGGACAAAGGACAACTTGGAAACGAACTGAACAAAAAATGTTGCATGCCTTGTGTATTCGTTTCGTGATCAATATTTCTCGCTTGGTTGTGGCTGGGAGGTCACTGTTTTGCGCGAATTACACTGATCAGTTACTCCACTGATTGCATTTCGCTTTTTCTGACCTGGTGTCGGCTACCTTAACTTCGAAGTTGTATTTTTATGTAATCAATTGGCCACATTTATTGAGCCGCATTTCACTGAATGCGTGTCAGGCAGTAGTCATGAGGTTCAGTTGCTTTCGAACTGATAAACTTGTTTTGCTGTGCAAAATGTTTTAATACACAGATATCGTCAGGTTTTTCTGTTTCGGTAAAAACAAGTTCTCGTTTTGAACCTTTTAAGCTCCGTTAAAACAAACTGTACCTGAGTGGGATGTGCCATTTTCAAGGCTGCTATATTGTCTCTGTTCATGAAATCCTGACATAGACAGTCAACAGCAGTGTCAACCATCATTTTATACAATGCATGCATCGCTGCTGAAAAATTATCGACAAGGCATTGGCTGTCTATAATATTCGTGTCCTCCCATGTATTTAACACATAGCAGTTTCGCCAGTGCCTCCTTCCTTGCCTATAAACTTTCCCACTGATATTGTAAATACTATAGGTAAAAAATCTTTCCGTCAAGCTTTAACTAAGGTTGTGTAAACAAGCAGTGTTTTCAACTTGCACCTCTATTCGTTTTTTACGACCCAGCAGTTTACATAGTATGAAAGAAACTTGCAACGTGACTTGTTCGTATTTATTACTGAATGCTTAAAATGTGTTCTGCGACACTCCCATGCATGTCTTGCTCTATGACAACGACAAATAAATAAGAAGTGAGTAATCTTAGTAAATAAACGTCTTCTTTTTTTCTTTCTTATGAAAGTCAGGCACTTTGGCATGTTCTTTCCTGTCTAAGCTGTATGACTGCATGTTCTCATGGTTGCTGCGATTTTGCATATAAAAATACTGCACCGTCAACACATGTTTAGTTATTGTAATCATTGCTTACACAGAACAAAACCACATTTTCAATGCTCTAAAATGCTTTATGTATATCACAAGTGTTGGAAGCTTTGGGATTTGAAAAGTGTGTTTTTGGGCTTATAGACATGCACAGGTTTGTTTTGACATTTTTATAGCTTGGCTGTTCCAACACCACTTGTTTATGCATGTAAATTGCGTTGATAAAGAGCTGTTAGAAAACAGTTTTTGTGCATGGACAATAATAATGCAATTTTCACACCATACCAGAGCTTTTTTCTTAGCCAGAAGCTTCGGGGCAGTTCCCATAACAAGTCAACATGCCTTTTGTAATTACGCACACACAGTAGTACATATTTCTTGCGCACGTCGCATGAAAGTCAACACGTCACACAGCAATGTTGACATCATGTTGGTGGTAAGCTGCCATCACGTTGGTGGTATGTTGACATGCCGTTGCTGGTATTTTGATATTACGTTGCTGGTATGTTGCGATGAAAAAGTGAGCCTGGGCTTTGCCATTTCGTCCTGAATGTTACAAGCAACATTATCATGTGATCAAAAAAGAGGACGTTAGGCGCTTTTAGGCAACGTTGCTGATTGACATCTGAGAGCTTTCATTTAATGTTGGGAGAAAATTCTGCGTTACTTGGGCAAGTGCTCTACTACACAGCAATGCGTCTGTTTGAAAATAATTGATTGATTTGTGGGGTTTAACATCCCAAAACCACCATATGATTATGACAGACGCCGTTGTGGAGGGCTCCGGAAATTTCGACAACCTGGGGTTCTTTAACGTGCGCCCAAATCTGAGCACACGGGCCTACAACATTTCCGCCTCCATCGGAAATGCAGCCGCCGCAGCCGGGAATCGAAACCGCGACCTGCGGGTCAGCACCCGAGCACCTTAGCCACTAGACCACCGCGGCGGGGCTGCTTGAAAATAAAGTATGAGTAACTTCCTCTGGTTGGAAATGCAGGAAAAATAACTGTCATGCTCAACAAACACACACATTTTGTATACAGGTTTCACATGAAAAATCACAGCAATATTGCTTATTACAAGCGTACATTGTCATCGGGCATCGCAACACGTTATCACTAACGCCACTTCACGGTTTAAAGACAGCTGACCATTACAAAAGGCACAGTTTACTGTGCGTATTCCCTCATGTCACAGGTCCCGTTAATTCGGGAGGCGATCGCCGGGCTAATTCCAAGGGCCGAAGTATCGGCCCTCTGAACCGCACCACAAAAGCGTGGACAATTTAGAAGTGGTCCTTTTTGGCGCGCCAGCGGACGCCGGCTGTGGCCCAAAGAACAAGTCAGAGCCGAGAGTTGATAAACAAAACAAAATTATATTCTCAATAATGGCAGATCAGAACAATACACAAGTATGCACACTCCACAATAGTTGCATACAATATGTCCCAAATCAAACAACGTACTACACAGCACAATCAGCCACACTTGAAACAACGGACACAGACAACAATACGCACTACAATGTTGTCGCATGCATTGAACAACCAAGACACCTAAAGACTAAAGAGATAGAAAACCTATTCAGTCCAAAGTTCCTGGAACAAAAGTCTGGATGATACTATTCCGAGAATCAGTCACTCAAAGTCCAGCGTTGTTGTAGTTCCGCTGCCCCCGAAGTTTCTCTTGCAGGAAACCTCTGTCGTTCTGCTGCTCCCGAAGTTTTTCTTCCAGGAAACCCCGCGTCTTCAAGTGCTCCCGAAGTTTCTCTTCCAGGAAACCTCTGTCGTCCTGCTGCTCCCGAAGTTTCTCTTCCAGGAAACCTCCCGTCTTCAAGTGGCCACTTTCCAAGCTTCAAACTTCTTCGCCGGAACCACTTCAGCTTCACACACGCAGCTGTTTCCACGCGTCTTCGCTCGATAGAGGTAGACACACGCTCTTGCCTGTAGCTCGAGCCTTCACCCCTCAGGCGGAAATAATCTTCTTCTCCTGCTTTGTCTCTATGGACAAAACATTCGCCGACTACACGGCGGAATCCCTACGCACTCTGGCGCTAACTTTTGTCTCCTCCTTATCTTCCATCTCCGCTGCTCGGTTAAATATCTTCCGCGCGCGATTCCAGAAAATTCTCATCATTTCGTCGGCGCGATGCGCAGCGAAGGTTGGGGGAAAGCGTGATACGGTATGAGGGCCGTCCGCGACGGATGACTCAACCCGGCATCACCACGCCCCTTTCCATCTAGAAATTTCGAGGGCTTGCTCGGCCGCCGATGTGGGGTGAGGTGGTTCGTCGGCGAACCTACGCTTCCGAGGGGAGAGGGACGCGTGCCCGGGGAGTCTTTGGATGCTTGTTTTCTTTGTTTTTATTGTTGATCTCTTCGTCGCGAGAATTTGGCGGTGCGCCCGTTTTTGAGCGCTCGTTTTTTGACACTGCCCCCCACTTTAGGAATATTATCTCATAGTATTCAAAACCACACAAACTAGCGCGAACAGTTACCCCACTCTCAAAGACTGTAACATAGTCCATTGCTCATGACACATCACAATCACAATAGGTCACTCAATACAAATGTACACTGCAATTTAATATCACAACACATGAAATATAACCACAGGTACATGAGTACAGCACTCCATCACATATTCCAGACAATACAAATGTATAAAGTCCTGTCTTTACAACAATTATACAATACTATACATTACATCACCGTGACAGACATTTCGACTCGCTCGACAGACAGTTGTGACACAGGATAACAAGAACATTAACTTAACATATAGCACTGTCAAACACATTCCGAATAGACCTCGACACCTATCCTGTGCATTTCGAGCGGCGCTTGCGCCCTTTCTTGCGGTGCTCTCTCGATCTCTTATTGTTTTTCCTCGTTTTCTTCTGGCGAGCCCCTTCCAACGACGGTATCTGAGGCGGCGTCTCAGCCATCGTTGTCACTTCCGACACTGTTAACGGGTCATGACGCTCAACCGATCCTACCCGGTTATTCACCCGCTTGTTCATGTCGCGACATTTGGCCTGGTGTGCCGACTCCGTCACCCTTACACTGTCGGTCGCTTGAGGTCGTGAAGACGTAAGTACAGCTGCCCAGCACGTGAACTCAATCAACACGACCATCTTCTCATTCACTGTCTCTTGCACCGCGGCTTCACCTTGGGCTCGATTGAGATCAGTCACGGGATGCTCCTCCACAGTATCTCGCGGTCGCTGGGTTGACGAGGGCTCTATCTTAGGATCTTCTCCCAAACATTCTGGATCATTCGGCCCTTGCGCATCGTCGATGTTTCCGATGACAAGGTCGTACAGGGGGGTCGTCATGCATAGAGCAGTAACCTTCCCGCTGAAGTACGGGGTTTCGAACTCAATCTCTGCTTCGGGAAGCATCCGAACCGTACTGTCAATTAGGCAAACCGGTTTTGTTTTGCCTGTCAACTCACTTTCCCGTACCAAATTTCTCCGCACGATAACAGTGGAGCTACCGGTATCTCTTAACACCGTAACCGTCTTTGCCGCAACTTTTCCAGGCAGCGTTGGCATTCCCTTCGTAACACAGGTTGGCTGTTTTGTCATGACAGCACCCGCAATAGGAATTTTTTCCCTATTTTTGAATTCTTCGAATCCGTCGGTGACGGCATCACCATCGGATTTCGGTGCTGCTAGCACACAGGATACCTGGTGAGTTGGACTGGCTCCATTACGACATGCGTCTGCTTTGTACCCAGTCTGACCACACTTGAAACATTTTACTACCGTACGGTTCGTAAAGTTAGTTCGGCAGTTGTCAGTACGGTGACCCACTCGGTTACACAGAAAACATCACGGAATGCTCTCCGGTGCACGCTTCTTTTGTTCAGGTGCCGAATTTTTCAAGTCTTCGGGACACTCCTTCTTGACTTTGGCCAGATTTGTGCCACCTTGTGCTTCCAAGAATTGATCAGCTAATTCAAGCATGTCTTCAAGTGACTTAGCTCTCCTCTCTTTCAAGTACAGCGACAGGCTTGGGTGGCAACTAGTAAGAAATTGTTCTCTAATTAGGAGCTTTCTAAGCTCATCGTACTCCTGTGCTGTCCCTGAAAATTCAATCCATCTGTCGAAATAATGGCTAAGTCCGGCGGCGTACTGCGTAGCCGTCTCACCATCAGCTGGCTTTCCTGTCCGAAATCTGTCCCGGAAACCTTCCACCGTAAATCTTAATCGCTTCAGCATAGCAGCTTTCACCTTTGCATAGTTGGCTGCATCGGTCGGCGTCAGCCTACCGTACACACTGAGCGCTTCACCATTCAAGGAAGTACTCAAAGCAGTTGCCCATTGATGTTCCGGCCAATTCTGGCTCCTTGCAATCGTCTCAAATCTGTGAAGGTACGCGCCAAGGTCGTCCTTCCTTTCATCAAACGCTACGAGCAACATGTTTGGGTTCAAGCGGAAGCCATGATCTTCCCGTTCGCTGCTTTCAACTCTAGCTTGGACGGGCGTTTCACTTCGCTGTTGCAAACGGAGCCGCTCGAGATCTATCTCGTGCTGCCGCTGCCGTTCCCTTTCAGCCATCTCCGCTTCTCTTTCTTATTTCAGCTGTCGCTCCCTCGCTTCTCTTTCTTCTTTCAGCTGTCGCTCCCTCGCTTCTCTTTCTTCTCTCGCCCTCCCAGCGGCTAGCCTTTCTCTCTCCAGCTCAGCTGCCTTTTCTTCCTTGGCCCTTTCAGTTGCCAACCTCTCTCTCTCCAACTCAGCTTCTTTTTCCGCTTTGGCTCTTTCGGCCGCAAACCTTTTTTCCAGCTCAGCTGCCTTTTTTTTCTTTGGCCCTCTCTTTTTCTCTCTTTTCCTTCTGGGTGACCCACTTCCGTAGTTCGGCGCCAGAAAGACCCATCTTCTCACCAAGAGCGACTAATTTTTCGAGATCCATTGTGTCTCGCAAATAAAGTCTTGCCACGTGTAAAAAGTATCTGCCTAAATCAGTCTATCGGAACACTCCCCTGCACTGGTTAACGAGAACACTGAACAACACACAAAATCGTTCCGATAGCACTATAAATAACTCGAGGCTCTTTCTCACTACTTTGGACACACTATGCACCAAAAGGTCCTTTCACGGATGCCAGATTAATTGTCACAGGTCCCGTTAATTCGGGAGGCGATCGCCGGGCTAATTCCAAGGGCCGAAGTATCGGCCCTCCGAACCGCACCACGAAAGCGTGGACAATTTAGAAGTGGTCCTTTTTGGTGCGCCAGCGGATGCCGGCTGTGGCCGAAAGAACAAGTCAGAGCCGAGAGCTAATAAACAAAACAAAATTATATTCTCAATAATGGCAGATCAGAACAATACACAAGTATGCACACTCCACAATAGTTGCATACATTATGTCACCAATCAAACAATGTACTACACAGTATAATGAGCCACACTCGAAACAACGGACACAGACAACAATACGCACGACAATGCAGTCGCATGCATTGAACAACCAAGACACTTAAAGACTAAAGAGATAGAAAACCTATTCAGTCCAAAGTTCCTGGAACAAAACTCTGAATGATACTCTTCCGAGAATCATTCACTCACTGTCCAGCGTTGTTGTCGTTCCGCTGCCCCGAAGTTTCTCTTCCAGGAAACCTATGTCGTTCTGCTGCTCCCGAAGTTTCTCTTCCAGGAAACCTTGCGTCTTCAAGTGCTCCCGAAGTTTCTCTTCCAGAAAACCTCTGTCGTTCTGCTGCTCCCGAAGTTTCTCTTTGAGGAAACCTCGCGTCTTCAAGTGCTCCCGAAGTTTCTCTTTCAGGAAACCTCGCGTCTTCAAGTGGCCACCCTCCAAGCTTCAAACTTCTTCGCCGGAACCACGTAGGCTTCACACACGCAGCTGTTGCCACGCGTCTTCGCTCAATAGCGGTAGACACACGCTCTTGCCTGTAGCTCGAGCCTTCACCCCTTAGGTGGAAATCATCTTCTTCTCCTGCTTTGTCTCTACGGACAAAACCTTCACCGACTACACGGCGCAATCCCTACGCGCTCTGGTGCTAACTTCCGTCTTCTCCTCATCTCCCATCTCCGCTGCTCGGTTACCTTCCGCGCGCGATTCCAGAAAATTCTCATCATTTCGTCGGCACGATGCGCAGCGAAGGTTGGGGGAAAGCGCGAGACGGTACGAGGGCCGTCCGCGACGTATGACTCAACCCGGCATCACCAGGCCCCTTTCCTTCTAGAAATTTCGAGGGCTTGCTCGGCCGCCGATGTGGTGAGGAGGTTCGTCGGCGAACCTACGCTTCCGAGGGGAGAGGGACGCGTGCCCGGGGAGTCTTTGGATGCTTGTTTTCTTTGTTTTTATTGTTGATCTCTTCGTCGCGAGAATTTGGCGGTGCGCCCGTTTTTGAGCGCTCGTTGTGTGACACCTCATAACTGCGTTATGGGTTCATAGCAAGAATTAAAATATTTTACACACATAATATTGAGAAGCACTCTCTCCTGGGTGAGTTGGTATTTACTCTTAACTAATTTATGCGAAAAAAAGGAACTGCTAAAGGAAGACACCTGGACACAGTGTACACTAAGAACTGAAACTTTATTGGAGAAAACAGACAAGTATATGAAGTTAAGAAAACACGTGAGGAGAAAAATGATTACATGGGCAGACATATAATCATTTTCTTTCACCGTACGGACATTGTGCTGTGTACTACACTCCACTGTCGTGTTGGATTTATTATTATGGATTCAAGGCTGCGCACCATTGTTTGATGATACGGTAGTGAAAGCTATACTCAGGGACAAAATATGGCGGAAAATTGAAGAGGTGTGTCTCATCAACAAAACTGGTGACTCATGCGTCACGCGACCCTCGGTCATGTGGCTTGCCGCTGAACTAGCTTTTCTGGAAGCGCATCAGTAATACAATTTGTCTGCTAATAACTCAATTTCCTCTCATAATCCTTTATATAGGTCTGTTTTCTCCAATAAAGTTTCAGCTGTTAGCATGCGTTGTGCCCAGGTGTCTTCTTTTTGTACTTCAAAATTTTTGCTCAACTCAGTTAAGATAACATAATATTGCTCGTGGTGTGAAGTATTATACCTTTTTTACACAGAATGCAGCCATGTGCGAAACCTTCATTTAGACAAGACACGTTCAACTTTCTCACTTACACAGTACTATTTCACAATTAAAATTGTAGAATGTGTTAAAATAAAAAGTAGCTTCATACAATAAAAAAGTGCACACTGAATGGTTGAAACATGCCCAAGAGACTGGATATTGCTATCGCGTTCAGCTTTAAAAAATGAAGCATAATGGTCCCCCAGTTTTTTCTTACACAGTAGCAAGCCCTAATGCATCAAATGAGTTTATTTGTTGGCTTGCGTAAAATTAGGCACGGTACTCACGGATTAAAACGGGACATCACATTATTTTGTGGAACTATGTATACGGGTAAGCGCAGTTCCTCAAGATAACGACGCGATGTTGCGACATCTGTAACGAGAATGTTGGCTGTGATGTACGCATTCCAGTCGAAATACACTTATATCACCCGAAGTGTAGAAAATGGAAACAAAATTATGAGCTATGCCTAATTTTCTTTTTTCTTCCGTGAACACTGCACTTTGCTTTGAGAAACCAAACTAGCAAAAAGATTTTCACTGCGTGTCCTTATCAAAACACGCGTAATATTAAAAACAAGGGGAAAGTAGGCAAAGAAAGACAAAGTAAAACGTGGGCTGGTAAATCTCATGACATTTTCGGAGATGGAGATATCAACCGGTTCTTAATTTGAGACAGGGCAAGTTGTAATTTATTATTTGTAATTGCTCAAGTGTTAAAACGAGAATAATGAAACACAAACCTATTTGAATCAACATTTTTACAAAACGCACACTAGCATTAAACCTATACTTTGCTGAGGTAGAGTTTCCGGTTGAATGAAGCCCTGTCTGGCAAAAATAGAAAAAGAAAGTGTAGTCGTATCGCTTAAACAAAACAGCCCAAACACGTAATCATGATTACTATGAAGTTATTCACTAAAGAAGCATGCAATGCGTCACGTTTTCTGAGTTATGGTATTTGTGAACAACTTCTGAAGGCAATGAAAATGGTGAACTTACCTTGCATTTTAACCGAGACATGTATTTCATGGAGCCTGTTAATCTGAATTGCGTATTCACACCTGAAGACCACCACGTCCAGTTGTACTGCTTTTGAAAGAAGTTGTGAAGGAAAGCTTCCCCGCAAGCATGTTGGTCCATTTGTTTTTCGCACCGAAAGTTGGCGATCGCCAATGTAGCAGCCGACACACGCACAGGCACACAAAACACTCCCACGTCTGTCCACAATTGCACCACGAACAGTGAAGTAGATTCCTGAGAGCTGCGTAATTATCTTGTGTAAATTACAGCAGTAGTAGAAAAAGAAATAAGGGCAAGAGGAATGAAAAGTGATGAACAAGATCCACACCGCGCCCATAAATCCAGCGTGCTAAGACGCATAAATGGCGCGGATGCATACACTGCAGGCTATACAGTGTAACCTACATTACTTTGAGATCAATGATTTACGTGCTTTTCACTGGAACGAATTTTTCCTGTACCTATTGGTGAACGAAGTTTCATTTGTTCACAATGATTGATGCAATACTATTACCGTACGACTGAATGTTTGCGCGCCCCGCCGAGGTGGTCTAGTGGCTAATGAACTTGGCTGCTGACCCACAGGTCGCCGGACCCAATCCCGGCTGCGGGAGCTGTATTTTCGCTGGAGGCGAAAATTAGGCCCATGTGCTCAGATTTCCGTGCACGTTGAAGAACCTCAGGTGGTCGCAATTTCCAGAGCCCTTCATTGTGGCATCTCTCATAAACATATGGTTGTGTTGAGACGTTAAACCCCACATATAGATCAATCTGAATGTTTGCACAAACTATTTTATTTATCGTTACTAGAATTGGGCTGCGGTGCTTTCTTGTCTGCTGTGTCGACCGAGTGCTGTATGAGAAAAACGTTCCCCGAACTTTTCCCCCCTCCGACTGGCGCCCTTGTACATTCTCTATCGTGCGCTCCCCTCGCAAATTTTCGAACGGCTGCAGTGCGGCCAAGTGAGTTTTTCGTGACAGTGGAGCTGAACTTCTTGCGCGGGCACAAAAAGCTGCAGGTGCATGACCTTTGAGACAGTGATTTGGTGAAGCGGTAATCACTGCTTCGCGTACGCTGACTACTAAGACGCGTTCCGGCCATATGTTTATCCTATCTCTCAAGCTCTTCATATAACAATATTATAATTCAGTTAACCAATCATCAATCAATAATTCATTTAACGTATCCAGGAACAACCATATTGTCTCTCTTGCTGGTGCACGCAAAAATAAAACAATAATAAACAATGCCCTACAGACTGGCTACAGAAAAGCAAATCAATAAGAAGAGCAAAAACGCACAGATGAAAGAAATCAATGCACAATGGGAACAGTAAACAAAAAAAAAGATATTTATTGAATGTGACTGAACCTTAATGCGGAATATGCACAACTGTGCAAAAGGCTTCCTGAAAGACGGAAAAAGGAACATTTTGTACAAGTGCAAATCTGCGTTAGGACAGGGCAAAGCTCGCCGATAAAAAATGACTGTGGACTACGAAAAACATAATGAATCAAGGAAATTGACGCTAGAGAGAGTCGGTATTCTGTGAAGAATAGAGTGTTGGAATAAGTTGGCAAGTACATGAAACGGTCTATCCTTTATGGATAACTTACGCGGAATTTGAAAATTATCACAGCCGAGAAGGGCAGAATATCTTACCCTGAACTAGCTGTTAAACAAATAACAGCTCAGCGCGAGTTCGTCGGCCGTTAAGTGATGACAAAGCCAATATTCTAGCAGTGTTGAAAAAAGTCTAGGAAAATGATGGGTGTAAATGCTCGCGTATTTTTTTTTAGACTCGCTCAGTGGCGTTACTGCTAGACTTAGGAAGGCCATTGCAGATCAGATATGCATATCTGCTCATGTTGACCAAGCCATATTGCGGTTTTACAATTTGTAGAAGGCAATAGGAGGACTGAATGCTCGAGAGATAATCTGCCAGAAAGACGAAGAAGGCCTCCTATGGCAGCATATTTATTTTGCGTAAAAAATCAGCATGCTATCAAAAAGAACACGAATATTTCTGATCTCATAAACTTTACATAACGACACAGTATTTACCGAGTATGAAATACACACGCTGGACATTTTGTGAGGTACAATAACAACAACAATAAATATATTAGTAATAATGCACTAACAACACTCTCACATTGCTGAAAATATTTGGCCACATCGAAGCAAAGTATAGTGTCTGTTGGTTCGTCAACCTGTATGCGCGAGTGTGTAATTGCACATTTTGGTGAGTATGTACCGGCATACACATTTATAAGTACTTTCAATAATACGTGTAAATCAATATGCTTGACTGTTCACATGTCCACACGTTTGTTTCATACTACCAGGATACACTCCCAGTGTGTTCAAAAGATACGTTCGGAAGCAGTTTTAATGATACGCGGCTGCACCGCATAGGGCTGTTTATATAATGTAGAGTTTGGCTTAGGCATCACACCAGCCCTGATTCGCAAAAATGTGTATATTTAAATGTATTCAAAAAGTAATGTTCAAGCTAATCCTGATGAGACACGTGCGCATTAGCGACCTCGACAAGGTTGACAAACCCGCACAAAATGGAAGTTCTGCGAATTCGGCAGCATACAGCAGCCTTTCTATAAAGCTTTAGCATTTCAATACATGTTCCAATAAATGTGTATCATACGTTAATCAGTTTCACCATTCCGAACGTACGGCCGTTATGTGTGTATGACGTGATATTTATTTGATGCTTGCAAGCATTACACCAAATCAATTGTTCTCTTGTGCGCTCATAAAACTCTCCATAAATTTACTATCTACACAGCTCAGAACGTTATACGTTGCTAATGGAAACGCAAGACGCATTTTCGCAATAAATTAGTAGAACTTTCATCTTGAATTCAAGCCTAATAATGCCGGAAGGGGCATTCACATACTTTCTTTTTGTTTTCGAAGATACTCCCTTAAACATCGCACGGCGCCTGCTATAACGGTAAATGGCCACTGAAAGCAATCGCAGATGGGGGTAAACAAGAATAACTCAAATCTTCTTAAATGAGGGAAGAATGTAGACATCATAAATATCAAAACCTTCGAATAATCAGCAATTTGTCTACCTAAGTGCAAGCCAAAAAATGCATTGTAGTTGCCATTATTTGCTACCACTCCAAACTATGCAATAATGTGAACAATGTTAGTTGCATGCATGTTGTTTTTACACAATACTATACTAGATTGCTTATCATAATGGCGATGCTCGGGAGCTTCAATACGTTTTGCAACCTGACACGATTCCTTCCTTGTAAAACATGTCTGCTCTCGTATACAATAATTAAGTCGTATTAATTGCAACATAATGTTGCAAACCAATATTCCATGGAAAACTGTTGCGTGTTCCGTGAAATCAATGTTAGATTACATGAACGCATGCATAATTGCAACTACCACGTACTCAAAGCTGACCTAAAATTTCGTTTTGTTTTATTGGACTGCAAAAAAACAATATGTATACTTAATACTCTTGTTGTTGTAAAAATAAGCAGGTCATCTTTGTGTACAGAATGTTATATATGGCAATCCGCATAAACGTTTGTGATTTTGGCGCTAAATATACGTGGTTCATCCCATGTAAGGGAGCCCTTCCACTTATGACGATATACTTGATATGTTATATATTGTGTGGCCGTGCCTTATAAGGCACGGCCACACCATATATAACAAGTCAAGTAAATCGCTCGTTATATGGACGAAGCGCGCCATATATGGCTGTATATAGCCCCATATATTAACCGACCCCACCAGATATATATGATAAACGAAAGCCACACATGCTGAAGTATATGCTTATATGGGGCCACATAGAACGTATATAAATGCCATATATGGCAGTTCTGTAAGGGTACGCTCAGAGTCGCCGACGCATTTAAAACTGCTCTTTTCCTCCTTTCTGGTTTGGGCCTTCTGTTCTGCTGTCGGTTGTGTCGGCCATACGTGCCGGGGCGGAGGCGTCACCTTCTCTCACCACACGTTTTGACTGATTTTCACTCGGCACAACAACCTATTCTGCACTTTCACCAAAACGTGTCAATCACTTTGCTTGACTGTTCGCATGTCCACATATCACAATATTAGGATACACTCTCAAGAATGACAGCATATTGTACCTAACACTAAATATTCCAAAAGCCTGTCAAAATACAATCCAATACCTGTCCGAAATGTTTTTCTACTAATGCAGTTTCCAACTGCACACAACTATAGCTTGAGTCAGTGCTTTTTTTCACAATTTGCGTCTTCTTCAACTTATTCCGGAGCCGATTTTCGTTGCCCAGCGTCTCGAACGCTCGCTACAGCTGATCTCACTGTCTCTGTCTATTCTACGCCTCTTCAAATGACTATCCCAGGCTGCGCTTTATCCCTCATCACCCTCTGTGCTTCCCAATGTCTGAAATTACCTTTATGCATTCTCGCAACCTTCCTCGCTCTTGTTCTTGTGCGTATAACACTCACCACATTACCAACCTTCCTCGCGTAGTGATGGTTGCCACGACATGCCTATTCCTTTGGAGCTGTCCACGTTCCATTTACTTTACCACGCGCGTATGCGGCACTTCTTCACCTTATTCCTCTCTCATGCTTTCTCTAGCACTTTCGCCGTGCATCTTGCCTCAATATGCATGTTCATCACCGAAGCGCTATGCCCTGCCTCTCTGTTTTCTGTAGGCATCGCTTTCGCTTTCTTTGTGCCCACTTTAAAACAGTAGCATGCACTTCTTTAAGCGGCGCCTTGTTATCAATATCCGCCGCCTCTGAGCTCGTCTCCTTCAGTTCATCGCTTTGAAACCTCGTCGCATTTGCGTAACACACCTGTTCATTGCCCTTTGGCTCAACTGAATCTGAAATTTCTCGGCCGAGCGTGCTAACTTCCATCTGTAAGACTTCTGCGACTTTTCTCTCATCCCGCTTAACGCCCCCTTTGGCTTGTACCAATTGAAGTTTGCGCTCGAGTTCCCATTTTTCGGGCGCACAGGATTGGAGTGTTATTGCATGCTTGGCTTCGAGCTCAGCACGTCTTGCCTCTACTTCGGTATGTCTTGCCTCGAACTCGTCTTTAAGTCGTTCTCACTGATCTTCAATAAACCTTAGGCCCTCGTCCTTATTGAACTGTCGCTCGCGAATGACTCTCAGTATCCTCTGCCAATTCATCCCTGCAGCCCCCGACGATAATGTGACCTGGCCGCACAAGAAAAAAATCCCGTGACAACTTGCCCATTAAAGTCATGAACTTGTCTCGGGAGTGCTTGCGAAGGATGTATTTGAGAGAGAGACGCGGGAGCGACGAGTGTGGTAGAGCAAAGACACTTTATCGCACAAAACAAAATGGCAAACAGTTATCTCGCACTCAGAATGCAACCCCCAAAATAAACAAGTACACAATAATCGCCTATACAAGCGAAATCGTAACTAAATCTGAATAAAGACAACTTTGATCCTTGACCCTAATTTGTCTCTTGCCGAAATGGCGTCTTGGTGGCCACTCTGATGCACTCTCAGCAATAGTAGAACATTCTTGCTGTTCCGATGCCACCCTCGGAGCTACGACGTAGTCGTACCGTCGTCGTAGTAATCCTGAAAACCGTTGCCATACGAGCCACTCGACCTCATTGCCGGTTGGGTCCAGTCTTCGTCGTCCCCTCCGGCTCAGTTAGGCTACACCTACCTCGTCAACAGCGTTTTGACTGTGGTGTGGGCCACATCTGTTCGGTATCGAAGCGGATGAGCTGTAGTCCACCCAGGAACTGCTGTGATAGGATGCAGCAAGTCTGGGCAGCCTCATTCGATTCTTCCAATATCATCGTCCGCTCCTCGAACCTCTTCGCCGACAAGCTCTGAACCATGCGGTTTTACTGCTTCCGTGGCGGTAGCGACGCTGGCATTCTGTCTTCGCAGCTTGGCATAGCAATGCACAGTGCCAACTCCTGCTCTAAAATATTTTTCTTGGCTTGGGTAGCGTGCCACGAGCCGTTCTACGTGCAATATCTTGTGTCTATGAGGCAGGTTTGCGTGTACACTCTAAGGCAAAATTACCCAAAAGAGGAGTAACGGAGCCCAATATGCCCGCGCGATGCACAGAGAGACCGTTGAGAAGCAACGGCAGAGGGAAGCGTGCGGCACGAAACCACATACTCTCTACTAGAGATGAACCGCCCGGGCATTGCAGGCAGTGCGAAAAGCGTTGCCAAGGTGACCAGCCCTCCCTCTCCACAGAAAACATGTCCTTCTCCTGCTCTGCTGGCTCATACTTTCCCCGTATTTTGCCGGCGGCGGTTGCGTAGCGTCGCACTCGGGGTGCTCGACGACAGCCGCCTAGATTCGACGATCTAAAAATTATGACGTGGTGCTTATGTGTACGCCTGGATGAGTGTGGGCTGCTGCTTTTACGTTTCGCTGCACCCATGAAGTCTGGAGCAAGTCTCGACATGTCACCACGCCGCGTTGTATATCTCTCGCTTCAAGATAGTCACGACCAACACACGACAGCAACAGTTGGGAAGGCCAACATAGTGGCCGAGAAGCCGGCAGGCCTATCGGTCATATACTTCACTCTGATTCAGGGCAGAAATCAGCGCTGGATTCTTTCGCAAGTAGGTTATCATGCTTTATTCTACTCTACTTGTGGCGTGCGCGATACGGATCGCGCTTGCCGACAATGGGGTCGGTCGTGTTGTATACCGCACGCACGAAATGCATCGTGAAGGTCATCTTCGGCGTCTGCAGTTTGCCTGTGCTTGGCGACCGCCTGGAAATAGGCCGCCATTGCCGTCGGCCTCCTGTACGCTTGCTCATCGAGTGCTCGCCTGTCTTCGCCACCGCGATGAGCTCCGGGCTGACGATATTGGGCTGAGACCTCGTCGCTGTGATGAGAGTCGTTGAAAACAAGTTGCGCGTTCTCGTAAAGAGCTTGGTCGTAGTATGTCGTGCGCTGTAAGTGTGCCTGCACGGGCTGGCCGGGCTTTCGCTACCGTCAGAACTCAGTGAAAATTGGTCGCCATTACAGTTGGCTTTCCTGTCTGTTGGTCGCAAGCAGCTCGTCGCCATTCGTTGTCCGTGGCGGCGGAGTCGCGTTTGCGCACCACACTCCCTCGAGGTTGTGGGAAAGGGCCGCATTACCGTCGATTTCGTCGGCGCTAGCTCTAAAACAGCTCGACGCTGTTCCTGGCGGTGGCCAAGCGTACGCCCAATCTCCTGTTCGAAATTCGCTGGCGGCAGACACTCCGCGTGCAGTGCCGTGTTTGGTCTCGCGTTCGCTTGCTCGAGCTGAATGACGTCGTTCGCTTAGGACTCGCCGACTTGTTAGCGGCACGGTGGTTCGCGGAGTTGTGACTGCGGCCGCCGCTTCTAAACTGTTGCGCTACGGGGATCGAAATGAGTTTTTGACGATGTGTGACATCACGGTGAAATTATTAGCATGTCATATCTCATATAGGTTTTCATTTCACCTTGCACGTATTTCTCATATTCATTTGTATCCATCCAGTGTCACGTGTGACTCACTATTTAACACACTTATTGCGCAGCCGTGGGCACACACCGTGCTGAAGACTGTGCGCTGGCGTCTGCGATGCCCGTCATCCATCTCTTTTGTCAGAGCAGCTTCAGAAGGACTGTGCCAGGTGTGAAAGTAAAGTTATTGGCGTGTCATATTTTAGTGCTCGTTTTTATATTATTGTGCACGTACTTGTCATACGCATGCATCTACATCTTCTGTGACGTGTGCCTAACTATTTTTACTATAATATTATACGTGCAGCCGTGGAACACAACAGGAAGGAGGCTGCGTGCGCTGGCGTCTGCAATGCCTGTCATTTATCGCTTCCGTCGGAGGAGCTCCCCAAGGAGTGAACAAGATTTGACAAGGAGACTGGACTTGTACAATTCAACATGAATTCACTTCAACATGTACACTTCAACACTTCAACATGTAAACTTCAATATGAACACTTCAACATGAAGAATGGAGAAGCTTCATGTATGCAGAAAAATAAACCAATTCGACATCTTGCTTTTGTCTTCCGTTGTATCCATGACTGCGAAAGCAGTTACACATAAGTGGCTAACTACTTTTTCGCGTGTTCTTTTCTGCGCTGTTTTTGCTTACTGCGCAAAAAACAGGCGAAAAAAGTATTAGGCCTGGCAGAAAATAAACAAAAAACAATTTTTGAACTGGGGTTAAAAAGTTCATCCGATTGGAGTATTTGAGTGGATCAACCATTCGTCAGGCGAGGTGCAACTGTGAGGACTAACGGTTACCCGCGAAGATGAAAATGTGGGGTTTAACAGTTGCCCTATAAGGTGCAAATGTGTAGACTAAATGTTTGTCTTTGAGGTGAATTGTGGGACTAACGGTTACTCACTAAGATGTAATTGTGAGGACTAAATGTAAGTCTCTTGAGCTTGTCTATGGGCACTAACTGTTAGACCCGGTCTCGTTAGTGCCTAAAGGAATTAATGATGTGACAGCCCCATTAGTCGCCAAAAGGACGAACCACGCACCCTTTTACCACCCTTTTGCCTTAGAGTGTAGCTATTTCACATCAACAGTTGGCTGGTTCGACTACATCGCAGGAGCCCGTTCTCTCGCAGATTGCTACTTTTGTGCGTGACGAAGTTGCTCATCAGCGCTCTCACTCATCCGCAGCTTGCCAGAGCGTGCACCGCTCAGCCCTGCAACACAACACATCATGCATGACCAGGTGTTTAATATTCTTTCACCAGAAGTGGCACCAGCAGTTACCGCACCCCTGACGTATGCCGAGGTTGCAGCGCGCCCGCGACCGCAAACGTACCGAGCCTCACCTCCGATGTCTGCTCCCTCCCACAGCATGCCGCTTCCTTGACTTCCACTACATCGAGTCGCCAATCCCTGGGGCAGACCTCACAACCAGCCCAACTGCTTTTCGTGTGGTTTAGCCGGAGATGTCGTACGCCTGTGCCGCCGCCGACCACTACATTTCCGAGGCGACCTTGGAGCATCTGATTACGGCGTCACATTCCCCTATGATTCAGGCCGTGAGTCCCCACTTCCGCGCTTGAGTGTTCGACAAGCTCGTGAAAGCCGTTTTCACTCTCCTCGTTGTCATTCTCTGTCACCGATACGCCGACATCCACCTGCAAGTGGCTCGGAAAACTCACTCGCGCACTAACTACTTTACCATGGCGGAATATATACACGCCCTTTTCTTTCACCACTAAATGTTATTGATATTGCTTTAAACAATACTGGTTCCACAATATCTGTCATCGCCGAAAAACTGTGCCGCTTAATTTAAAAACTGAAGACCCCTTTTTTCAGTCCGTTTCTTCGCACTGCCATGATGCATCCCCTCCAGTTCGTGGCGGAGTGTACTGCCAGTCGGAGTGACTTACGCCGTCAAGTTCATCGTATTTCGACACTCTTTACAAAAAATTACTTTAGACTTAGATTTTCTGTCTCGTCTTCAAGCTGTCATTGACTGCGCCCGTGCACAAGTCACCTTTTCTTCACTTGTGCATGCTTTAGCTGTCGGTGGTCCCCTCTCCCGTGCGAAGTTGGTTATCAGTGACGGCACTCACATCCCTCTGCACGCTGCTGTCATGGCACCTGTATCATGTTCCACTCCTTTTGACGCTACCGCGCTCTTCACACACCTTATGCTGTCTTCATTCATCGTCACCTCTCACCGCTCCAACCACTCTCCTGATTCTGCAAGGAAGCGCGACCGACGTACCCGTGGGAAATGCGCTTCCATTCTCGATTACGTTGCTTTGGGGTGAATATATCAGAACCATAGAGCCTTGCGAAACCATCGCTACGTTAGGCGTTCTAGATAGGTCACCAAAGGTTAACGCGCTCTTCTGTACGTCGGCTGGCGACATTTTCAACCATGTCATCAAGGACGGTCTACAGCCACAGCAGTTGCGTGATCTTTTAGATCTCCCTGACGAATTTCGTGGAGCTTTCGACAGCCACCGCACTTTTCGAGGCCAGTAATCGACAGTATACTATCGCACAGAAACAGGTAATCACCCACCTCTTTGGCAGTGACCACATCGTATAGTGTCGACTGAATGCCGCGTCATTATTGAACACGTAGGTGACATGCTTAAGCGGGGCGTCGTTCAACTGTTAAATATTTCGTGGGCATCTCCAGTTGTTTTAGTTAAAAAGTATGACAGAACAAGCTTTTGCGTATATTAATATCGCGTAAAAAAGAAGCTAACGCGAAAGGGTGTTTATCCTTTGCCCCTATTAAAGATGCCATAGACCGTCTAAAAGATGCTGAGTTCTTTTCGTCTGTTGGTCCATGGTCTGGTTAATGGCAAGTGCCTATGAATAGAGATGACAAACAAAAACTACATTTATCACGCCGAATGTCGTATACGAATTTCGTGGGATGTCAATCGGCCTTTGCATTGCGCTGACAACAATAAGTGCATGATAGACACTATTATACGAGGCCGTAAAAGAATACATGCTTCTGCTACTTGGATGATGTGGCGATACTTTTGCCAGACATCACCTTGCACCTATGTCGCTCATAGCAAATTTTACGATGTCTCGCAGAGGCTGGCCTCCCACTAAACTCAAAAAAGTGTCGCCTTGGGGCACGTAAGTTGACCATACTAGGCCATGTCGTGTCGAACAATGGCGTACTCCCTGATCCCGCTAAGCTGCGTGCTGTTAAATATTCCCCAAGACCCACGTGCCTAAAACAGCTGTGCAGTTTCAATGGGCTTTGCTTGTACTTTCGCCGCTTTACTGGCAATCTTGCCTCAATTATGGCGCCTTTGAAGGCCCTGCTTCAGGGAGACCCCAATCTATTCTCAAGGTCTCCGACTTGTGATCCTGCGTTTGCTAAGTTACGTCAGCTACGCACACTTGCCACACCACGGTGGTCTAGTGGTTATTGTACTCGGCTGCTAACCCGCAGTTCGCGGGATTTATTCCCGGCTGTGGCGGCAGCATTTCCGAAGGAGGCGGAAATGTTGTAGGCCCATGTGCTCAGATTTGGGTGCACGTTAAAGAACCCCAGGTAGTCGAAATTTCCGGAGCCCTCCACTGCGGCGTCTCTCATAATTATATGGTGGTTTCGGGACGTTGAACCCCACATATCAATCAATCAGCTACTCACAACACCACCGGTACTGCGCAATTACGATGCAAGCGCTCCTACGGAAATCCACACATAATAGCGGTGTCGATCTTGGTGCTTTTCTCGCTCAACAAAACCCTGGCTACGAATATTAGGTTGTTGCGTACGCAAGTCGTACATTCACAAAAGCTGAAGCAGACACTTCTGAACTTTTTTTGAGAAATGAACTTCTTTCGCGATACCAGAAACGATGTTGTAGCCCTGGGAACTCTGAAAACAAAATATAATTTCCTGTCAAAATTAAAAGGGTCGGCGAAGATGCACCGACGTTGCCTGAGCACATCCAGTGCTGTTTTAGATGAGCGCTGTGTTATGAGTGTGGGATCATTAGCTTAGTGTGCTGCGAGCGTTTGCACATGAGTGGCACAGGAGTTACCTGAGATGAAACCGCGTCCACCCGGCTGGGAGTGTCAGTGCGTATGTTCTGGGCACCGCTGACGTGTCGGATGCCAGTGGAGAGTTCTGGTATAAACAAGAGATGGTGTAGTTCTCGTGGCGTATGCATTGACGACCCTCTGCAAAGCGCACATTTCAATGGCTTGTGGTTCGGAAAAGTTGTAAATCGTCGACGTGCCAAAAAATTGGCGAAAGCATAGAAATAGCTAAAGAATCCAGCTACTCGCTGATGGTTGTGTCCTATAACGCATATAACTGATGCTCATGATTCACCAGAACTTCAGTTTGATATTGACAGCATCAGGTTTTGGGCTCATCTCGGTCCATGAAAGTGTTTACTGTAATGACGAAGAGCGTCAACGGGCTCGGGCGCTGGCAAGAAGCACAAGGCGGAGAAAGACGAAGATCAAAATAAGAACAGCCAGCCGGGTATATCAGCCTTGTCTCTTTTCTCTATTTTACAATTGCGACATCGCAAACTCCAGAGCCATCAGAAGCCAATATTCCAGCTGCCATCACTCATCGAAGCGGACGAGTGCTTTTAAACTCGCAGCCACTACTTTCTGTGGATGGCGATCAGGCCTCCACGATGGCTTCACCACAGTATTATGACTCTGAGATGGCCCGGTTCTTGGATGTCTTGACTGAACACCTCACCAAACGTGCAAGTAGTTTACAGATTATTGCGGCGCTGCACTCCTGACACTCAGTGAAAGTGCCGTTCCAGAATTTCACTGGGTCGCGACCGAAGACTCTGTCTCCATGAGATACTCTTCGCCGTAGCCTACAAAAAATATCTCACGGAATGGCGCCTCCGAGAAGCAGCATAAGCCTGGCATTATTTCTAGGGAAGCAAGATGCCTCTTGGGCCCTCCCGTCCACATTTGCACCGCTTCCGGGAGCCTATAACGCTCGCTTCATGCAAATGCGGTTGCGCAGCCAAGCCCAAACTGAAGACATTGCCATATATATCTGCGACAAACTATGCTTCCTGCAAGCCTGTGACATGGGCTGGCCCTCCCCGACAGCCAGACAGTACGTCATCGATGTACTTCACGATTCGACGCATGCGGTGATACTGTCTGTGCAGACGGCCGAGCAGGACCTTCAGGCTTTCCTCCGACAGGCACCTGAGCTACAGGAAATTGCTAGACGCCACCTTCCTGCAGTAACTCCACAGGACACCTTCAGTGACCGCGCACGTGGATGTTTTTCATGCGGGCGCTACGGTACGACTACAAAGACTATCTACAAGGGCCGCATCAAACCATTCAGTTTAAGACGCGACCTCTTCCAACAGTTCTGGTCGATGTTGATGAAGACACCGGGGACCTCAAGGTGCTATATAGTGGATACTGGAACCCAGCTAACAGCCCTGCTTCGACGGCACGCACAAGTCCACCTTCAACCTTGGACCGAGCCAGCTCTACATGAGATCGGGGGCACCATGCTCTCTGTAGTTGCGGTAGACCTGCACCTACGCACCGAAGCTTGAAGCCAGTCGCTTCCCGCCGTTCCCGTTTTCGAGGAGTTACCTGCCGACGTAGTTTTCGGAGTGTATTACCTCCTCTTTGGGCGAGGGCAACTAACCATGGATGGCGATGGCGTCAACCTCCGCAGCTTGACCCAAGTACTTCCTCTGATCGAAACTCTGTGAGCAAGCACCACTGCACACAATCTCAGCCATACTCGAAAGGTTCAAAGCACTTTTTTCTGATAGTCCGGCGCAGTTTCCCGGCACAAGTATACTTCAACATCGTATACCTAGTGAGGATCATCCGCTGGTGTTGGTGCCATTACGGCAATATGCAGAACGAGGGACAACCGTGATTGCCGAACAAGTAGAAGAGATGCTAGCTGCCAATGCAATCAGGCCGTCTAGAAGTTCTGGGCAGCACCTGTCGCTTTAGTACCCTGAAATAACGGGAGTCCACGATTTTGTGTAGATTACAGGGAGCTAAATAAACGCATAATACGGGAATCGTACTCGTTTCCGTGTATTGACGACGCGATCAATACCAAAAAGAAGTCAAGTTTTTTTAAAATTCCTTGATTAAGCCGGGTATTGGCAAATCAACATCGCCGGGGAGGATAAGTGCAAGACGGCTTTCCGTACCTCTTCTGCCTTATACGAGTTTAATTGTATACCTTTCGGTTCGCGAATGGCCCTGAGTATGTCCCAGCGGGCCATGAATACTGTACTGGGTTCACTGAAAGACTACACCTGTGTGGTATACCTAGATAACATCCTTGTTATCGGGGTAACCGAAGAAGAGCACCTGCAAAATCTTGAAAAAGTGTAAAACAAAAGATGGTTTATTGAGCTAACTTGTGCCCGAAAGGCTACTCGAACGTAGTGTCCCGCAACAGCCCGAAAAAAACAAGAAAGGGCGTGTTTCTACCCGGCGACTGACAAAAATGCCTGAGGGGTGTATACGGCGATTTCTTATCTACCCTCGCATCGCAACAACTCTGGCCTCCAGACAGGGCCATGAGCACATGCAAGGAAGATAATCAGATATGCCAGTTCGCTTCTTTTTCTAAATAAACGCGGCATTGCCCCTCCATGAAAAAAGCATCGATTCTTGGAAGTGGGTAGACGTCCTTTTCGGTGATGCTGTATACGCGCCAATAATCGGTACAGAAACGTAAAGTACTATCTTTGTTTTTCACAAGCACTAAGGGTGAAGACCACGGGCTCTGGGAGGGTTCAAATATGTCGTCGCGGAGCACTTCTTCAACTTGTCTCTTGATGGCGTCTTGTTCGCGTGCTGGGACACGGTAGGGACTTAGGCTAAGGGGACGAGCTGACTCATTAATAATTATGCGATAATTCGCTGAAGATGTCTTTCCAGTCTTCGACAATTTCGCGAAACAATCGATATACTGCCGAAGGATGCGACGCAGCTTTTCTTGTTGCTGTTGCGGCAGATCGTGGGTAGTGTCAAAGTTCACGAAATTACTGACTGTAGATGGTGCTTTTCAAGGTGAGTAGGTTAGCGCTTACTTCAACAAATCTTCTCGGAAAGCGGTTGTCGTGTCCCTGTTGAGGTGCCTGCGTTCAGTGGTGAAATTTATGGCAAGCACCACTGCTCTGCCTTGACGCAGTCGGACGACACCACTAGCGAGGCAAACTTGTCTATCGAAAACCAGCTACACGTTCTCTTCTACGATAGCGTCAGCACAAGACAGCTCATCGGTTTCTACGAGTGCTATGATGCTCGCATTTGGCGGAAAGCTTCTTGTTCGGTGGCGATGATGAATGCGGCGCGGCGGTGATTTCTCTGCACTGACGCTCATTGCTGTGTCAACTGTGTCACGGTCTTCGTCTGCAGATCGATCACTGCACCGTTTTTGTCGAGGAAGTCTATCCCAAGATACACGTGTGATGGAGTGCGCGGAATTTAAAACGGGTGGATTGTGCGAATATTGAAACGGGCGTGTGGAATTTCAAGTGTGCGCCATGAACCAAGTTTGAAGTCAGCATAAAAGAAGCTGGCCCGAGTGTAATGAATAACAAGAAATGACGGAAGCGCCAATTCGACGCAGACGCCGCATGATTCAAAGCACGCGCGAGACAGGAAGAAGAGAAGAGCGGCAGCGGTGGCGAGAGGAAGACGAGCCACGCATCAGGGCGGTCGGGTTTCGGACACGAGCCAAGGCTGCTGCTACCTCTATCATCCGGTGACTAGAGGGGCTCCAGAACTATCTGGCTGCGCTGCCGTTCCCGTGCCCGTGGACAGGTCTGAGCGGTCGATCTTCGGGTTCGAGCTCAGGCGAGGATGTCCGGCCAGGTCTTTACCTCGAGGCCAGTGCGTGAAAGGCAGCGTCAGCTTCTGCAGCGTCCACCGGAAGCATAGGAAGGCTTCTTCTTCTGCGGTTCGTGTGGCTGTTCGACGCCAACGCCACCTGGGGCGACGACATTAGCCCCGTGCTTCGTGCCCAGGGTCCTGCGCAACGACGTGAGTGAGATGTCGCTTCTTTAAGGCTCCGCGACGTATTCTGTGTATAGGAACTGCGTGCTTGGGACCTTTTGTTTAAGGACTAGGGTGCAGCTTCTGTATTTCTTGGTGACCGTATGCGAGAGGTGGGACTCATTATATTTTGGGTTAAGAGGTCTGAAGCTTTTGCCAATAAATGTTTGCGTCAAACAGACTCTTCCTTCGGGAAGTATTCTGAGGTGGCTCTTCGGATCTCCCAAATCGAACCTGCAGGTTGTGCGAAAGAAAAAACAAGAATCCACAATGTTACAGCACGTCACGAGAGCACCGCTGTGTGATAATGAAACTCACGGCGTAGCTGTGACCGTGAACTACCAATCACGCAGTGCATCATACACTAGGCATTATCAGGTGGCCCCTTGTCATGCGTAATTGAGGGTCCTCCTATGCAGTTTTAACCTTCATGAGACGGTTCACAAATCTTGCACTAACCACCGAGTAGTCGGCCCCGGCATCGATTAGGGCTACTACCGTATGCCCATTCAGGGTGACATGCAAGTCGGCATTTGTCGTCGGGCTTTGATGTCGATAGGTCACTTGACTGTGCCGTCCGTCACTTCGCGCGGTCATGGCTGCGGCGTAAAGAAGTGGTGTCATCGTAGTGTAGCGAAACTTCGGGGTGTTTAAGCTAGACACATCGGAAGACCATCGAGACGAAGAAGTGTGGGAGCGATTCCGCCCAGGAAAGCGATGACAAGTCGACACAATGATCTCGGGGAGCACTCATTGGGGGTTTATTTATCTATTACAACCTAAGTTTACGTAAAGCACTAAGTCACAAATGCAAAACATGGAAAATGATGGCATACTCCTCGGCTTGCATGACGGGTCTCCGGTGGTGAGATGCGCTGTTGACCCCGAGTCCGCTCACCCCAAAAAGTGCCTGAGTTGCTGCTTAAATAGGGCTTTTCAGCATCCACGGGTGCGCGGACAAATTAAGCAAGCCGAGGATAATTAATTTCAACACGATTTCTCATGTTCATGTGAAGCCTGCCTCGCAACAAAACTGTAGCAGCTTTTTGAAACGGGCACATTCTCTAAAACGGCCTTCACGCATACACAAGTGCTCAAATGTCGGCCTCCGATTGCCCCGGAGGATGCGAGCGGTGTCTCGCTCGTTTGGGGTGGTTGTGGTAGTGGTTAGAAGAGGAGAAAGGCACCTAATTTGTGCAGCCTGGTTGGAAGCATGGCGCAGTCCCTGGTTTGGCGCGAAGCGCACAGTGGCCAAGTGGATGCAGACTTTTCTTTTCAGACTCTCATTCTTCGTCGAGGTGCCCACCTCGAGACAAGTTGTTAAATAACGCCTCTAACAAGACCATCTGGCAAAGAAAGAAATCCAGCTGCAGCTGAAAAAGAAAAAGCCTTTTGCGCGACATTGCTTTCGCGACAGTAGTGTCAGGTTGCGACCTGTCGTCCTAGTGTCACGTTGCGTCGAGGAGCTGGTTAAAGTCATGTCGTCTAGTTTCGTCGGGGTCTCTGGAGGGTTTTGCAGTCTTCGCTGGAGAGCGGCGTCACCTCCCAACGTCGCTGGCTTTAGTTTCCCCTATTGGGGCTGGGTGATGTTCTGCGGCAAATCCGGTGATTCGGCGATGGCAAGTGATTAGAATAGGGTGACGGAGACCTGTAGCGACGGGGGGTGGTGTTCTCGGTCTCTCTAAGGTAGGCCTCGATTTCTGGAGATCGCTGACCAGGATCTCGTGGTGGGGCGTTGACATTGTATCTTCGGAAGCCCAGCTGACGATAAGGACACCACACTACGCGATGATCGGCTTCTACGCAGTGAAGACAAAGAGGTCTTTGCTCCGTTGTTCTCCATACATCAGTCTTCCTCGGCATCGTTTGCCGGAAGTACTCTTGTGGCTGAAGCGCCCTTGGTGACAGCGGGCGGGGTGGTTGGTGATGTGGCGGTGTGTAGGAGTCGCGTCGCCAGCTGGCTGGCCTCGACTGAATTTTCAGAGTGGCGGTGTAATTGAGGACCACTGGCTTCAAAAAAGGCGGTGATGCAGGCGGGGTCATCTCGACGGGCCAAGTGTCGCGAGGGCTTTTTGTATTTTATCTCACACGACGTCAGTGAGGGGTGAGACTTCAGGTTGTGTACCCAACAGCACCTTGCGGAGATCCTCCCGTACGATAGCACGGATGGCGTCTTGGAGCGACTTGGTAGCGGTTCTTCGGGAATCATGGCAGTCCGATGGTGGGGCATGGTTGTTGTGGTCATAATGCCTTGCGTGCAACTCGAGCATCCTCTCGATGGCGACGGCCTCGCTAACCCAATCGGCGATGCTCCTCGGCAGATTGCGAATGAGAGCCACAAACAGTTGCTCCTTGACGGCGCTCATAAGGTACTGAAGGTTCTTGTCTTCATTCATGTTCGCATCGGCGTGGCCAAATAGCTTTTGCTTTTCCTCCGCAAATACAGTGACGAACTTGTTTGGGTGCTGCTGGCAAGACAGAAGCAAGACTTCAGCTCACTCCTTGCTAAGAACACTTTCGAAAGTTTTCAGTGTCCGCCTCTTGAAGGCATCCTATGTTGCCAAGTAGGGCTCCTGGTTCTCGTACCGGGTAATACCGGAGTCGTCGAGTGCAAAGTATACGTTCGGAAGTTTGTCTTCCTCGAACCACTTGTTCAGGGCTGCGACGCGCTTGTGACGTTCAAGCCAGTCTTGCACATCCTCTCAAGATGTTGTATTGGGCTAACTTGTGCCCGACAGGAAACTTGGACAGACTTTTCCGCAACAGCCAGAAAAAAACAGGAAGGTTCGTGTGCCTCCACGACGACTGTCAAAAAAAAAACCCCGAGGGGCGTATACGGCGATTTCTGATCTACCCTCGCATCGCAAGACATCTGGCCGTCAGGCTGGTGCACGAATGTACTTGAATGCACGCAAAGAAGACAATCAGATGTGCCAGTTCGCTTTTCTTTTCTAAATGAACATGGCAATATCCTATCTCGGATATACCATAGCTCAAGATGACGTGCAGCCCTTATTTGAAAGAATTCAAGCTGTAACCAACTATCCTGTGCCAACTTCTGTTAAACAGCTCAGGTGTTTTTCACAATCGCTTCGTACTTGCGAAAGTTTCTCCGAAACTTCGCGTCAACGGCTGCACCGCCCACAGACCTGTTAAGAAATTAGATGGAATTGCAATGGGGCCCATCACAAGACGACACCTTTCGAGCCCTTA
Source organism: Rhipicephalus annulatus (assembly GCA_013436015.1). NCBI lineage: Eukaryota > Metazoa > Arthropoda > Arachnida > Ixodida > Ixodidae > Rhipicephalus > Rhipicephalus annulatus. The sequence goes on from WOVY01000192.1 coordinate 307,408, forward strand.
AACATCAACTGACAAAGAGCCCTGTACTCTGCCATTTTAATGAAGAATGAATGGCAAAAGTACACTCGAGTGCATAATTTTAGAGACCACGGGAGCGCATGCCGAGGCGCGTCGCTGCGCCTTCTGGTGGCTGCAAGGCTCTGTCTGGGAGCGCGTACTCCGCACGCTCGTCCCATATCATTCGATAGCCTGGCCTTTCGCTCGTTTCAACGGCGCGCATCTCGAAACGATGCGGACGGTGCAAGGTGTCACTTCTGTAGTCGCTGTGCAAGCACCGGTACTCCCGAGCGATAATATAGCGGCGAAAATGCCTCTATAGTAATTGCATGGCTTGAGCGCGCCATGCAATATGCTTTCTTCCTTGATGCAGCGCGGAAAACATGCAGTTTCTCAGCTTTTCTCAGACGGAGTTGCGTGATATGCTAATCTTGCAGCGATGAATTTTGTGCTCTGTCTCGGAGACGTTATGCCAGCTCCATTTCTTTGTGCGAAGTGTGTGTAGTACGCGCTCCCGGACAGAGCCGTGCAGCCGCCAGAAGGCGCAGTGACGCGCCTCGGCACGCGCTCCCGTGGTCTCTAAAATTATGCACTCGACTGTACGCACTGATGCTAGTGAAGTTGTTATATAGGCCGTTCTGATCAAGCTTGACCCACACGGACGTGAGCACATGGTCACCTACGCCAGCCGCAAACTGTCTAACTCTGAGCGACACTGCCACTCAAACGAACTGAACTGCGTGGCGGTTGTCTAGAGCGTAGACGAGAAGTTCTGCCACTACCTGTTCAGACGTCAGTTCACCAATGTCACATATAATTCTGCTGTGGCGTGGATGTTCGCTAAGCAGCACATCAAACACAAGTTCGCATGGTGAATAGTACGACTGCAAGAATAAAACATAAAACATCCGTCACTGTGGAGAAGCTCAAAATCAGGTTGCGCCTGCATTCTCGCGAAAGCCAACAGAGATACTCTCTATTCAAATACGCGAGTTCACTTCCAACACGAAGATTCGACTGCACAAAGTGCCGACAAAAATGTTGTCCCCAATAAAAAATCGTTATAAGACACAGGACGCAACGCCCGATTTGCTTTACGCGACGGCACTCTGTATTGTCGTCGTTGGGTAAAAAGCAGAACGAACGCCACCTTCTGGTCGTTCTTACAATCTTGGGTTCCAGTAATCTGCGTGCCATTCACGACACACCCGAAAGAGGACACATAGGCTACCAAGCAACCTTTTGTAAAGCACACGAGCGTTTTTCGTGGCTGAAAATGAACAACATGTGCACGCCTATGTTACAAGTTGTGACGTCTGCCAATAACACAAACGGTATCCGGGCTGTCAACCTGGCTTGCTTATACCTACTACGCCTCCGAATACAACCTTTCACACTGTGGGAATAGACCACATCGGGCTTTTTCCAACATAGGCGGGTAGTAGGTATAATATAGTTGATGCTGATTACTTGTGAAGGTATATATAAGTCGATGCCATGCCCTCTCTTCCCACGAGCTGCGTCATAAATTTTCTACACGACCGCTTCGAATGGAGACATGGCCTTCTTAAGAAGCTCATCCCCGACAGATCGACAACTTTCCGCAGCCGCGAGCTCCGTGCCTATCTCCGGCGAGCGGAAGCTGAACATCCCTTCGCAGCTGCCTGCCATCCACAAGCGAATGGCCTGACAGAGATGTCTAACGAGACCTTGCAAGCTCCACTGGCACCGTACTGCAAAAATATCAAGCCCGGCGAGGCTGACTGGGAAGAGCACCTCAATGCTACTGCATATGGAGTCAACACGGCGTTGCAGAGTTTTGGCGGAACAACCCCTTATGAGTCTATGGCCAATCACCAAAAACTTGGAGCTACCCTATACTTAGACACGCTTGTACAAGCTGACTGCCCTGTGGCACGAGGAACACATTGCCGCAGAGTATAAACCGAGGCGCGTAAGATCTTGCATGCCCGTCAGGCACGAAAACGATAATATTTTGACCACTGCCGTCGTCGGGCACAGCCATACCATCTCGGTGATGAAGTGTGGGTGCAACGAGCTACGCCATCTTCATCAAAGAAATTGTGCGCGAAGTTCGAAGGGCCATTTCTTATCACTAAACAACTGGGCGAGAACACTTGGAGAGTGCGGTCCTCGGATGCCGACTCGCACGCAGACAGAAGGAGGCGCAATAACATTGTCATACATGTGTCATAAATGAAGTGTTGTGTCCCCAGAGCCACCTGAAGTGCAGTTTTTTTAGACTTGCACCTTTTGCAATGGGGCCGACTTTAATGACGAAGAGCATCAACGGGCTCGGGCGCTGGTGAGGAGTGCAAGACGGAAGAAGAAGATGAGAGTAAGAACAGCGGACCTGGCATACAGGCGTTGTCTCTTTTCTCACATTTATATTGCCAACAAGCGTAAAATAATAAAGATATATTGTGGAATCACTCTCTTCTAGGCCTTTTCATTTAATTACTAATTTTTAGTTGTCATTTATTAGTACTTACGTACATGTAGGTGTTGTGGGAGTGGTGGCCGTCCGGTCTAACGAAAAAATGCAATGCTGCATAAAAACTTGCAGAAAACATTTGTTTGTAAAGGGCAAAATCAACAGTTATGCTTACAGCTGAAAGCCCTCACGGCCACCGCACATGCAATTCACAATTCAGTCTTCCTCTCACTGGCCCTGCGACCCAAGTGCACACACACCCCGACAGTCTTTCGCCAACTTCCGTTCTTGCGCTTTTGTAGCAGATCTGTGGGATTTGCGCACTCTAATTGCGGATCATGTGTTGTCATCGGGTAGTTATGCGCATGATTTCCGCAGTGTTCACATAAATAAGAATTTAACATAGAATAGTCATATCAATTAGGTGATTCAAAATGTGAACTGTACTCTGCGATGCCCCAAGAAACACAAAACGTCGTATTAACTTCTCGAAACGACTAGAAAGGTATGTGGATGTTTAGGTAAAATATTTGATGTTGAATAAACATTTTTCAAAGGAAGTGTTTTATAAGACTTTGAGGAAACGTTTTTTACAAGAAGTCTTTTTCAAAACGTTTACTGGAATTTATTTTTCAGAACTTTTGGTAGAACTCGCGGACGAAGCCTCGATTGTCGATTCAGTATATGAAGGGTGTTTTCTACGTTTCTTTTGTTTTTAGGTCAAAATAGTATTCACTCTACATTTTCATGTAGTATATAGTTTTACATATTTTTACATACTTATATGTAATGATGGCACTCTGTAGTCAGCATTAGTAAATTAAGATGCGCAAATGCGGTCTGCGCCTGCGCGGCAAGAACAACTTTACTTGTCTGGACGTGTTTACCCACCACTCATTCGCCTCTCAAAGGAGCGGGTTTGAGTCGATTTCTCTCATGTTTTAAAAGTGTGCTTGCGCTTTGTGTTTGTGTTTTGTGTTCTGCCAGTGCTGCTGATTACGATGATGCGCTATACTTAAGCGAAAACGTGTGGCTTCGTATCGTGGAGCACTCGCTAGGTATGTACCACACTGCTGCGTTCACCACGTTTTTCCTACCATGTGCACGATAAGTGAGCTTTTTTTACGTCGGGACCCAGCTTTTCTGTAGTAATTCAGCAGTGTAAAGGCAATGTTGTGCGTAGTTAAGTGCGGACACGTTTTTTTTTTGTGTGGAGTGTGAAGCATGCACGCGTAGCAGTAATTCGGTGGCAGGTTCGAGCAGAGTTGTGGTGGCTGTCCGCCTCTGTTCACAGCGATGTTGGAGGGGGGCCCAGCTCGCGAGCGACCACTACTTTGGGGGCGAAGCTCCTCATAGCGGAACCCGTTCATCCATCGTAGCCGTTGTAGTGTGTAACAAGCATAACATTTTGACCTCCGAGGTGGTGCTAGTGAATTATTTCTTCTGTGCGTTGTTGAACAATAAAAAATAGTGCTCAATGTACATGTTAATGGCTGCTAATGGGGAATGAGAGACAGGAGCACTCGGCTATAAGTTAACGCGCACGCTGCAATCCCCATTAGCAGCGATTTGCATGTACATTGAGCACTATCTGACAAGAAAGGGTTCCTACGTTACTCTCGCTGGGTGTAACCTCCTTAGTTTTAGAAAGGTTTAACGAGCGTTGAACCGCCGTGCCACGAATACAATGACCTATTATACACCATGAACTCGAGGTGGTTAAAGGTGGGAAGTAGATACAAAGCGCAAGCCGTAAGAAAGTGTTCGTGTGTCACCTCTTGTTTAGTCCTTGGAATTTCCGCTGGATGGCGGTGCTTCTATATGGGGAATATATGTTGAAAAGATGCGAGATGGTAGTACTTGGAGTGTTGAATAGATGGACGAACGCACACAAAGAGAGATGCCTGGATGGACGCATGAACGGACGCAGGGGCGGATGCATGGACGAACGCAGGGACGGACGCACGAACAGACGCACGCGCGGACGGGTGGATGGACGCATGAACGGTCACACAAACGGGCGCATGGACGGACGAAACAAGAACGAATGGACGCATGAATGCTTCGCCCTACTCTCCATCATTCAATCCGTGGATAGGCTGCCATTTGTTTGTTTAATAATTCTGTGGCGTTTTTTAGCTGTATACGCGTTGATGCTTGTTCATATTGTCCGCTATTAAAGTGAACGTGTTTAAGGCAGTTTCATCTGCTGTACGTTCTATTTTAAACAGCTACAGTACTTACACGTTATGACTACTATCAGAGAACTTCTGGCAAGGTTCTGTTTGGCGTCTCACAATTTTTTCCTTGCGAGTGGCCGAATGTATGCCGGTGTGTGCATCCGCGCCGGCACGCGTCTTCATAAACTAATTGATTGATTGATTTGTGGGGTTTAACGTCCCAAAACAACTATATGAATATGAGTGGAGGGCTCCGGAAATTTCGACCACCTGGGGTTCTTTAACGTGCACCCAAATCTGGGTACACGGGCCTACACGTCTTTATAAACTTCCGTGTTACTCGAGTTGATGCGTGTTCGTGTGCGCCGTGTTGCATTGTCTTAGGTAGGGATCGCATAGGTTGCACCTACACTTAAGTGTTCATGCAGCTCGTTTAGTAAAATTCCAACTTTCGCTATACAGCAGCAACATAGATCGTCTCATGCGGCCTGAATCCGTGCATTTGAAGCCATTCGTTTACCTTAAACTGTATTTACGAACAAATATTTTATGGCTAAATGTGGCCACATTGCTGTACAATGAACTATGCTTACTATGCGAGCACTAATTCAGTCATTAGTCCACGCATTCGAGCCCCATCGATTTTACTCTGCTTCTACTTTGTTTGGATTTTGTTTTGGTTTATTAAATATTCTATGCACCTAGCCTAACCTTAGTGTTGAAACTTTGCTAAATACTTTTGGGTGTACCACTATTAAGAATAGTTTAGAGCACCACCTCCAATCACGTTTTCTGATTGATGACAAGCCTAACAGTATATCGAATAAAGTAAACTCTCTAGGCATGCGCTACAGATGTTAGCGGGATCTGTGGTACGTGCACAATGAATATTTTATTTCTCACTCAAAAGTCCGAATAACGTTATAAATCACGATTAGCATGTGTAAGTCATAAACTTATTGCTGTTAAAATGTAAAATTGGACACCGCATTTACTTCAGAATAATAAATACTATAGACTGCAAGCTTACAAGCTCTTGGCACTGAGAGAATTATACTGACTCGGAAACCAGTTTTATCAAATCTTATTTGTAAATCGCGGTCAAAAGCTTCCCAGATTATGGCTCCCGAAGATTTTCGCAGAAGCTTGCATGATTTATTGCAATGGTGTGGGGTTCAAGGTAGGTGCCTAATGTCGTAGTATTTTCTATCTCCACATTTTTTTTCATTAGACACCTTGTGATGATTAAGTAAAGAGTACTGCCTTTTTTAGCCAACCAGGATCATTGAAACTGATGACCACAGTTTGGCAGCACACAATAGAAATTTAGTGACACTAATTTCTGACATTATAAGTATTATCGTCCCAGTGTGAGCAGCCTGAAGAAAGCTACATTAGTTGTAATAAAATCAAATTCATATTTATTAATAAACGTTACCTGTAATGAATATTTGGTGAAAGTGCGTATCGTAGTGTATGTGTTGTGGTATCATTGAATTGGCTCAGTCCGCTATGCATGAGTGCATTTCAAGCATGCTTTTAACGCATCTACAATGTGGAAATTGCATTTTCTTACATAAGGTTGCAACTGTGTTCGCCACGAACATCATGAAAGTTTTGCTCGGAACATCTCTAGTTTGTGTACATCCTGCTCGTTTTAAGACACATTGTTCCAAATCATTTTAAATATCCTGACAAATTCAGTTTTTCCAACAGACTCATGTGAATAAATTGTTTTGTTTAGTGTTTCCATCGCAGCCTTTGCATGCACCCTGTATGCACTGAGGGTGAGAGAATTCCGGACAAGCCTGTCATCAATGCTGGCTCATAGAAAAGTTGGCTACTCAATGTACAGCAGCTGCACATGGCTTCTGTTTCCTATGGAAAGAGAACTTCACTGAGTCACCTGGTTGCTGTATTCGAGTAGCTCGAATGTTGAGGGTGTTCAATAATAAGCCTTTTGTTTGTCTTTAAAAAAGTCAGTGCTGTAAATTGTGTGTGTAAAAGCCACCTTTGCAGATAGCTAAGGGTTCAGGGGAATACAATGTGCAACAGTAATTATCTCTGTCAGCCGTGCCGTTGAACAGGATTCAATAATTAACTTGTTAATGACTGCAGCTGGCAGCCATGCACGTGTTAAAAATTTGAGCCTGTCACGTTTCTACATAGGTCCGAAGAATTCTGGCATGCCTGTGCTCAGATATGTTGCTGGAAAATTTAGTTGTGGCTTGTATCATTATGCATGCAGGACAGTGAGCACTAGCGCACACGTACACGTGTGTTAGTGCTGCTTTCTAAGGTTTATGTAATGTTTTATTTTTGTATAATGTGTAATTAGTCATTTAAAATGGAACTGTTTGCATTGCACTAAGGCTGTAATAGATCAATGACTTCATTCTCAGTGTAATATTGACTGAATATTTTGTATCCATATGTTTTTGTAACCTTAGTTCATTGTCTTCTCGAATTTAATGCCATAAGTGCAATCAAGCACTTTTCTACTGTTATAGTAGTAGTAGTAGTAGTAGTAGTAGTAGTAGTAGTAGTAGTAGTAGTAGTAGTAGTGTTTTTATTTACAGTAAGCCGGGTACAGAGCTTACTGCAGGGCAAAGGGCTAAAGGCGAACAGCCTGACAAAGGCCTTTGTCCCTCCGCAGTCCGTGACAGTGCAAAGCTTAGACTTCAGCACTGACAAACAATATATATATTCAATACATTGGTTTCAAGCAACCTGAAATTGTAAACACAAAATTTAAACATAAATAGCATAAGAAGTTCACATAACACATTTTAAGAATTAGAGGTCACTCGTTAAAATTCACAACTAAACGATATCAATGAAACAACTCAAAAACAGACACAAAATGCATGCGGATAAAATGAATTCCGCTGTATACACTCGTATAATTGACATAGAAGTTTATGAACAATTTAAGCATTTGCACAGGCACGAGACTCCATTACGTAGTTTCGATAGTGTAGACCGGTGGTTATGAATAAGTTCTTTATTTGTTTTTTGAAAGTCACACTACAAGCCCTAAAGTTCAATTGATCTGCAAGGGTATTTAAAACCTGAGGTACCTGGTAAGCAATACTTTGTTTTCCATACTTGGTTCTTGTTCTAGGAGCTCGTTTCTTTTGTTCTCGCAGACTGTAGTGTGGTCTTTTGGTGCAACTTTCTTCATATAGCTTAGTCTTTTGTATTAACTGAAGCAATTTAAAATGATATAATTGATCAATTTTGAGTATGGAATGTTTAATGAATAGTGGAGCAGTGCGCAAGTCTTGTAGATTCCCCCTGTATTTTCCAAAGCAGCGCAATATTTGGTTTCGTATAGTTATTAACTTGTGGTAATTCCCTTGTGATGTCGTTCCCCAGACTAACATCCCATAACTTACTTTAGAATGGAAGGGTGCAGAGTACATACTTATTTTTAACCTCAATGGGATTAAGTGCATTGTTCTAAAAAAACAACCAACTATTCGCGCTAATGCGGTGATCAGATGATTTACATGTGTGTTCCAGTTTAATTCCTCCTGAAACCATACACCAAGAAACTTTTGTTTCCTAACATGTGCGATGCAATTTCCTTCGAAATTTACAGCTATGTTACTAACAGGTTTGTTTATAGGTCGGAATATCATATAGGTTGTTTTTTTTGCATTCAAGCGCAGTCCATTTTGCCTTAACCAATTTGAAAGATTGCTTAGATAATTATTTACACTGGCCTCAAGTGATATTAGATTGTCTGATGAAAAGAAATCATTCGTATCGTCAGCGTACATTATAAGTTTAGGAGAATGAGGTATATCGACAATATCATTTATATAGGCAAGGAACAATAATGGCCCCAATATAGACCCTTGGGGGACTCCTTGTTTCAACTTTATCTTTGCAGAAATGGTGTTATTCAGTTGTACATATTGATAACGATCTTCTAGGTAACTTTTAAACAGTTGTAGTGCAACTCCAAGCACCCCATAACTTGATAATTTATGAATCAATGATTTGAATTGTATGGAGTCAAATGCCTTTTGAAGATCGAGGAAGAGCCCAAGAGTATATTTTTTGTTTTTTCATATTTTCGATTATCTTATCTTTGATATACAGTAGAGCTTGTTCTGTTGATTTATTTTTTTTGAAAACCATACTGACTTTTTGTTATTATTTGGTGCTTATCAAAAAAGGATGCAAGTCTATCATAAATAACCACTTCAAATATTTTTGATATTGTTGGAAGCACGGCTATAGGTCGATAGTTCGCTAAATTATTGATATCACCACCTTTATGTACTGCAGTGACTTTTGCCACTTTTAACTGCTCTGGAAATACACCGTTAGTGAGGGTGTGGTTGACAATATAGGCCAAGACATTAGATATCAATGGTGACACCATTTTTAACTCAACAGAACCTATCTCATCAATCTCTGATGCAACATTGTTTTTAAGTTTTCTGATTAATCTTTCTACTTCAACCAGATCTGTGGGTGCGAGAAAAATGGAATACGGCAAAGGAGACTTATCAGGAGTTGGAGCATTATCTCGCTTTTCATCCGTTAAAATAAAGGAACCCGCATTTATGAAATGTTCATTCATAACATTGGCCAACCTTTCACCACTGAAAATCTGACCATTAATTGTTAGGTCCTGTGTCCTATTACAACCCTTATTTCTGTTCGTAAGCCCATTTATGACCTCCCATAGCTTCCTCTGGTCATTGTAAGTGTATTCAAATAATTTTTCATAGTAGGTCTGTTTAGCCTTCCGTATTTCTGAATTTAAAACGTTTTTGTATTTCTTGTACTGAGCTAAGGCATCTGTGTTCCGCGAACGGATGAAATCTTGATACAATTTATTCTTTATTTTTATGCGCCGGTAAAGACCACGATTTATCCAAGGCTTTCTGCATTTCTTATTTCTGCCACGTGAGCGCTTCTGAAGTGGAAATGCCGCATCATAGCTAGCACTCAATAACGTCATGAATGTGTTATAAGCATCATCAGGATTTTCTTGTCTATAAACAGTGTTCCAATCTATGTTCTGAACTAGCTGAAAAAAATGTTCCCGAGTTTTGCTGTTTTTAATTCGGTGGAAAGATGTCTCTGTTTTCTGATCAAATTGAGAAGTATTTCGTGCAAGAAAGAAGATGGGCATATGATCACTTATGCCATACGCAAATACCCCGCATTTTATATTCTGTGAACTTAAATTTGAGGCGTATATATCAAGGAGCGTAGCACTTGTTGATGTAATCCTAGTAGGTGAACGTATAAAATTTGTACTTCGATATGTAAGTAAGAGCGTTTCAAAATCATTGGCATAAGGATCGTTGGAACAGATGTCAATGTTTATGTCACCCATGACTATGCAAGGAGTATTCCCGCGAACAGTGGATAACACAACATTAAGAAACTCAATAAATTTCTTTTTGTGGCCATGTGGTGGCCTATATACGCCAATTACTATGAATGGGCCAACACTTATTGTAATGCATTCAACATCATCGTTCATAACAGTATACTTATCAAGCAGTTCACTCGAAAGAGTATCCTTAAAATAAATAGCAAGACCTCCACCTTTTTGCTGGTTACGACAGAGAAGTTCTTGACTATAGCCTGGAAAGAACGGCGCATCTTCTTTATAAGTAATCCATGTCTCGGAGAAAACTAGCACATCAAATCCGATAGCTATAGACCATATAAAATTAGCAATGTCGTCGACCTTTCTTTTTATGCTTCTACAATTTATATGCAATGCTTTAAACAAGCCTTTTCCGTATGGAAATGCCCTATTAAAGTCTTCAACACTGTAATACTTTTGGTTATTTACAAGATCAGTCATAGTGGATTAGTCATATACTTAATCATACCTAAGTTTTCCAGTACCTAACAATTTGTGATATATTACAGGGATACCGAATCATGTTTAACATTGTTAATTACAACTGACAGAAGGCATTTTGGAATAGTATAGCATTTTTACTTTACTGTGTCTTTTGTGCGAGTATTTCGGACTAGAATCAGAATTCGGGATATTGCCAAAACCACAATTTGATTGTTAAACACAGATTAGTGGTGAAAACCAATTATTCAGACTACTCATGGTTCTAACATACCAAAATTTAAGCGCACTGGGGGAGAAAAAAAAATCAATTATCCGACTGCTGTTTTTTGGCTGTAACAAATTTTCTACCTTCACATCTTTGCCACTGGGCCAATGTGTTTGCTAAGCTAGCCTGCTAAATTTTGTTGTACTGATAGAGGTCAGCTCGAAGAGAACAGTTTGTGCCTTTTGTATGTGAGCAGGTTCCTGGACCAACTATCTGGCTAGCCCCTCAATTGCTTTGTATATTTATAGTTACTATGAAGCATGCAAAATTTGGGGCAAAGTGTGCAGTCATTGTTATGTATAATAAAGGTTACAAGTATGCAACAAGATTTGTTGAAATTTTGCATTTACTTTTAGATGTGCAGTATAATGCATTCCAGGCAGCACCAGAAACAATAACGAGTTGACGTTTAAAAGCCCGTCTTGTCTCCAAGAAAAACAGATTATTGTAATGATAGATGGCAGTCACTAAATAATTCAACAATGATGGAACCAATGCTGTTGATTAGAATAGCACCAGCAATTATTTTATGCCAAATTATGTTGCTGTTTCTACTTGTCACTCTCGACAGTGAACAGCTAAATGCACCGATTGTAAAACGCCGACATGATGCAACAAGTTAACTGCGGGAAACGCTCAGCAAGCTGGTTTGCATGAAAAATAAATGTCTAAAAAGGTGTTAAAAATCTAGCAAAAGTCTTTTTAGAATCTTGGCAAGAAGTTTACTAGGCTTCTAATAATATAAGTATAGTAAACGTTTACAAAAGTTCTTCAAAATATCTGGAAAGACGTCTTTTAGAATTCTTGCCAGAAGTTTTCTAGCCGTATAATAACGTGGCGTTAGCACAGCTACAGGAGGTTTCCAAGCTGCTTAGGTTTAAATAACATAACAAGACTTCTTTTATATTTTTAGGATATCCTTTCTGGACATTTAGTAGCGCTTTTTTAGCTTTTCTTGTATTTCGTGGGGCTTGCGTCGTATTTTTGCATTAGCGCCTGTTTCATTAAACTTATTCATAATATGCTACTCAGGTCTAAACACGAGTATGGCTCCTCAATCTGTGACCTTCATTCTTGAATTTTTTAATGCACTAAAAGCCATTCAAATCACTCAGCTTGTTTCATTGTTGCTAATTGTTGCTCAGGCAGCAACTATCTTATTTGTGACAGTTTTTTTAAACCTTCCTACCCATTCTAACATAAGGAAGCAAGCCCGCCTATGAGTTTTCAAGTATGAACAACTAGTCCGCTTATGCCGCTTCCACAAAATCTTTCTATTGAATCCCTAAATAAAACGCACATTGTTCTCACCATATTCCTACGTTCCATCTCGGATACACCGTAACTTCACAGTTCATGCGTCATTCTACCATACCACATGCCTACAAACCGAATGCTACAGCTGAATAGAAGACCGCCGTTTGTATTTCATGACACTACTCCTGTGTGTAACGCTGCGAATTGCGTTCAGCTTATTTGAATGAATAAATGAACAAGTAAATAAATATCTATGTGCACAGTATGGTCCGCTGTTAAAGGATACACTCGAATGCGCACCATCAATATTCCGGGCCGTCTACGAGCCAGTGAATTAAGAAAACTCTTCATGCAGGTCAATAGTCTGTGAAGAAGAGTCGGAACTTTTAACCACCAGTAGCCTTATGCATATCTAAGCCGCTGTGAGTCTCTAAGATAATGAAATCTTAACACGCTTCTTACGAAGGTGTTCCCTTTAACAGTGAGACCGTCTGTACGTGTGTGTTTGCGTGAATGTGTATGGGTGTTCACACCTGTGTCTGCGCCTCGATACGCGCTCAGAGAACATGTGCGCGCACACACAAGTACCTACACATGTGTTTGCGCAAACAGACGCGCGGGCGCACACGCACACATGGACATTTACAATGCAAAGGGCAACGGCGTCTCTTTTTTTAGCTCGAAAAATTTTATTGTGGGATCCGCAACGACATCAGGGACGTATTTCCGCCACGAATATGACGTTGAATATATATGATCAGCATGGAATAAAAAGAACCAGAAGAAAAATTATGTAATTTTGTAGACACGAGCGATGCGCCCACGGCCTTTTGATCAGCGACAACAGGGAGCGAGCGCTCAGCCGACTAAGCTATCGAACCAATGCCGAGGCAATGTTTGGGCACGCCTTATATGTTTCACACTTTTGCGCTGTGTACAGGCATTTTTAGTTTGTCGAGGCGGGGCCTCCACCTTAAAGCGGAGAAGTACTGCACTATGACCATGGCCTCCGAAACGACGGGCGCGCTGCGGGTTTCTCTCCGGCCGTCCCAATCGCACAGAGAGCGCGTGTTCCCCGAAGTGGGCGTTGTTAGGTATTCGGCGGCCGGCCGGCAGCAGGCCCAGGAAACGGACGACTCAAGCAGTGCCCGGAAGACAAATCCCGCTTTATTCTGTTTGCGACGCGTTTTTAGGCGCTACGCGGCCAACCAGACGTTGGCAGCAAAGGAAAGAAAACAAGATAGCACATCAAGGGGGGTTAATCCTATAGAAAAGCCCCAACATGGAATGGAGGGCGAGCACTGCGCATGTTACAGCGTGGCCTGCTCTTTTCTCCGGATCATGCACTCTTTTTTTTTGTTCGTTCAAAAAGGTTGCCGCGCTGTTGCCGAAGTTTCTATGAGTTGAGAAAACATTGGTAGCGCGCTTTTATATAACTTCGTGTTCATTTGGAAACGTCGAGTGAAGGCGTACGAGAAGCGAAGTGAACGCTTGGTCCTATACACACTCTATAGAACTGTGGAGGGTATCGCAGGAGTAAAAAGGCCAAGTTACTCTTCAGAGTGTTCTTCTGCTCTCGCAAAACATCTAATAGAGCGAAATAAATTTTTAAATAAAAGAGTGAAACTGATTTACTACTTCACCTCTTTTTGAGAGACTGAAATGCCCGTGTACTCTTCAGGCATGAGAAAGTAAAACGCGGTTATACTCCTGCTCCTGAATACATTTGGATAGGACGGCACACCGCGAGTGATTAGCACTACTGATTAACCACACATGCATACAGTGAAACGTACTGCAGTTATTTGTTGAGGCGTTAAAGATGATTAACAAAAAAATGGCCCCGAATCTGCATGTTACACTGCATATGTCGCCAAAGACGAAAGTCTTGCGTCTGGAGAGAGTGAACAAAACGTTTATTTGATGTTCTGCGCACGAAACTTGTTGAATGGTATTCTGGAGGCGCTGCGATGGTGCCTCGAGCATGTAGCGGAGGCGAACGAGTGCATCGAGGCACGTTAGAAACGAGCGCCATCTGGCAGTTTGAAAACAAAGGAAAGCGTGCGCGCCCGCGGAGAAAGATGCGCGCTTGTCTCGTAGGTGATAAGGAGTTGAACGCAAAGCGACGGGCAGGTGCCACCACCGTGTCGTCTTAGCAAAATGTTGGAAGCACTTACCTTTTTGAGCATCGCTGTGCACTGTTAGCGCAGCGTGATATACTCAACGGTCCTTAGAATTACTTGTGTGTGCCTTCTCTAGTATACAGGCACACATACAAAACATCGACGTGTTGTTATGGTGCCTCAGATATGCGCAATAATTGCTTTTTAGTTGGCAATTGCACAAGTATGAATGCTAAATCTTGAGCAATATTGGGGGGTGCTGCGGACGGGGTCGGCCGTTTTGTGCCGTTTAATTAAGTATTGGTAAGGGCGGACAAACAGACAAATATACAGACAGTCCGAAATTTTTCCGTCGAAGGTCCCCAAGAAAGACTATCGTCTTTCAAAAAAAAAAAACTGGGCTTGCAACGCGCGCCAGTAAATTTAAGCGCTCTGGATCACACACACGTCGTTAAAACTGCGGACATTTTAATCACCGAGTGCGTAGAAAACAGCGGGCGTCATTTCGTGCTCGGTCGCACATATCAGCCTGACAACACTACCGATTTATATTTTCTTGTATTTTCGTGAACTCGCTTAACTATGACTGCTACTTCTTTATTGTTGCCAAGCCTAAAATTTACCTCGTGGGCGAAACCATGCTCCCATTTTTGCAGTCCCATTCTTCTTATTTGCTCACAAAAGTAGTGCGTTGTCTTATTCAACTCGTCCTTCAATATACGGCCACCTGAACTGAGCTTCAAGTTCACTATTATCGCGGCAAGCTATAGGAAAAACCGAGGAGAAGACTTTTGATATTTATATCTAGCTTTCTTGCTAGTATTTCAAGTCGGCTTCGCACTCTAATATACACATCAGAGCCCGCAGCTACCGAATGAATTGTTTGCATCGGGAACTTTGGTCTGCTAAAGTGAGACTTCGCACTGCACTAAAACTCTTGAACGATTTTCGACCGCCAATGTTCGCGTAGCGTTAAATACCTGCTAAATATATATGCTGCCTGTCAAGCTATATATCTTTAGGACGAGTTAAAAATATCGCAAAGCACTAAATGATGATGTGGCCAAACGCATGTCTAAGCATTCCCTGGTGTACTCAACGTCAATTACGCATTTCGATTAGTTGTTTAGTTAGGACACTTTAAATAACTAATTTTAGAAGCAACAAAGGCGGGTTGAGCAATTTGAAAAGTTAGTTGTAGGTCTTTTTCTATTGACGTCCGATTCGAAATTCTGACTTCCCATCCATTAGATATTTGTGTTTTTCTGCTCGCTACAGATACCTGTGGAATAAAAAAATACCACGGCAGAATCATCACTCGCACGTCAGTGCCTGTTATTATTGTAGTGATTCGTGAAATTCCGCGTGCGAACGACCACAGCTTGTGCTTAGTTGTGCAGACATGGCATTGCAGTGACAATGGTGGCAGTTGTTTGATGGTGCACTTTTCGCTAACGGCAACACAAGCGATAACTCCGGCGTCTGCCTATCACTGTCATGAAATAGCCTGAGGGAAACAAATCTTACGAAGCAGAAGGTTAGGGCACTATGCAATTACAGCGTGTAAGCGGGAATGTCACATGGTATTTTTGTACATCGCGGACATCTATAGTATTACAAAACACTAATAATAAAGGGATAGAAAAAAACTGACTGATCGGGCGTTTTTTTTTACCCAATGAGCAGCTTTTACATTGAAATATTAGCCCAACATAGTTGCTTTAAAAGTTAGTTCATAAAATTGGCTTAATAAAGCAACTGCAGAGAACCCCAAAAAATAGGTCTGATTTGGTCTAGGCAACAGTCACAACTTTCATTTGGCCACACCGTCATTGAAAGTGTCCGCATAATTTTAAAATCTGGCGGAGAATCATGCAAATAATCATTCATAAAAATCCCCAGGGGAATAAACTAAGGCTGTTTGGGTCCTAGTGGGCATCGAATTCAGGTCGTTTGCGTGGCAAACAAATGTTCTACAACGTGGCCACACGTCTTCTTTTTTTTAAATGCGAACCATTTCTTTGAATCTATCTATCTATCTATCTATCTATCTATCTATCTATCTATCTATCTATCTATCTATCTATCTATCTATCTATCTATCTATCTATCTATCTATCTATCTATCTATCTATCTATCTATCTATCTATCTATCTATCTATCTATCTATCTATCTATCTATCTATCTATCTATCTATCTATCTATCTATCTATCTGTCTGTCTATCTATCTATCTATCTATCTATCTATCTATCCATCTATCTATCTATCTATCTATCTATCTATCTATCTATCTATCTATCTATCTATCTATCTATCTATCTAGGCGCTCCGCTTATGTTTGGGTGCTCTCATGTTCACTCCTTACCTTGGCGTGAAGAAAAATTAGCAAGGGTTGTTAAGGTCGTTTGATAAACATAACGCGGTGGTCGAGACATGAGTAATGGCATAATTCTATCACGTACGTCGTCAAACACTTCCCGCCAAACAGTGTAACATACTCAAGGGCGGGTATGTGCCACTGGTATGTGTGTATGTGCTACAGGTGATTGACACTTAAGATATCTTCCCAAGCTGACACGAACGCCCTGCTTCGCTGCGTGATGCGCAGCTACACACTTCAGCACTGGACAAAACCGGAACGGCGACACCAGCGACTTTACAAATGGGACCCGGAAATGAGGTTCCGCATGCCTCCTATATTGAAACGGCAACTCACAAGTATGGTCCACCACATTCGTCTTGGTGTAGCGTACACCAAGACGTTACGCACATATCGGTCGTAGTGACACCGGTCCTAATTGTGAACACTGTGATGTGCCAGAAACACTTGAGCACATATTTTGTGTCTGCCCAGCATAAGCACGTGAACGACAAACAGTGATTTCTTCTACTGAACTATATCGCAGTAGGTCATTAACTGATGAGACCATGTTGGGCCCTTGGCCAGACACCAACAGTGCAACTGCGGTCACAAGAGCAGTTATTACCTTTTTAGAAACAACTAGACTATGTGCGCGGATATAAAATGTGTCTCAGCTAGAAAGAACACTACATACTCACCTCTCTATCTCACCATCGTCATCCATTAATATTTCTTTTCCCCTTTCTCTTCCCCCAGTGTAGAGTAGCAGGCTAGAGCAAGCTATTGCTCAGGCCGACCTCTCTGCCTTTCTGTAAAAAAACTTAGCTCCCCCCCCCCCCCCCCTGCCAGGATCGACGGAAACACACATGGGCAATTTTAACAGCATCAAGAAATACCCGACATTATTAGCGTCAACCCGACGAATGCAAAGAATAAATGTCAGGGTCCCAGCTGGATCCAACCCAAGCATTCTGCGTGGCAATGAAGGATTTTACCACAAAGCTACGCCAGGTCTCAGAACTTTTTTTTTCAAATGGACGCAATTCTTCGTGAAACGTCATAAATGGCTGCAGTGCTGCCTACCCAATTTTATAAACATTACATATGTACTGATTTAATACAGCCGTCTTGTCCGGTCAACGTCAATTGTCGTTAGTTGTCATGTGCTGATGTTTATTTATGCAGCAGCGTCCAGGGCCAGCATACTCGCGAGTATCAGTGCTTCATAACAGCTTCTGGCGATGCTAATACGCATGTTCCAGTTGGCATCGTTGCGCAAGAGCAAACAACTGGTTATATATACACCTGCAAACCTTCAACATATGTCTTCGCGTGCAACACATGTACCTATATAGCGCCATTTCATGATGCGTCACTGAATGTCATAATTGCAACACAGTCACCTTCCCTCCGCATGCTTCGCATAACGTCGATTCACAGGTAGGTAGGATCTGCTGAATTTTTTTCTTTCATAGTATTTATTACAATGTATGTTAAAAGAACATAAAATGACACTTATAGTTTGGAACATTGGTACAATCCCAGAGCGACAATAAGTGCTTTAGCGTTACAGAAGAAACACTAAAAATAATGAAGTTTACTGGAGTGCGAGATTTCTTCAAATTGCGTTATACACAACAGGTGACAAGGCCAAGCACCTCACCAAGATGGGTACCAGTCCGGTTTGAAGTTCATTTCATTATAAGTGTCTTTTAGGCGGACAATCATTTTACTGAAATATGAGCTCGAAGAAATGGTGGGTACTGCGTTTCGATCTTGCATACGCGTCTTCCATAGACTGTGCACACCCATGACAAAAAACATATCAAAAGGCACTTCATTAAGTGATGTCTGCAACAGATAACAGATGGTGTAAGAATTATTATTAATTTTTTTCAGTGTCCGCTGAAGGACATCCCAGAACAAGATAGCATCTTCGCAGCTAACAAAGCAGTGTTCTATTGTCTCTGGCACATCACATAGGCGGCAGTCAACAGAGGAAACAAAACACCCTTTAGTTTTAACCGTGTTTTCACGGGCAGCGTTTCAGTATGTAGTTTATAACAGAATGTTTTTGAATTTCGAGACACATACATTTTGTGCACTTGTTTCAAGACACCATGACCTGGCATATCGGAGTACAATGAACTGTACAATGGAAGCGGGAAAAGCATAGATAGCAGATGGCCACGCGTCTGCTTCTAAATACAATGAAAAGAACTTCCTCTGTTTGAGAATGCACTTAAAGCAGCTGACATGCTTTGATTGATTTGTGGGGTTTAACGTCCCAAAACCACCATTTGATTATGAGAGATGCCGTAGTGGAGGGCTCCGGAAATTTTGACCACCTGGGATTCTTTAACGTGCACCGAAATCTGAGTACACGGGCCTACAACATTTCCGCCTCCATCGGAAATGCAGCCGCCACAGCCGGGATTTGATCCCACGACTGGCGGGTCAGCAGCCGAGTACCTTAGCCACTAGACCACCGTGGCGGGGCAGTTGACATGCTTTACAAACCCGCACATTTTGTATATATGCTTCACAAAGCAAGAGGCTTCATATGCTTCACAATCCATTGTACAAGCGCCCATTTCCTGTGGGCGTCAGAACATGTGAATATCATAACAGCTTCGTGGTTTAAAAGTGGTTTAAACCCACTACATAAGGCGCGAACGCTTCTGCGCCTATTCCCGTAACACCACGTTGTGGGTTCATAGAGGGTTATAAAAGGTTTCATGCAATAAGTGCTTGCAGTATGCACTAAGAACAGGATATTGCTACAGCGTTGAACTCTTAATGCGAATCCTTAGGGTACCCAATTTTTTTCATTTATATATCTCATACCGCCAATACCTTTAGCGATTTTCGCAGAGAGAATAAGAACAATAAAGAGAGAATAAGAACAACAAGTAACAGCGAAGGAAAAATATCAAGCAAGACGGTGGAATAGATTTTTCATTTAAAAGTGATTACAGAGGGCCGTTTTAGACCGGCTCGTTCGCCTGCTTGCTATTTCGTTACACCTTCACCACGTTTAGAACCATCTGGGCATTGAAAGCAATAAAATAATTTGACAGCATGCGCTTCGAAACTTTGGTACCTGTTTGGTAACACTGTTGCATGATTAGCTGGCATTATATGCTTCACATGACCTTTGTCGCGTGTGCACTCGCAGAGCGGAACGAATGCACGATAGAGCAATGCCATTTCTCACGAGTTTTGAATGTAAAGAATCACAAGTCAGCAAAATTTTCACGGGCCGAGGTAGTTGAGGGTAATCCAGCATATGATGGAGTCGTGGAATGCCATTCGTAGATCTCCGTACTGATTTTTGGGATCAAGTGGCATTTCAAAGGAAACGTTCTGTCCTAGCTTTTACTCCTTAGAGCTTCCAGAGATTCAAAACACTCTGTTGAAATGATCGCAGTTTACAAACACTAGGTAATCACCTACATTGAACCCCATCTCAGTCGCCAAACCTGCAGTTGCTTTTGTAAGGTCCGGTTGAGGCTACCAAATAAAATACTGCCCAGAATTGCGCCTACCTGTGACCTTTTGAGGAAAGACTAAAAAAGAAAGAGTGCTCTCTCTCTCTCTTATATGGGTCTCTCCACACTGTCTTGAATACTAAGCATTTTTTGCGTACTGGAGCACTTTTGGCTTCTATCTATCTATCTATCTATCTATCTATCTATCTATCTATCTATCTATCTATCTATCTATCTATCTATCTATCTATCTATCTATCTATCTATCTATCTATCTATCTATCTATCTATCTATCTATCTATCTATCTATCTATCTATCTATCTATCTATCTATCTATCTATCTATCTATCTATCTATCTATCTATCTATCTATCTATCTATCTATCTATCTATCTATCTATCTGTCTGTCTGTCTGTCTGTCTCTCTGTCTGTCTGTCTGTCTGTCTGTCTTGCTGTCTATCTATCTATCTATCTATCTATCTATCTATCTATCTATCTATCTATCTATCTATCTATCTATCTATCTATCTATCTATCTATCTATCTATCTATCTATCTCTTTAGTAGAGGTAACTTCGAGGGCCGAAGGCACTAGAGAAAGGAGTGGTGCAAACAATCGTAATTGCAATAAAAATTAAAATTATCCCAGTTTAGAATTTTCTTACATTGTCTACCGTCAGTAGTTCATGTGGCAGTGAGTTCCACTCCTCGATTGTTCTGGGGAAAAACGAGTATTTATGTGAATCTATTAGTGCTGGAATTGGTAGAATATGCCCTTGGTGGCTGCTTCTGACTGTCCGGGACACTGGCTGTTTTATATATTTTGAGTATTGAAATTAAACTTGTTACGATGAATAAGATACAGAATTTTTAATCTAGCTATCCTCCTGCGTTGAGAAAGTAAAGGCAAGTTTAGTTTGTTAATCATCTTGGTTACGGAGTCAGTTGTTCAGTATTTTGATAAGATGAACCTTGCGGCTATTCTTTAGATTTTTCCAATTCTTTCTATCAGGTTGTTTTTAGAGGGGTCCCAGACGACGCTCGCGTACTCTGGAGTAGGACGAACAAGCGTTAAGTACGCAGTTAATTTAGTTTGATCTGAAGCAAGTTTTAACTCTCGCCTCAAGTACCAGTGCTTTTTTCAGCCGAGAAGCATATGTTATCTCTGTGTGTTTTCCAGATTAGATCATTGGATATAGTAAGTCCGAGGTACCTAAAGAGGTTTACACGGCTTAGAGCCCTGCCATTCATATGATATTCGAAGTAGTATATATGATAAGTTTATTGGTTATCGTTATATACATAGTCTCAATCTAGTCTATTTTCATTTTACACGTATCGCACCAGTGGCTAATAATTTTTCATGCAGAATTTAATGCGATTTGATCACTGCAGCTGGTTACAGTGGTGTAAATCAGGCAGTCGTCTGCAAAAAGTCGAACCCTAATATTCGGGTTAATATGGTCAGCAATGTCATTTATATAACTGAGAAATATGATAGACGTGACACTGGAATGATGTGAATAATTCGATAAGATGAAACGTGTTGTGCGATTCTGAGTGGCCCGGACAGACTTATTAAATGATAATGGCATGAGTTGGGTCCCATATGGCACATGCATACTCTAATTTGAATCTAACCAATGTTTTATGCAATGTTAACTTGAGTGACGATGAAGGAGAAGAAAAGTTACGGGGTAGATAACCACGCACGTGGTTAGCGTTGTTATTCACATATCCCGTGTGTTTATTCCAGGAAAGATAAGAAGATATGTCAACACCAAGATATTTATAAGTGTCCACATATGGTACTGGAATGTTTTTGAGGGAATAAGTATGCAGACAGTGAGTGGTCGTGCGACTTGAAACTTGCATTTCGATATTTTAAGTGTCATGAACCATACGTTCCTCCATGTGAATATGCTGTCTAGGTCACGTTGAAGGATAAGATGATCAACATGACTGGTTATTTTCTGGTAGAGGACACAGTTGTCGGCGAAGAGTCGGACAGTAGAGGAAGAAACACAAGAAGGAAGATCGTTATTGTAAATTAAGAAAAAGCAACGGGCCTAAAATGGCGTGGCTGCGGCGGCTGCATTTCCGATGGAGGCGGAAATGTTGTCGGCCCGTGGGCTCAGATTTGGGTGCACGTTAAAGAACCCCAGGTGGTCAAAATTTCTGGAGCCCTCCATTACGGCGTCTCTCATAATCATATGGTGGTTTTGGGACGTTAAACTCCGCATATCAATCAATCATCAACCCTTGCGGTACACCAGATGTTACTGCGGAATTATGTGAACAAAATTGGTTAGCTGTCACGTACTGACTGTGGTTAGACAGGAATTTCTTATTCCATGTAGGTGCCTCAAGTACGATGTTCAGCGGAGTAAGTTTGAAAACGAGTAGTTCATGTGAAATGGAGTCAAATGCTTTCGCGAAATCTAAGAATATACAGTAAGTATAAAATTCAAGATGTGCGTTAATAAAGATGTCGCTAGTAAAACACAGCTACATTGTTTCGCATGACACTGTTTTTCGGAGGCCATGCTGATAAATGTTAAAGAAGGAATTATATTCTAGTAATTCAACGAGGTGTGAGTATATGACATGCTCTGAGATTTTTACTGGAATTGATGTCAACAATATGGGCCGGTTGTTATTGGCGGAGTGCACATCACCAGATTTATGTACACGCACCAACATCCCAGCCTTCCAGTCAGATGGCAGCGTGGAAGTCTGTAATGATTTAGACGAAATGCAATCTGGACCAGACGATGATGACACTTTCAAGCTTACAACAAGTTTTTTGACATTAACAACATCAATGATAATGGGGTCCATTGGCAAGAAATCGGCACTCATTCAATGTGGATACGTAGTGGGGACGCTGTTATGAAAGTGTGCAGCCAATACATTACTTAGAATTTTGCACCACTCGCTTGGAGCGACAGGAACGTCAGACTGGATTATTAGATATCTCGTGATTTACTCCCGCTAATGATGCTCCAAAACTTACGAGGATTAGAGCGCAGCAGCGAAGGAAGACTTTCATGGAAAAATTTTTTTTTGGCTTTGGAAAGTGCAGTACAGAATTCCCTGTTAAATGTCTGATAGGAAAACCAATATTCTGTTCTGGCTGTTGATTTTGCGTGCCTCAATAGCCGCTTGTTTTTATTGCGCATGCCTTTCAGTGTGCTAATGAACCACGCAGAACGAGGGTTAGATCTAACTGTCCTCTTAGGTAAAAATCTGTCAATTTGAGCTAGCAGTTTATTTTTATATGCTAACCAGTTCTGTTCACCTGATCGCTGCTCTACACCAGTGAAGAATAGGGCATCGAAAGATTAGAACTCTGTATTCATTTTATCGAAGTCTGCTTTGCTAGTCTTTAATTATTTTCTTTGTTTTCTTGATGGAAACCCGTGCTTTTATCTATTTATCTAGGCGCTTATGTCTGGGTGCTCTCGTGATACCCCCTTGGCGTAAACCAAAAATTTTATGGGAGGGTGAGATCGTTTCACGAATATGACGCCCTGGTGAGGACAAGACCAATGTTACAACCGTGTCGCGTACGTCCTCAAATACTTCCCGCCAGACAGTGACACATACCCTTGGTTGGGTATGCGGGTATGTACCACAGGTGATTGACACTTAGTATCTAACCAGGAATGGTCAGAACGCAGTAATTTTAAAGCGCGGTCGTTAAGGGTCCCAGCAGGAATCCAACTCCAGATTTCTGCGTGCCAATCAAGCATTCAACCCCAATGCCACACGAGATCTTGGAACTACTTTCGAAATAGACGTAAAACGTCAATTCTGGTTGCAGTGCTCACTAATGATAGATTTCTGGGGTCTAAAGTCCCAAAACCAGTATATGATTATGAGAGACGCCGTAGTGGAGGGCTCCGGAAATTTAGACCACCTGGGGTGATTTAACGTGCACCCAAATCTGAGTACACGGGCTTACAATATTTCCGCCTCCATCGGAAATGCAGCCGCCACAGCCGGGATTTGATCCCGCGACCTGCGGGTCAGCAGCCGAGTACCTTAGCCACTAGACCACCGTGGCGGGGCTTGCAGTGCTCACTATAAAATTTTATAAACATTACATAGTTCACCCGTGATGTCACTGTTCTACCGCACACTGCGCTGTAGGGCTGCGCCAGTGGCAGTGGTTCAGCGCCTACTACCACAAATTCTGTCTCTTTTTTTTACAAATATTAGAAGTTCATTACCAAAGCGCGATGAACTTGACTCTATAATCGATTCTTGTGATGCTGATGTTGTTTTGTTGACTGAAATATGGCTTTCTTCTAAGGTAACGAGTAGGGAATTGTTTGATTGCAAAAATAAGTTCAACATATTCCGCTTCAACAGAAGCCAAAGATGTGGCGGTGGTGTTTTTTTTTTAGGATTTAATCAATCAATCAATGAAGCTTTATTTTCATAAATAGATATATGCAATTACAGGAATTATTTGGACCGATAGCCTAAAGTGGCTAGTGGACGGTCCAATACAATGTGCAACATAAAAAAGTGTACAGGTCAGCTCTGAGGTAACAACATAAAAAAAACAATCATGTGATACAGATAACACAGTAATACATTTTTTCTTGCAGATATGCATACTTATTAGCTTGCAGCTAGTTTCTATACATAGGCACTTATTAAAAAAATACAATGAAAATCGAATCACACACACATGCTTACATGTCTTGACTCCACAGAAAAAATGATTTACATGCCATGCTGAAATTACGTGCCGTTTTAATCTCTAGGGGGACCGTGTTCCATATTTTTGTTCCACTAAACTGTATCAGTCTTTCTCCGTAAACATTAAAACATTTGGGCAGATTGAAATTACCATTCGAAGCATGTCGCGTATTGCGTTTAGGAATTGAAAAAAGATCAGCAGGCAAAGGTGAATTTCTATTAATTATGTTATTTACTGAAACAGCAATTTTGTAGTCACGCAACATCGGAACCGAGAGAATGCGTTGTGATTGGAAAATATTACTTACTGATTCACCTTGGCTTATGATTTTCAGTGTACGCTTTTGAAGTCGTTCAAGAGTTTTTAGATAACTGTTGTACGTCACACCCCACGATTCCAGACAGTAACCTATGTGACAATGACACAATGAAAAGTAGAGTGTGCGGAGTATAGCTTGTGGAAAATATTGGCGAGCTTTTATTAGAGAATAGCAGCCATAGGCTAGCTTTGCGCACACACTTTGTACTTGCTCATGCCAGTGTAAGTGTTCATCAAAAGTGACGCCTAAATATTTAAAACAAGGAACTTGTTGAATAGGAGTGTTGTTTATTGTTAGGTTAAGAGATTCAGCGTCAATATGTTTCCTACGAGAGTGAAACACCATATACTTTGTTTTAGTACAGTTAACAGTCAGCTGATTCCTGGCAAACCATTCCGAAATGTTCGATAAATCGGTCATCGCGTCATTTTGTAAATCTGCTAAGGAGTGTCCTGTGAAAACTAAAACAGTGTCGTCTGCGTACATCAGTGCCCTTGACCTCTGTAGGGATCGCGGGACATCATTAATATAAAGAGAGAACAATATAGGGCCCAAAACTGAACCCTGTGGCACCCCGCATTTAATATAACCGTAGGATGATTTGATGTCACCAATGACTACCTTTTGTTTGCGTGCCGATAGATAACTAGAAAAAAAAATCAAGCGAGTTACCTTTTATCCCATAAGAATGCATTTTTTCCAGTAAAATGGAATGACTAATAGCATCAAATGCCTTTCGTATGTCTAAAAATACTGCTATTGCTATGTTGTTTTCATGTAGCGCGGAATTAATATA
This sequence comes from Rhipicephalus annulatus, assembly GCA_013436015.1. Lineage (NCBI taxonomy): Eukaryota > Metazoa > Arthropoda > Arachnida > Ixodida > Ixodidae > Rhipicephalus > Rhipicephalus annulatus. The sequence goes on from WOVY01000192.1 coordinate 333,219, forward strand.
TTGCGTAAGCATCGAAACAGCAGTTGAAGTGGATTTGTTTGCAACAAAGCCGTGTTGCTGGGGACAAAGTACATTCTGTTCACCCAGGAAGCGCCTTAATTGCGACGAAATTAGTTTTTCAAGCGTAGTGTTAATACTACTCAGAACAGATATTGGTCTGTAGCTGTCCGGAAGATTCCGATCACCAGATTTGTACACTGGTATTACTTTGGCGGTCTTAAGTATACTAGGATAAGTTTTAGAGGAAAATGCATGATTAAATATATGGCATAAGGGACCACACAATACATCAATATTCTCCTTTAAAATCCTTGATGATATGGCGTCATGACCAGCTGCCTTGTTCCCTGGTAACTTATTAATTACTTGTCGGATGTCATCCTCAGTTACATCACATAAATCAAAATTATTGGTAACAGTACAGGGTGCATTTAAATTCTGCATATGAGTAGGGAACTTCCTCGCAAGGCTGAGACCAATATTAGTAAAGTAATCGTTAAAGTTGTCGGCCACTTCACGAGTTGGATTATCAGGTGTAATGCGTTCTTTGCTACCCATGCCAGTGACGTCTTTAACAATCTGCCATATTTTCTTCGTGTTACCATCATTTTTTTTCACTAGGTTGGTATAGTAGCACTTCTTGGATTTTCTTATCATTGCTACTGACTTGTTTCTGTAAAGCTTAAAATTTTGATGGTAGTATTCATTGCTCCTGTTATTTTTCCATTTGTCGTAGTAAAAATCTTTCAGCTTCAATACCTCAAGTATATTTCTATTCATCCATGGACATATGGCATGGTCATAATTTCGGCGCGAACAGCTACGCGCTGATCGTTCAATGACATCCATAATGCATTTTACAATGTTATCACACTCGACGTCCACGTCTTCATCATAGAGGGCATCAAAATTCGTTCCTTGTAGTAGTTTTTGCACGGAATTATAGTCGACACGTGTTGTTCGTTTAATGGCAGGTATGGCAGGAGCACAAATGTATTTCTGGGGTAAAAATAGAAAGGTGGGATTGTGATCCGCAATAGCAACAGCGTTTTGATAGCTGTTGCAGATTATTTTGTTGCGTCACCCATTCATTCCCCAAGTAACCTGGAACTAGTCTGGGTTGAGCTTTGCGTACGTTTTAAGAAGTTGATCTTGGGCATATGTTACCGTCTTCCGTCTTCGTGTCCTACTTTCGTTGATGAATAGCATGACGTGCTTAACATGATCACTGTACGTTTTCCCAACACTCCTATCATCTTGGCTAGGGATTTCAACTACTCCTCGATTGTGTGGAATAATGCATCGCCTTATCTTAGCTCTTCTTCGACTGAGTGTAACAAGTTTTTGATGACTTGTCTGGACTTCAACCTGTCACAACTTGTCTCTGAACCTACTCGAACTACTTCAGCCACATCCAGCAATTTAGATCTCGTTCTAATTAACGTACCGCATCTTATCTCTTCACTCGTGTATCTACCGGGTCTCAGTGATCATTCGTTACACCATTTTGATCTTGAAACTCCTGTCTGTAACTACATCAATCAGAAAAAATACATTAGAGACTATAAACTTGCTTACTACAACACAATAAATCGTGAGCTAGCTTTTTTTCTCGATGATTACTTGCAGGAGTTTTCACTGCGTTCTGTGGACACTGATTGGGAATTGTTTAAGGGCATTGTTGAGCGTTTTATTGACGTTTTTGTGCCGCTTAAATATTTGAGGTGTGAGAGGGAATCACCTTGGTTTAACAAGCATTTGAAAAGACTGACCAATAAAAAGCAACGTTTGTTTCGCTCTGCAAAGGTGATAAATTCCGAAGTGTGATGGGAATCCAATTTTTCGTGGCTGCTGAGTACAGAGCCGCATTAAAGAGCGCCAAGGACACGTTCAACAATCACATTTTGCCTGCTATGCTGATTAACAATCCTAAACAATTTTAGATTGAAATAAACAAGAAATACACCACCACATTTATACCTACATATACTGATTGTGTTGCAGTCCCGTCACTCGAATGTGCCTCTGTTGTCAACAATGTTTTTGCGGCGGCTTTTTTCTAATGATGTTTCTTGCGATAATTTTGACTACCCTGTTTTTGAAGTTCCTCCTATAGACCCAGCTATATTTGACGTGTCCGGCATTCAGATGATTATAGAAAATCTTACAATTTCTTCTTGTTGTGGCATTGACAAAATTAATTCCAAATTCTTGATTAATACAAAGTTGTTCCATAATTCTTAATAAACTGTTTGAACAATCCCTTGAAAGAGGTTGTATTATCAATGATTGGAAAGTTGGGAGGGTGATTCCTCTGCACAAGTCTGGAAATAAACATTGCGCTGACAACTTTCGTCTCTATTCTCTCACTTGTATACCTTGTAAAATCATGGAGCACGTCATATACTCTCATCTCGTTTCTTTCTTAGAATTAAATTCTTTTTTCGCTATAGCCCAGCACGAATTCCGTAAGTCATTTTCGTGCATAACCTAACTCATATGTTTCACGCATGAACTTCATTGCCTCCTCGACCACGGATCCAAGGCAGACTGTATATATTTTAATCTTCGAAAGCTTTTGACAAAGTCTCGCATGAACTTCTATTTCTTAAACTACGTAATCTTAACATTGACCCGAATACACTTGCATTGTTTATCTGTTTTCTTACAAACCGCTTACAATTCGTAACAGCAAATAACTTTGACTCACATCCTTTACCTGTCTGTTCTGGTGTACCCCAGGGGTCCGTTCTCGGGCCCCTTCTGTTTCGAATCTATATAAATAACTTACCGACTAATATTTCTTCTTCAATTATTCTTTTTGCAGATTATTGTGTTATTTATCGCGAAATTATTGACAATAACGATGTCTCTTGCCTTCAATCCGTTATTAACAAGGTCATGAACTGGTGCAACACTTGGAACATGAAGCTGAACATTAATAAATGTAAGCACATGGACATTTCGCGAAATTCTAGCCCAGCTTCCACTTACCACATTAACGATGTCTTTCTTGAAATTGTGCTCTCTTATGAGTACCTAGGTGTTCACATTTCTTCTAACCTATGTTGGAAAACTCATATTCATTATATGATACGTAACGCCGACCGCATGCTTGGGTATATTCGCAGTTCTCCCTTTTTCACGTTTGTATAAAATGATGGTAATAAAAGATTTTTCATTGATTGAACTTCTCTCATTCATCCAGTTCAATTAAACCATTACTTTATAAAACCCTGATTCGCTTAAAATTAAAGTATTCTGCATCTGTCTAGAGCCCTGGCATTGAATCCCTCATTTTCGATTTGGAAGCGGTGCAGAATCGTGCCTACCGTTTCATACTCTCCAACTATCACCGAACAAGCATTGTAACCGCTATCAAACTAAGTTTGTCCCTCCTTCCTCTTTCTCATCGCAGGTCAGTAGCTTCATTATGTCTTTTTCACAAAATATATTACATCAGCTATCTGAAGCAGAAATTATTAAAAAGGTCATCATACATATCAGTTCGCTTTGATCACCGCAATAAATTTGGAGTAACATCACGTCACACCAAATGTTTTCATGACTCATTCATACCCAGAACTTCTGTCAGTTGGAATGATCTTCCCCATATATAACTTATATATGGGGAAGACCCACGCTTATATAACTGATAATAACATGTTTCGTAAAACCATTGAACTTCTCTAAATGTTTGTATATATATATATATATATATATATATATATATATATATATATATATATATATATATATATATATATATATATATATATAGTATAAAAAGAGGTCGACAAACGTGCGAAAAAACACTAGTTTTACTAACGTTTCGGCAGGTGGGCCTGCCTTCGTCGGAGTGAATGGTTACACATGGCACACAGGGCACATATATAAGCCGCTTCTTTGCGTATCACACGGCTAAGTCATTATCAGTAGTATAGGAAACAAGATTATATATCACCAAAGGTACGTGGCTATAGTGCATATACAGCTGAAAACGCGTATCATTATACAATAGTGAATTGGCACGTATTAGATACCCTACAACTTGTGTGGAATGAAACAGGTCAGCAAAATAACAGACTGCGCACGCAGTAGCTCACTTGGTCATACGTTCTGCGGGATAATCACAGTCTAAAAACATTCAGTAAGCCTTTAAAAAAAGAAGTTTAGAAAGATAAACAAAATCACAAAGCAGGCAGAGCAAAATGAATGCGAGTAAATGGTGAAGCGACAAAGGCCACCTAAATTATGTAGGTAATATTTGACAATAGGCCAACATCGTGCGAAGAATATACACTTGTCAGTAAAACAAAAAAGCGATTTACTAAGGCAATGTGCAAGTAAGCGTACCCGGGCTCTCGTTCATGCCGGCAGATAGTGTTTTGAATTTATGAATTAAAAATGACTCTTTTACTTCGCGTTCATGGTGTGATTTAAAACCCGATTCCAGTATTGTAGCTATCATGTTACTGAATGAATGACCTGCCTCGGTGACATGCCTTGAAATCGGTAAGTTGGGAAGGGCATGCACATGAGCTTTATGATTATTGAAACGGTATCGAAAAGCAGTTTCAGTATGACCTATGTATTGTACATGACAGATTGAGCATTCTAGCAAATATACGACATTTGCAGTATCACAAGTAAAACTGCCATTAATTTTGAACTTGAAGTTCGTCGCAGTACTGGCTGCCAGTGTTGTTGTCGTCATGTGTGCACACACTTAACAGCGGGGCTTTTTACAAGGACGGCAACCAAGCGTCTGGTCCTTATTGTTCTGTCTGGTTTTAGAGGAAGTTAATAAATCTCGCAAATTTTTGCCTCATCTGTACACAACACGTAGTGGTTCTGGAAACGCTTTTGCAAGGCGTTCGCTCTGCATAAGTATGTTGTGGTGTTTACGGAAAATTGATGCGACGTTAGGTGCCGATGCGTTATGGGTTAAAACCAGGTTAACCTGTGAATGACTTTTAGGATTTTTCTTGGGGATGCAGAGTGCTGTACGGTCTTGTGCGTCGGCACGCCTTACTGCGTCATCGACTAACTTGGGCGGATATTTTTGTTTAAGAAGTGCAGTGCGTAGCTGGTTACAGTTATTATCGAAGTCAGATTGCTCAGAGCAAATTCGCTTAAAGCGTAAGGCCTGGCTGTAAGGTATGCTGAATTTGCAGTGTCTTTTGTGGCTGCTTTGAAAGTGTAAATACCTCTGTCTGTCAGTCAGCTTGCGGTAAAGTTTAGTGCTCAATTTTGCATTATCGAGACAAACGGTTACATCGAGAAAGTTAATGGTCTCTGGTGTGCGAAATGGATATGGAAGGGTGAGCATTATTAAAGTCCGAAATAAAAGACAAAAGATCCTCCTCTCCATGTGGCCAAATCATGAAAATGTCGTCAATAAATCTTTTGTAATAAAAAGGTTTTAGTGAACGACCCGACAAGAATTTGTTCTCAAGGGATCCCATAAATATATTTGCATAGCTTGGCCCGATCTTAGTACCCATAGACGTACCACTTACTTGAAGATAATGCACTCCATTGAATTCAAAGTTGTTGTACTGAAGAATCATTTCAAGCAGTATAGCTATAGTCGAGCTATCAATGGACTTGTCGAGAGCGGAGTGATCGTAAGCCTCAACCACGGACCTTATACCATCCAAGTGCGGTATGCTTGTGTAGAGAGACGCAACATCGAGAGTTACAATAAGAGCGTTGTTAGGTATAGTAAGGTTGGCAATATCAGAAAGGAAGTCGTTAGTATCTCGCAGAAATGACTGGAACGTAGAGGGTATCTGGTTTATCAGGCTATCTACGTAACGTGACAAGTTTTCTGTCACGGTACCTATGCCGGAAACAATTGGGCGACCAGGATTGTTATGTTTATGGATTTTTGGCAACAAATAGAACCTACCAGCTGCCGGACTAAGAGGGATTAGAGAAGCTGCCCTAATTTAGTTTTTTCTCATTTATTAGTTTTCTTATTGTGCCGTCTAATATCGCTTTATAATCCTCAGTCGGATCGGCCTCGAGTCGCCTATAAAACGACCTATCATCAAGCTGACTGTTCGCTTCAGCAATATATTTGGTCGTGTCCATGACAACGATGGCACCTCCTTTGTCTGCAGGTTTTATTGTGATGTCGGTGCGTTCGCCAAGGTTTGCTATAGCTTTTCTTTCTAGGGTCGATAGGTTTCGACGAAAAGACTGAGGTTCATTATAAGCTTGAATGATATCTCGCTGCACTGCTTTAATAAATATGTCCAAGTGTTTGTCACGTTGTGATCCCGGTGTCCAACGTTTAGTCGAAGGTAAAGCGGTTGGATCGTCGGCGGGAGTCGGCTGATCGAAGAAATATTCGCGTAGTCTCATATTTCGTGCGAAGTTGTCTAAATCTTTGTATAACTGAAATTCATTATAATTACCACTTGCTGGACAGAAGCTTAAACCACGGGATAAAAGACTGAGTTCTTCTTTAGATAAGATAGCAGTTGAAATATTAATAATGTTGTCGGGTGCAGGTTTACATGTTCTTTCCTTGGCCGAAGATGGAGGCGTTGAGTTTCAAAGTTTTACACCATCTCTGAGCAATATTTTGCGTTTCTGTGCGTTAAGCTTGGAACGTTTCTTTTGCTCATATGCTCTTAGGGACGATGATTCCTCTGGAGAAAGGCTAAACCAATCGAGTAGTTGGCGCTCCCTGTTTATCAGCGATTTCACGGAAGATCGATAATGGTTTACTACAATGTGTACTAGCTCAAGTGAGGCGTTCTTTAAGGTGTCAAACCACTTCCTCGCGTTGCACTTCGATAGCTTTGATGTTGCTGGCTGTAGACAGAGACTTAAACCTCTAGGCGGAATGGAAGCCGCTAAATATGCTTCTAGAGTAGACACATGTAGCTCGTAACGGACACGTTTCTCGACAGACTTCTTAATTATTTGAAACTGCTTAGAACACTTTGAACTCACGATACTATTCGACAATGAGTGCTGTAGTCAATTATTCGGTTTTCTTTTTAAAACGTCTGAATATTTGCGTCGAAGTGGGTACCTGGAGCCCGTAAGGGAAACTGCCGTCTTTCGTGGGTATTGTGGAGCCAAGCTGGCTGATGTTCCTGGTGCGGAATTCCTCTGGGCAGAGCAGGAGTAGCATTTCTCGTTCCGGGGCACACAAGGATGATCCGATGACCGCTGGTTGGCGGACGCAGTAGGCGTTGATTCGGCGAGCATGGCATTGCTGCGTGGCTCCTTCAAGGTAGGTTCGTTGCGAGAAGAACTCGCATGACCCTGGATACTTTTGGTCGGCCGCATAGCCCCAGGTTGCCTTTTGCGGGTCTTGGCGGTTTATGGCGTAGTCCGGTGGCTTCTTTGTGGGGTAAGCCCCCGAAGGTGCTGGGGCGAAGATACAGCGTCGCCCCAACCATTTGAAGTTGCTTCACTTGGGGAGTCGAAGCAAAGCTGGCGTATGTGACTTGCCATCAGCGCGACGCCCTCAAAGCTCACGTGCAGTCCATCGGCTGCCAGTACTCGTCCAGGTGGCAGCCATTCGAACATGTGGTCCAGAAAAGACACATCCCTAGAGCGTTCGCAGAAACTTCGTAATAGGCTGTTGAAATGGCTTGCTTCGCGGTTGAAACGATGGACAAATACTTGGTTATTATTTCTGCGACGTTGATTCGTGGCATTTGGCAAGACAAGCGTGGCGTACAGACGGCTTATTTCGGGTCGCTCTTCACGGATTAGGTGTAGAAGGTTGCGATAACACCGAAAGGTTGCTTGAGCACTTCTTTTGCCAAGTCGTTGCTCCCGACGTGTAGAACCAGAGTTCTTGTCGACGAAGGAACAAGGTCAAGCAGTGAAGAAACATCCCTGACCAAAGCGCCCGACTGCGTTATGAACGCCGGTGTTCCTTGTAGCAGTGGGTCGAAGTATTGAAAAAGGTACTTTGTCTGTGAATCACCCAAGATAGCCGTGGTTATTCCGGACTTGGGATACTTCCAGGTGGTGCATTTCGACGTTGTCTTCCGGATATCCATAGCAGGAAAATATGGTGGGGTGATATTCAATGGATCCGGTGGAAAATGCAGTATAAAAAAAGGCCGACAAACGTGCGAAAAAAGACTAGTTTTACGAACGTTTCGGCAGGTGGGCCTGCCTTCGTCGGAGTGAATGGTTACACATGGCACACAGGGCACATATATAAGCCGCTTCTTTGCGTATCACACGGCTAAGTCATTATCAGTAGTATAGGAAACAAGATTATATATCACCAAAGGTACGTGGCTATAGTGCATATACAGCTGAAAACGCGTATCATTATACAATAGTGAATTGGCACGTATTAGATACCCTACAACTGTGTGGAATGAAACAGGTCAGCAAAATAACAGACTGCGCACGCAGTAGCTCACTTGGTCATACGTTCTGCGGGATAATCACAGCCTAAGAACATTCAGTAAGCCTTTAAAAAAAAGAAGTTTAGAAAGATAAACAAAATCACAAAGCAGGCAGAGCAAAATGAATGCGAGTAAATGGTGAAGCGACAAAGGCCACCTAAATTATGTAGGTAATATTTGACAATAGGCCAACATCGTGCGAAAGAATATACACTTGTCAGTAAAACAAAAAAGCGATTTACTAAGGCAATATGCAAGTAAGCGTACCCGGGCTCTCGTTCATGCTGGCAGATAGTGTTTTGAATTTATGAATTAAAAATGACTCTTTTACTTCGCGTTCATGGTGTGATTTAAAACCCGATTCCAGTATTGTAGCTATCATGTTACTGAATGAATGACCTGTTCCTCGGTGACATGCCTTGAAATCGGTAAGTTGGGAAGGGCATGCACATGAGCTTTATGATTATTGAAACGGTATCGAAAAGCAGTTTCAGTATGACCTATGTATTGTACATGACAGATTGAGCATTCTAGCAAAATATACGACATTTGCAGTATCACAAGTAAAACTGCCATTAATTTTGAACTTGAAGTTCGTCGCAGTACTGGCTGCAAGTGTTGTTGTCGTCATGTGTGCACACACTTTACAGCGGGGCTTTTTACAAGGACGGCAACCAAGCGTCTGGTCGTTATTGTTCTGTCTGGTTTTAGAGGAAGTTAATAAATCTCTCAAATTTTGCCTCGTCTGTACACAACACGTAGTGGTTCTGGAAACGCTTTTGCAAGGCGTTCGCTCTGCATAAGTATGTTGTGGTGTTTACGGAAAATTGATGCGACGTTAGGTGCCGATGCGTTATGGGTTAAAACCAGGTTAACCTGTGAATGACTTTTAGGATTTTTCTTGGGGATGCAGAGTGCTGTACGGTCTTGTGCGTCGGCACGCCTTACTGCGTCATCGACTAACTTGGGCGGATATTTTTGTTAAGAAGTGCAGTGCGTAGCTGGTTACAGTTATTATCGAAGTCAGATTGCTCAGAGCAAATTCGCTTAAAGCGTAAGGCTGGCTGTAAGGTATGCTGGATTTGCAGTGTCTTTCTGGTGCTGCTTTGAAAGTGTAAATACCTCTGTCTGTCAGTCGGCTTGCGGATATTCAGACGTTTTAAAAAGAAACCGAATAATTGACTACAGCACTCATTGTCGAATAGTATCGTGAGTTCAAAGTGTTCTAAGCAGTTTCAAATAATTAGGAAGTCTGTCGAGAAACGTGTCCGTTACGAGCTACATGTGTCTACTCTAGAAGCATATTTAGCGGCTTCCATTCCGCCTAGAGGTTTAAGTCTCTGTCTACAGCCAGCAACATCAAAGCTATCGAAGTGCAACGCGAGGAAGTGGTTTGACACCTAAAGAACGCCTCACTTGAGCTAGTACACATTGTAGTAAACCATTATCGATCTTCCGTGAATTCGCTGATAAAGGGAGCGCCAACTACTCGATCAGTTTAGCCTTTCTCCAGAGGAATCATCGTCCCTAAGAGCATATGAGCAAAAGAAACGTTCCAAGCTTAACGCACAGAAACGCAAAAAATTGCTCAGAGATGGTGGTAAAACTTCGAAACTCAACGCCTCCATCTTCGGCCAAGGAAAGAACATGTAAACCTGCACCCGACAACATTATTAATATTCAACTGCTATCTTATCTAAAGAACAATCAGTCTTTTATCCCGTGGTTTAAGCTTCTGTCCAGCAAGTTGTATTTATAATGAATTTCAGTTATAACAAAGATTAGACAACTTCGCACGAATATGAGACTACGCGAATATTTCTTCGATCAGCCGACTCCCGCTGACGATCCAACCGCTTTAACCTTCGGCTAAACGTTGGGACACCGATCACACGTGACAAACACTTGGACATATTTATTAAAGCAGTGCAGCGAGACC